>CAJQZP010000393.1:4012500-4392500 GCA_907164705.1 Parnassius apollo
ACTGGTACGGCACTAGATACACGTGACGGTAATTAAAGAAAAGTATAGCAACAATGAACTGCATTAAAAAGAAAGGGATGCATAGTCCGAAAATATCCGAAGATGTCCGAATAAATCAACGCGAGTTGCTTGTGACAAATGTAGGTTGAGCTCTGATTTAATTTTAATTAATGAGTTGCGAAATTAAAATTCACTTATCTATGAAAAGAGATGCCATTTTTTTTTTGAAATTACACATTTGGCTACTATTTACGCACTATTTTATTGTACAGGGAACCATCTTGCGCGTCTATTGTATATTATTTTGTCGAAAATTCACGAGTCACATGCAAGATGTTCACGGGTCAGAGAAGTGATCGCTACTACGATTCCAGTAAACAGGGTCTCCGGTTCTCTACACTCACCATACGAAACACAGTAGCAATAAGCTACTATTTTACGCTGGTATTCTGTGAGAACGTGGTTCTTCCCCGGTCGTGCTACAACTATACTACTAATATAACTGCAGCATGGCTCTACCACGTATTGCAATTCTTCTATCGATTTCGTCTTGATTTTTTGACTTTAAAAAAAATGTTTGTTTGCTCAAGTGGTTATAGTGGTCTACACATTCAAGCTCTATTTCATCTACTTTTTTACTTTTATTGGATGTTTTGTGTTATTTGTGGATAACTACATTTTTTCGGAGTTTAGTATTAGCCCTATTTTTGTGCTTACATTGTTAATTTCTTTTATCATGGCTGCAAGTTTTTTAAGTGAATTGGAGAAGATAACAATATCATCGGCAAAGCGAAGGTTATTAAAATAGTTGTCACTGAGATTAACACTTGTTTTATTCCAGTATCCGTCTTTCATAATGTGTAGTACTGCTATAAAAAGTTTATGTGAAAGAGGATTGCCTTGTTTTACTCCTCTACGTATTTTGATCTCAGGTCCTGTGAGATCAAGTTTAATTCGGCTTGTCATATATGTTTTTATGAAAGCTATATACGTTTGTATTTTTTGCTACCTGAGAGCCTTCTATATACTGTGGCATATAGAGCCGAATGCTGTTAAGTAGTCTAAAAACCTCTACAAATGTTTCAATTAATTAAATCTAAATTATATATATGATTATTTGATGCAGAAACCTCCACGAAAGTAGTCTTGTTCTGTCGGTTGCTGTTCATCTATTTGACCTCCTATTCGTTTTCCCAGGCCCAATGCGAAAAGTTTAATTATTGCAGGTAACGGGCTTATAGGGCGATAGTTGCTAGCATTCGTAGAAACAACTTTTTATCGAGAGAATAATTCTTGATTCTGTGCATTTTTTGGAAACTCTACGTTTTTTTTAAACTATTAAACAGTTCCATGAGAGGCATAGCTAATAGATGTTTACCAAACTTCAAAGCTTCGTTAGCGATATCGTCAGGACCGGGACTTTTGTCCTTTTTCAGCTTGTCTATGTTTCTGATGATTTCTATCTCGATAAACTTATCTATATTTGTGGAGTCATAGACCTCCTCTAGTGTTTGTTCAGATTCCAGAGTATCTATACTCTTCGTTCAGTAGAGGTTCTTATTAAATTCTGTTGCGATATTCAATTACAACATCTTCGCTTGTCTGAATTCCGTTTTTATTTGCTATAAGTTGTGGAATCCAATTTTTATTTTTGTTTAATTGCTTATTAGCTTTTTTTCAGACTCCTCTTATTATTAAGGTGTTCCTCTAATATTTGTATTTTATATTGGTCATTTTTTGTTTGCAGTTTTAAATAATTGTGATTGCTCTTTTTATTTCCTCATAGTTTAGATATTTTTATGTTTAAAATCTGCACGTCGTTTTAGCAATGATTTAGTTTCTATGGAGATTAATCAGTTCCTTTGTAATGGTTCTTGAGATTTCATGTGATATAGGCTACATTTTATTGAAGATTGGATTTTTTCATAAAAAACTCTATGTTTTCGTTTTTTCCAAATAAATCTCTTGACTTTTGTTCAAGGATATTCTAATATTTGTTTTGGGTAACTTTGTCGTTTAAAATAGAGTAACAACGAAAGGGTGGAGACTGGCCGAACGTCTGGTTGTCCGATGGTGGAAGGGAGGTAGGAATTAAATTATGCAATTCCTGCGCACACTTTCCGAAATGCATCCTGTTGGAAACCAAAAGGCCGGCGACTTTGCGCCTGTGTTCGAGGCTATTAAGATTGGTTTTAATCAAATTCGGGTCACCAATAAGCCTCTTAGCACGCCTTTCCACTGAGTCCAAGGCTGCTAGGTGGCATTTTGAAACCAGCCCATATATGGCAGAAATACTCCATGCACGACCGGTCTTGCGCTTTATATAAAGTAAGCAGCTGTCCCGGTGTGAAGTATCGCCGCACCTTTGCAAGCTTTCTTACAGTTGCTTTGGCCTTGGACTCTATGAACCGCCCGAAGTTCAGATTTGAGGATATCTCAACCCCCAACAACTGGAGACGGTTGGTGTATTTCAGTGATACATTTCGGAAAGAAGGAGCCAACAGCAAGTGCTCCTCAACTGTTCTCGAGTGCCTCGCCCCATACGTGTGGATACGCTAGAAGGTCCCCAGCTGACCGATTTCGGCGAAACCCGTATTGCCTGTCACTAAGGAGGTCATTCTATTCTAGGTATGCCATTAACCCTTCAAGCGCCATAACAATCCCATGCAGTTACATGCGGCTAATCCCGAGCGGTCGTATGCGACCGCACCCACCCACAGCACTAAAAACCATTAAAACTTATATTTTGAGACTACTTTTCTAAGAAGAAGTTTTAGCATTATAAAATCTTTACAAAATTTTCTATCTTGTGTTTTAAACAAAAGTCAGGTTTTACTTCATTACAAAAAGATTTTATTATATTTTGATAACACAAAAAAACATACCAAACGAATGTCGGCAGCGTGAAAATCAGAATTATTTCAATATATATTACTCAAAATTATTTACGTAAAAATATGAATTATATTCACACAAAAACTTTTATTACAATTTTATAATAAAACACTCAACATATACTAAAACACTAATAAAACACTAGAAAAATCCAAAAATCAACGCAATATATTCATAGGATAACAGTTTTTTATTGCAGTAGAGGATAGATTTACATATTGATTACATAATGCCAAACTTCTTCATAGAAAAGTAGTCTCTATATATGTTTTTATGGGTTAAAGTGCTGTGGGTGGGTGCGACCTCACTAGACCGCTGGGAATTCGACGGAATATGGCCGCGGTCTCATGAGACCGCTAGAGGGTCGAGAGGTTAAGCGGGCGTTCAATATACGCTCCATAATCTTGCAGAGTATGGAGGCAATTGAGTTGGCCGATAATTGGTAGGGTCGGCACGGCTGCCTTTTTTTGGAACAGGCTGCACATTGGCCAGCTTCCAGAATTTTGGCACTATTCCAGTCCTAAATGGGACGCAGAACAAGCGTGTCAACACAAGAGACAACTCAGGTGCACAAGCCTTTAGAACTATAGATGGTATACCATCTGGTCCGCTAGCTTTCATTCACGTCTACGAGGGCGGCACTGAAAATTTCGGGGATCAAGGAAGTGACACCACATTACTATTTAAAATAAAATGTATTTATTGCTTTTCGAAGTATTCTCCGCGAAATTTGACACATTTTTCCATACGATGGAACCAATCATTGAAGCAACCATTCCATTCGGAAATTGGGGTCTCCAAAATGGCCGTTTTGTAGGCGTCCACAGCTTCTTCAGGTGATGAAAATCTCTGTCCACGCAATTTATTCTTTATTTTAGGGAAAGTATAGAAATCATTAGGGCTTAGGTCGGGGCTGAACGGCGGATGGTCTAACAATTCTATGTTTTCTTGCTCTAAAAACTCTTTTGTTTTGTGTGTGGTGTAAGAACTCGCATTGTCGTGATGGAGGATGATGCGGCGGTTGCAGTTCTCTTTACGGAGTTCAGAAACGACCTGTGGCAAACAAATGCTAGCATACCATTCTGCATTAACCGTTCTTTGTCCCTCAAGAGGAATAGCCGTAACATGGCTGGTTTTGGAGACAAACGTGGCCACCATTTTTTTTGCAACACTCCGTGAACGAACAATTTTTGTTGGCTTTAACTCATTTTCGAACACCCAAACTCGTGACCGGTTTTTTGTTTCGGGTTCGTACGCATATATCCAGGATTCGTCACCTGATACAATGTTATATACAGCATTTGAGGATCCTGCGTGGAATCTTTCGAAAGTTCTGACGCACCAAATAACGCGAGCCGCTTTTTGTGCTCTTCACAGAGCGAATGCGGTATCCATCGGGAAAACAACTTTTTTACACTTAATTGTTCATGCAAGATTATTTGTATTAGACTCATGCCAATGTCTAAAGTTGCCTAAATTTCGCGGTATGTCACATGTCGATCTTCCTCGATCAGCTTACGCACAGCATCAACGTTTTCTTGGCTGACTGCAGTTTTTGGACGACCTTGACGGGGATCATCACTGAGCTTGACACGTCCACGTTGAAATTTAGCAAACCAGCGATAAAATGTGGTTTTGGATGGGGCTTCACCACCAAATGCAGAAATCATCCGGTCAACATACTGTTTTTGTGTTAAACCACTTCCAAAGTCATAATAAATCATCGCTCTTGAATTTTCTCGAGTCAATTCCATTTTCTCAACGACTAAACAAGTTTGACAAAACCTTGTGACAAGACCGAGAATCTTTTTTTAAATAAATAAATGGTATTTGTCTTGAATAAAACTATTATTTACGGATTTTATCGCGTTTAATTACTTTAATTTATTTTTATTATTATCCCGACGTTTCGGGTGCTTTACAGCGCCCATGGTCACGGGGGGGACTGAGATGTTTGACGTCCCAATGTCATAGTTAGTCCGGCTACCTTCAGTTTTTTAATATTAATTTTTGGTCCGATTTACGCAAAACGAGCTTATAGTATCATGAAGTCTTGCAGTGGTATGCTTGGGTTTGGGTTTAATTTTGTTGATTATAGGATCCCAAGCAGATGGTAGCACCCAACCATCTTCTCTATTGAAATTTGGATGTTTTTTAATTTCAATAGCCTCGCGTATCATCCTTGGTAGGAATCGGTGTTCTTTTGCGAGAATTTGTGGTTTATCAAATCTAATGTAATGGTGGGGACGATCTTGAACATAAATAATAGTTTTATTATTATAATATGTAAATAATAGTTTTATTCAATGTGTAGTGTTCGCGTAAATTTAAGAAATCATTATGGTATTTGTCTTTTAAATCCAAGGAGTTTTCAATTAAAAAGATTTTAATATAACAGGAACAGTGGAAATATTCCATTCCCAATACTTTTAGTGCAGCCCTCGTAGATACCGCAAGGTTTTAAGAACCTCCTAATTTGTGATACGAACATCTGACAGTGGTCCCGCAGTGAGGTAATTTAGATGAAATGTTGTTGCCATTGTCCCGACGCGAATTATAGGCAAATAGAGATGCGAACAAATCCACTTTCTCTTTAGCCGTATGTGCAGTGACGACAGAAGTTTGTCTCGATCGCTTTAGCAAGAGACCAAAACGCTCTAGTGCCGGATGGTCTGGCAGAGTTTTGCGCCAATATGTTTAATGCGATCAAAACTGGCTTTCCGTAACTCTTTTTTGTAGGACTTGGCAGCCTGGTTGAAAGTTCTCTTCTTGGAACTGATATCCGTAGTCTGCGATTTTGAGCGGCAACACAGGATAGGTACGCTAAAGGCTTGCGTCATTCAGCTTGAGCGTATTCAGCGTTAAACCATGGGCGAACTTTGCTACCGGTGGGAGTGCCAGAAAGGGGGATAAAATACTCGATAGCTTGACGCAACACGTCGGTTATCGAATCTGCGCAACTCGACGGATCCGCAGAAGGGAAACAGAGAGATCTGTTCGAGATTAGGATGCAAAAAGTGCTGTCAAATCATCTGACTTATACCGCTATATTCGTCGAACAACACATTGAGATAGGTAATCTGGTGGAGAATATGACGATACAGATTTCACCAGACAGTGGTCAGATGTACCCAAAGTGGAGGTTACCTGTATTTCATACCTGTCTGGTTCGGTTGTCAGCAGAAGGTCCAAGCAATGAGCTGTGTGACCGTCTTCATTGGATACCCTAATCGCTTCTTTTACCAGCTGAGAAAGACCTAGCGTCAAGGCAAAATTCCACGCTTCTCTTCCAGCATGGTCGGTCTGCTGTTATGTGAAGAGCTTGTCTTGGTGACAGGCGTTAAAGTCCCCTAGAAAGACGAGCTGTACAATAGTATACCGATTTAGGGCCACATCAGCAGCATCAATAATAATGATCAAATAATCGTGTTGTCCTGGTCACCGCTGTGACCGATCGATAGACACAGGCATAAAGTATTTTTTCAATACCTGTATCTACCATCACCCAGATTGTTGAAAAAGTAGGGTCTTCACGGTGACGGAGACTCTGGCACGTAGATGGAATTTGTGCTCCAGGGAGAATTCACGATAGTCCAGGTACGCCACATTCAATGGTCTCCGTCACGAAAAGTAGATGCGGCTTCTCAGTCTCAAAATGGTGATTGACTGGGCTGAGATGAGAGTGCAGTCCTCGAATACTAGTGATAGTAACTGGATCTATCTTCGACTAATAATTAAAATGCAGATGCGTTGCCAGCTTTGAGGACTAAGACGGAATGTCTAGTTTCCAGTAAAAAGAGTCTCCGGTTCTCTACATTCACCATACGAAACACAGCAGCATTTATCTGCTATTTTACGCTGGTACTCTGTGAAGGCGTGGTTCTTCCTCGGTCGAGTCGACCCATTTGTACTACAACCATAATGTAGCTGCAGCATGGCTCTACGACGTAAAAAAAGTATCAGTCGCCAAGCAGTTGAGCATGCACTGTTATGTCCCGGACTAAAGATATAAAGGTATATGAAACCAGAATAATTACAGCCTGTGAGGTATTCCTTCATATTCCTTTAGTAAACTTAACGGCCACAGAGTCCATCTGATGGTATTTGAAAGCTGCGCTACAAGAATCAAAATGCAGATGTGTTGTCATCCCTGAGAATTAAGATAGAATCCCTTATTTCCAGTAAAAAGGGTCTCGGGTTCTCTACACTCACCATACGAAACACAGCAAACATTGAGGTGTTATTTCACATTGATATTCTGTGAGAGCGTGGACTTTCCCCGGTCCATTCGTCGAGGCGACCCATGCATATTACAACCATAGGCTATAAAGTGTGGTTTACTCACGGAGTAGTGGTGCGGTTGCGGCGGCTGGCGACGCCGTCGCGGGCGGCCCGTGAGCGAAGACAAGAAGCCGGCGCTGCGCCCTGCACCCCCCACGCCTCCCGCACCCCCCACGCCGCCTGAGCCAACCGTGCCACCTGTGCTCACTGCGCCCCCCGCACCCCCCGCGCCAGGCGATGCGCACAGGTAGTACCCGCCCGCCGCTGTGCACCGCATACAAGAACCGGTTATTTTATAATACTGTTTTGTTTTTGTGACTACCTCATAGAATAATACATACATAATAGAACGGGGGAGTGAGAGGAGCCCGTGTAGCCACTAAAATGCCACTAACACGTCTTTTCACATGTATAAATGTCAACACAAAACGTGTTTTGACGTTACAACCGTTTCCAAATTTCGCATGCAAATTATTTAAAAAATGCCGCTATTTACAAATAAATATGTAATAAAATCCGTCTGTCAACATAGCGAATCGGGTTTGTAGTAGTGATTAACTGATAATACGACGTAATTGCTTGTATGTGTGCTCCCGGCGACGACAAACTTCGGTACGAAATAAGGTTGACAGCCATTCTATTATGTATTATAGTATTCTATGAACTGCCTCGTTGGTCTAGTGTTCGTAAACGGTAATGTAGATGCCCAGGTCGGACTAAAAAAAAATCAGTAATTGAGTTTTACAGTAGCTGCCCGGAGTCAGGAATTTAGCGGTGTTTTAAACCTATACCTTGAAAAGCACGTATAGTCATTGGTCCTGCTCTCCGGTCGAGTTGGTTTGCCATCCCATCGAATTATAAAAGTGAGAGAATGACAGTGCACACCTGTGCTTGCGCATACACTCGGGCTTTATAATCCTGTCCTGTAGACTGGCTATTCTCCATTGAGATTGACCGCCGTGACCGGAATTTTATTATAAAGTTGAATGACGAATGAAACTAATTTTACGAATTTAATTGTTTTTGATATTCTTCCTATATACAAAAGGAAAATTAAACGTGATAAGATCTGTATCATTCATGTAGTATTTGATATTAATAATAAACCATAACATACGTTAAGTATTAATTTTCAAAGAAAAATTTTTTAGAAGCTTTAATTCGATAATGATAAGTTTTTTTTTTGAGAATGTACCAAGGCATAGCGTAATGACGTCATCGTTTTTATAGTCAATGATTATCGAATTTATGTACTTTTAAATACTCTACAAATATAAGTTCTAAGTTAATTCTAGTTCTAAGTTAAGGAAATCTATAGTTAAATCTATAGGATACAATATAATGGTGTAGAATCTCCAATTAGTTAACCAACGTTTTCTTTTAAAAAAAGCTTTATTCACAAAACCATGTTTATCACATATTCAAACCATTTCCCGTAGGTGTCGTAAGAGATCGCCTCTCACTCGAAGGATAGTGAACCTGGAGATGGACAGCATCATCTTACTGATAATAGCTGAATTAAAAAAGGTTGCCAACCTGTTTGCCAGGCGGAGCAACAAACAAGAAATCAAACAAGTAGCAGATATCATAGATAGATTTGGACAGGCCTGTTGGTCTAGTGGTTAGTGACCCTGACTGCTATGCTGGAGGTCGTGGGTTCGATTCCCACCCAGGACAAATGTTTGTGTGATGAGCACGATCATTTGTTCTGTGTCTGGGTGTAATTTATCTATAATATTTATGTATTTAGAAATATATAAGTATGTTTATCAGTTGTCTAGTACCCATAACACAAGCTCTGCTTAGCTTGGGACTAGATGGCGTTGTGTGATAGTTGTGGAATATTATTATATTATTATATTATATCCCTCCTATGAGGCAATCATTGGGGAGACCTATGTTCAGAAGGATGATACCTATCCTTGTAATGGTATGGTAATCGTTGGTTCTAATATTGAATTTGATAGCTTGTTTATGAGAACCGGTGTAGATTTTGATTACCATAAGAGCAAACACGCCTAAATTAAATAAAAAGTTTTCAACTTGAATTTGGGTATCCTGGACATATATGTATCCCAATGTTTTAGAAATATTAATGAATAAATGCTCCTTAATAAAATTAAAAAAAAAACATAAATAATCTGCATTACATTATACACAATGCACCTTACCATCTTTGTGAAATTTTTCTTTGAAGGCAACAACAAATCCTGCCGGTAAACCGCACGACGGAGGAACTTTACTTTCGCAGTCTCTGAAAGGAAAGATATTCAATGTGTTAATACTGTAGAAATTGCATGTAGCTATGAACACCGTATTCCTTAGATATAATATAGTATATCTAACGAAAATCTTTCTTATATCCAGTCTTTTACTTTCTATTAAATGTTTGATTGATAGAGACAGAAAACAATAATAATAAAGATCACAGTTGTCAATAAACACACAGTCCTTTACATTATTTCCTACAGTGTTGATTGTTTGTTATTACTCAATGGTCGCGTTTCTCACCGAACCCTGTACTATGTGACAAGATAAGAAGTGTAAACGATAAAGAAATGTATGGCACGTAATACTTATCGTTTCCCGTAAACGCTTATATATTATCTAATATCTTTTCCCGTTTTTCGCTTGTCTTGGAAACAGATTTAAATTCATTATCGCTCATAGATACCGTTTTATGTCCTTGACGAAATTAAAGTTTCACAGGGAGAAGGTTATTTTGGGGTGTTCAAATGTTACTTCTGAGGGCTCTTATCTCAGTCAGATACGAATACATACTGACGTAACTTGCTTAAATTTTAACATCCTCCGACAACGCTAAACAACTTGCGCCGGATGATGCGATAACAACAAAAACTCTTACAATAGAGTAGACTCAAATGTAGAGATGCAAGAAGGAGAGAGATGATACGGTACCTGTGACATTTGAACTTGCACTCCTTGCACTTGAGGCCGGAGCCGAAGAGCATCTGCTTGTCGCAGTAGTCGCAGGTGGCGATCATGTTGAAGGACTTGGTGAAGCGGTGCGCGATGTCGTGCGCCATGCAGCGCCCCAACGGCGTGCGCGGCGTACGCGGCGACCGCGGGGCGCCCCCGCCCTGCACACGCATGAAATGACATCACAAATAATCTACACTCTTGGATTTTCTCCTGCCTCTACATAAATTTCACAAGGACAAACACCCAGACACGGAACAATAGTAGGCCATACAAATACTTGTTCCGTGCGGGATCGGAACCCACGGCCCTTGGCAACTTATTGTTAAGTCACTACGCCATGGAGCCGTCGATAACACAAAGAGAGCATACAGGAATTTTCTTGCCACCAGTGCAGAGTCACTTAGGAAAAAGGTGAAATATTTTTAACAGATAGAAACAGAAACAGAAACTTTTTTATTCAGTATAGATTGTAAACAATACTTATTGAAAGTCACTTTTTTCATTTACCACTGGTTAGCAAAAAATACCTCTGTCCTGGGAAGAACCAGCAAGAAACCCAGCGGGGCTTTAATTTCCAATAATAGCTTACAATCATGTTTACAATTAACAACACAAGACAAATTAGAAATAGCTTGGTAGCGATCACCCTTCCCACGGGTTATTATCATCCATAAATTCCTTAATATTATAATAACCCTTTTTATACAAACTTAGTTTAATAACATTTTTGAACTTTGTGTATGACAAATTTTGTATATTTTCTGGGATTTTGTTGTAAAAGCGTATACATCGCCCCAAGAATGAATTACTGACTCGGTGGAGTCGAGTAACTGGTACTACCAGCTTGTGTCTGTTCCTAGTATTTACAGAATGAATATCACATATTTTCGCAAAACTACTTTTATTTTTGTGTATGTACATTACATTTTCATAAATGTATTGAGAGGCCAGAGTTAATATATTAATTTCCTTAAATTTTTGTCTCAGTGACTCTTTTGGTTTTAAATTATATATTGCTCTAATGGCCCTCTTCTGTAAAATAAATATAATTTCAGTATCAGTCGCGTGTCCCCATAGCAAAATACCATAAGACATAATGCTATGGAAATAACTAAAGTAAACTATTCTAGCTGTTTCAACACTGGTAAGAGTTCTAATCTTTTTTTACAGCATATGCTGCAGAACTAAGTCTGCTAGCTAGTTTTGATATATGGGAGAGCCATTGAAGCTTTGCGTCCAGTGTGATTCCAAAAAAAATGGTGGTATCAACAAGACTCAGTTTCTCCCCATTTAAAATTACATTAGTATTGACATGTTTAACATTAGGAGTTACGAATTTCATACATTTAGTTTTAGTTCCATTCAAATGCAAATTATTAACATTAAACCAATTAACTAACTTAGCTATAGCATTATTTACTTCGTCGTAATTTAATAACTGTCGTTTTAATTTGAAAATTAATGAAGTATCATCAGCAAATAATACTATATCATGGTTATCCCCTACTATGTAAGGTAAGTCATTAATATATACAAGAAACAGAAAAGGGCCGAGAATTGAGCCCTGAGGCACGCTCATTTGTACAATCGACCCGGAAGAACTCATACTATTAATGACAACTTTTTGCGTTCTGTCACTTAAATATGAAATAATTAATTTACAAGCATCGCTTTTTACACCGTAGTGTTGAATTTTCCTGATTAATGTTTCATGGTTAACACAATCGAAGGCTTTGGATAGGTCACAGAATACACCCAAAGCATCCTGTGAATTCTCCCATGCATTAAATATATATTTAATCAGCTCAACACCAGCTTCAGTTGTCGAGCGACCCCTTGTGAAACCAAATTTATTTTTAAGAAGTAAATTATTTACATTAACACGTTAATTGCCATTCACGCGACGTCGCGTGAAGTGTCCGACAAGTTTTGTATGAAGCGTATTGCCTGGGCCGGAGCGTTATCGCAACGGTGTTTTTTATGGGCCTCTAGAGAAAGGACTAAGCTATCGTAAAGTGGGCGTGGCCATCCGAATCATGCGATAGTTTTAGTGCTACGTAATTGGATAGTTCCAGGTTAGTTCGCTTAGCGTCGCCTCTCGAGCCGGACGGCTTTCTTGTTTGTTTTTAGTTAGTTGTGAACAAATAATACGTATTTTTGTAGTATAAAGTGATACTAATTATAATAAAACAAAATTTATAATGAGTGATCATCAACCTCTAGGGGTACGAAACGATCAAACGAGATACCCTTGCGAGCGCAATCAAAACGTATTTTGTTGCAAGAATCGGATATTCTTGAAGCTTTTCCGACAATACATCAAATGAAAACGCCACAAGTATGGCATCAAACTATACGTGCTCACAGAACTGGATGGCTTGATTTTAAATTTCCACGTGTTTGCCAGCACAGAAGATGAAACAGCCGGAAAGGGCCACACCGAAAAAATTGTTAAAAAATTGATGCAAAATAAATTGGACGTTGGCCACTCTATCTATATGAATAATTTTTATAATTTATATACCTTAGCTAGTAAACTTTTGGGTCAACTTACTTATTGTACTGGCTGGCTCTAAAATATTTAGAAGATTTTTTTATGTTGCATGTTTCTTTGATATTTTGTTATTTTTTATGTCATATAATTCAAATAAAAATTATTGATACTAAAAATATTTAATTTTATTACATTTGAATTCATAATTGCACAAAAGTGCTAAGGTATCCCAAAACTCGACGTCGCGTGATGGGGCCCCTTAAGATAAATATACACTCCACATGGCCCATCACGCGACGTCGAGTGATATATAATTATATTATGTAAAATATTAAATATATATACTAAAACCATAAACACACCCGTAAATAGTATTTGCTGTACATAAGAGTTATTTCATTAAAAAAAAGTTTTGGGCCACCAGCAGAAAACTCCAATTTTAGCTTTGGCAATGAACGTGTTAAAAAAATTTAACATTTGATCACGAATAATTAT
Organism: Parnassius apollo; assembly: GCA_907164705.1. Taxonomy (NCBI): domain Eukaryota; kingdom Metazoa; phylum Arthropoda; class Insecta; order Lepidoptera; family Papilionidae; genus Parnassius; species Parnassius apollo. The sequence continues at coordinate 4,025,609 of CAJQZP010000393.1, forward strand.
TTCAAAAATAATCATTTCAATAAGTGTTGCCAGTACAGAAATAGGTCTAAAATTAGCGGCGTCCAATGTACTACCAGATTTAAATAAAGGTATAACTTTACTATGCTTCATTAAATCAGGAAACACACCAGATTCAATACTAGTATTAAAAATAATAGATAGTTGAGGTGCGATTGTATCTAATAAAGACGCAATAACTTTAACAGAAATCCCCCACAGATCGGCGGTTCTCTTAATATCAATAGTCTTAAAATATTTTACAATATCTTTTGATGACACTTTATGAAATGTAAAATTCTTTGTACACACATTTACATTTTGTTTAAGTAATGATTCGGCGACGGCAGGAGAAGAATTCAGTGACTTAGTGGTTAAGATATCAGTAAAATATTTTTCAAAAACCATTGCAACGTCCTGATCTGATTTAGTTAATTTATTGTTAAAACTTAACTGGCAGTTTGAATTGTGAGTGTTGAGCTTACCAGTTTCACTATTAATTATACTCCATGTCATTTTAATTTTATTAGAAGCAGTCTTTATTTTGTTGCTCAAATACAATGTCTTGGCTAAGGAGCACACTCTTTTAAATATTTTGGAATATTTTTTTACATATTCCATAAATTCGATGCTAGGATTATATGACCTTTCATTGTAAAGTTTATATAACCTTTGTCTACTCTTATGGACTCCTACTGTCGCCCACTCATTAAATGCCTTGCGATTGTTCAAGGAGAATGTTTTAGAAGTAAAAGTATTATTAAATTCATTGCAAATAAGCTTAAATAATGTTCCATACAAAAAATTTGGATTATTTTGGTATGAAAGTAATGGAAGTTTCTTTACTATGTTACTTCTAAACTTCACCAAGCGATGTGCATTTACTGGAACAAACACTACTTTTTTATCTACTTGCTTTTTGTGAACATAAGGTAATGAAACTAATTGACCACAGTGATCAGAGCTCAATTTTTAAATTATACATTTATTAACGGCTTAACATTTGCAAAAATGTTATCTATACATGTTGGACTAGATTCAGCAATACGTGTTGGCTCCAAAAATAAATTAAAAAGACCATAAGATTTAAACAATGATCTAAATTTAATATTGGTGGAGGAAGCTTCTAGGAGATTGATATTAAAGTCTCCACATATTACAATAGATTTATTCTGTTTATTAAGCTTAGCGAAAACTTCCTCCATAATTTTTCAAAAGTATCATATAAAGAACATGGGGGTCTGTAAACGCTCACAACAATGAGGTGCACAAACTCAACACATGCCATTTCTACAGTTCGCTCAACAGGCTCACAATATCTTTACGTTCTTTACATGATAATAATTTACTAGCTAAAATTAAGGAGCCACCTCTTAAAGCCGTTTCTCTATTGAAAGAACTGACCACCTCGTAATTACTGAAGTTAAACATTAAATTATGAGCTTTTAACCAATTTTCAGTAATACATAAAATATGAATATTGTTGCTATATAAGAACAATTCAATTTCTAGCTCTTTGCCTATCATGCCTTGTATATTCTGATGCACCAGGTGTAAATAATTTTTATTTATTATCATTTTGTGGAGTCATACAATTGCAACTATTAAGAATTTGTAAGCTACATTCTAAATTATTTAAATTTTTATAACTGATTACCTCTATTGTCTCATTTTCTAATTTAAATTACTTGGAACGGATTCCAAATTGCATGTCAAATCATTATGCTGCTCAATAGGAGCAGATGTCTGGGTAGCCAAGTCCTTGGCTGAGTTAATATATAAATAATAAGATAGCACATTTGCTATCTGTCTTAAATTATATTTGGATAGGTAATACCTATCTGTAGTCAAAAATTTCTTAATCAAATTATTAATGTCTAATTTTATTGGTATAATTGTTACAATTAAATGTCAAATTTAAATTATTGTTACATTATAAATTATTCATTAATAAATTTAAATCATATCTTATTTTATTCTCCTGTGGCCAACTCTGTATGTAAGGCAATGTAAACAAGATAATTTTATGTACATTTAAAGTATTGAGGTAATCAATATATTTTAATAATTGATTTTTGTTTACATTGCCTCTTCTTCCAACAAGAATTATTAATGTGCTATTAGGACAAAACCTACTAGTTAAAACTTTATTCATTATATGACTAAAGGATGCTCCAGGCATACAATAATTACCATACAGTTGTCCTTTTAAATGGTTATTTAACATCATGCCCAAATGTTTACCTATGTCATCACAATACATAATAATTTTATGTTTTTAATATTTAAACTACTTTTTAAGTTTTTATTCTTTGTTATGGCACCGTCATAGAGTGTTGGTGAAAATAAGGAGTCATTGCTATTTACACATATTGTCTCTGATGAACATGGTATAAGAGCGTTGATTCTCACTCTGATGTTTTATTAAGGAGTCAAAGCGCTCCTCATTGTATTTACATGACTTTACCAGATCATTCATGGCCAATATGTGTTCTTTTATCTCAACCTGAGCCAATGCATATTTATTTGAGATAATTTGTAAGTAAAGTATATATGGTACTTATAACAAAAACAATTATAAAATTTTTTCTTTGTCTGTTCTGGCTAATTTTCGAAACGGCTGGATCGATTATGACGGGACTTTCACTGGCAGATAGCTGATATAATAAGGAGTGTGGCCGTAGAAGGAAAAGGGGAGATCTCCCGCCGGGCAAGGTGTTCTGCCGGGGAGCGGCCAACACTCCGTGTGATAGTTCGGAGATGTTCTATATATACTGTGTATGATTCGGAATTTTGATAGCGTGATTTAGACTTCGGTGTATTTCGTGAGGACTTAGATGGAATGCCTCTGTGGCGGCGCAAGCGAAATACACCGAAGTCTAAATCACGCTATCAAAATTCCGAATCATAAACAGTATATATAGAACATCTGTTGTGTTGGCCGCTCCCCGGGCAGAACACCTTGCCCGGCGGTAGATCTCCCCTTTTCCTTCTACGGCCACAGTGGTGACCCCGACGTGATATGAACACGCAACCAACAGCCTTCGGAAACTTCAATAATGTGGCGGCGCTGTCATCGCGCCTCACCTCGTTTCCAGTAAAGCTAGCAGAATACCAGCGTAAAAAGGGGAGATCTCCCGCCGGGCAAGGTGTTCTGCCGGGGAGCGGCCAACACTCCGTGTGATAGTTCGGAGATGTTCTATATATACTGTGTATGATTCGGAATTTTGATAGCGTGATTTAGACTTCGGTGTATTTCGTGAGGACTTAGATGGAATGCCTCTGTGGCGGCGCAAGCGAAATACACCGAAGTCTGGTACAGCTGTGAGAGCGTGGTCCTTCCCCGGTCGAGCCGACCTATTCGTACTACAACTATACTACTAATATAACTGCAGCATGGCTCTACCACGTATAAAACGTGTCTATGTTATATTGTACAAATACTTTCGAAGATAGCTTCTATTCCACTAACACAAAACACTATATTATTTTTCAGATGGTAAAAAAGTTAGCCAGTATATTAGTTAAAATATATTGCGTTAGTAGCCTGTGAGAAACCATCCCCAATTCCGAATCGTGGAAGTTTAAATCGTAGGATGTTTTACATGATCAAACCCCGTGGTAGGACTTGGAGAGCATCCATTTCCTATTTCATCTAAATAATATCACCAGCGTTTTATACAGGGTATTTTTGAAATGCTCTAGAAAACAAAGCCTGATGATAGTATCAACAATACCTTCGGACTTGGAACTAAAACAAAATAAATCCCAATGAAAAAAAATCATCTTTTAACAATGTTTTATTAGCTTTATTTACGTTCCATCATGTTAGTACAGACATAACATAACATAAACACTCACGCCTGTCACCCAGAGGGGTAGGCAGAGACTACAGACTTCCATTTGGCACGATCCTGACAAACCTCTCTCGCCTCCTTCACATCCATATACCTACGCATACATGCTCGTCGGTTAAGGGTACTCCTAATTTGGCCCGTTTTCAATAAATCGCCAATTTGGTCGATAAATTTTCGCCCAGGACGTCCCTTTTCGACTCTGCCATTCACTTCTGCAACATAAATTTTCTTTGTCACTCTTTCCTCATTCATTCTTTCCATATAACCAAACCACCGAAGCATTCCTTTCTTAATCCTAGTTACAAAATCATCTTGCAGACCACACTCTTCTCTTATCACACAATTTCTTACCCTGTCATTCAGATTCAGCCCTAACATACTCCTTAGCGACCGCATTTCTACTGCGTTCATTCTACTGTCGTGCTTCTTCTGGCACACCCAACTTTCACTACCATAAGTTAAAGTAAGGACGAACACAGCATTGTGAATTGCCAAACATGCCTTTTTCGACACATTTTGACTCTTCACAATAGAGTATAGGGCCCCATTTACTCTATTTCCTGCATTCACTCGTCGTTCTATATCCTTATCACATCTCCCATCCCTGCTAAATACGCAACCCAGATATACAAACTCATCTTGCTCGATCAACTCCCCTTCTATTCTTATTCACATATCGTCTTACTTTCTTCTCTTTCAAAAACCATCACTTTCGCCTTACTTGCGTTCACTTTCATACCCCTTTCTTTTAATGATCTGTTCATTAATGTAACCATCATTTGCAACTCGGCCGCCGACGACGCAAGGATAACTTGATCATCGGTGTACAAAAGGCATTTGACGGTTAACTCACCCATTCTTAATCCGCATTCTTCAACTTTCAAATTTTGCAAACAACTGTCCATAAATAGGTTGAACAGCCACGGGGAAGCCACACAGCCCTGTCTGACACCTTTATGGATGCCAAACCAGTCCAAGTGGACCCCGTTGATCCCAACACAAGCACTAGTCCTTATAAAGCGACTCCAATGCCTGTATCAAGCCAGCGTTCAACCCAAATGAGTTCATTGTTTACCACAGCACATCCCTGTCCACTCTGTCATAGGCCTTTTCCAAGTCCATGAACGCACAAAAAAACCTTTTGGTTTTTGGCCAAAAACCTTTCCACGATCATGCGCATGGAAAAGACTTGATCTGTACATCCCATTCCCTTTCTAAATCCCGCTTGCACATCCCAAATTTTGTTCATCAGTTTCTTTCATGACCCTTTCAATCAGCACCTTAGCATAAAGTTTTCCCACAATGCTAAGAAGGCTGATACCACGGTAGTTTTTACAGTCTGCTCTATTCCTTTATATATTGGGACTATCACCACCAGTCTACCGGTACCCGCTTCAGTTCCCAGCATAAATTAAACAAGTTGTGCAGCGGGCCTGCCACCACTTCCTCTCCAGCTCTTAGCATTTCCAGTGAAACTCTATCATATCCGGCAGCCTTACCTGCTTTCATGCTTTTCATTGCTTTCATTATTTCATCTATACTTATCTCGCTACCTCTTTCCTCTTCTAAATTTTTAGTTTAGTTTTCTAAATAGTTAGTACAGCTAAATGAAAAAATAATTTCATAAAAAATTTCATGAAAATATTGAAAAATAAAACCAGCAGTGAAAATTAAAATGGTACCAGCTAATTATAGGGTCAATAAATGCGCGGACGCTGAACTCTTTTATCTAGCTCCGTACGAAAGAATGCAGTAGGTATTACTATACTTCGCTCACTATATCTATATCGCTCCCTTTCACACACGCGCTGACGCCGCTCGGCCGACTCGCGTCGCCTCGCTGTGGTCTCGCGTATATTGACCCCTTATCAGCTGATGTTAGGTATTTGAAACACGGCTAGTTTTATGTTTAAACATTTTCATGATTTTTTTAATGAAATTATCCTTTCATTTAGCTGTATTAAAATGATAGATAGACCGTGAATAAAGCTAATGAAACGTAAAAAAAGATTTTTTTTCTTCATTGGGATCGATTTTCTTTTGGTTATTTTTTATATACATTATTATGTATTTAAGTGACGGATATCTTTAATCTTCCTGTATGGTGGCTGTCTGAAAATCTATTGCTTTCATGGGTATTGAAAAGTTGATTATAATGTGTGCATGAACATTCAAGTGCGTATTTGTACGTGTGCACTCACTACGTTGTTGTAGTGTACGGGCGGTGGGGGCGGGGGGTGCGCGCTGCGCTGCGGCGTGCCCTCGGACTGGTCGCGCGGCGACGCGGGCGGACTGCCCTCCGCGCCCTCCGTACCGTCACGCGCTGACGACTGGCTGTTATCGCTGCAACCAACCATACATATAGTAGTATGAGAATCATCCTCATCACAACTTAGGGGGAATATACCGACAGCTGTGTAACAGTTTATTCTAGTATGGCTGTTAACGCAAACTGCTTTGAAATGTGGTTTTGTAATTAAACAGGTACTATACACAAGTGTACTTTGTCAAAATGCGAAAGCCTGATAAATTATTATAATTATTTATTATTATATAGAACGACGAGTGAATGCGGGAAATAGAGTAAATGGGGCCTTGCACTCTATTGTGAAGTCAAAATGTGTCGAAAAAGGCACGTATGGCAATTCACAATGCTGTGTTGGTTCCTACTTTAACGTATGGTAGTGAAAGTTGGGTGTGGCAGAAGAAGCACGAGAGTAGAATAAACGCAGTAGAAATGCGGTCGTTAAGGAGTATGTTAGGGCTGAATCTGAATGACAGGGTAAGAAATTATGTAATAAGAGAAGAGTGTGGTTTGCAAGATGATGTTGTGACCAGGATTAAGAAAGGAATGCTTCGGTGGTTTGGTCATGTGGAAAGAATGAATGAGGAAAGAGTGACAAAGAAAATTTATGTTGCAGAAGTGAATGGCAGAGTCGGAAAGGGACGTCCTAGGCGAAAATTTATCGACCAAATTGGCGATTTATTGGAAACGGGCCAAATTAGGAGTACCCTTAACCAACGAGTATGTATGCGTAGGTGTATGGATGTGAAGGAGGCGAGAGAAGTGTGTCAGGATCGTGCCAAATGGAAATCTGTAGTCTCTGCCTACCCCTCTGGATAACAGGCGTGAGTGTTTATGTTATGTTATGTTATTTATTATTATTATTCTATAAAAGATGCTCAATATTTTGTATTTGCTATAACAACCCATAAAAATCAACAACTGGCATGAGCCTGTCCCATTTTATAGAGGATTTACCTTATCGTCCTGCTCGGAAGGCGGATAGCAATTGCAGTAAACTTTGATAGAATAAAGGTGACAAACGAGTAAGATACACCTGGTGGATGCTGTGGCCCATAGACATCTATACTTATCTTCGATTAAGAATCAAAATACAGATGTATTGTCACACAGTTGCCATACGAAACACAGCTATGTTAATTTTCTATTTCTAGGTGTCATCATCACCATCATCAGCCCATAAAAGTGTACAGCTTGATATGAGCCTCTCCTATTGTAGGTCGAATATATGCCTTGTCGTGCTTGACAAGCGAATTGACGATTGCAATATCAGACGTCTAGCGCCTTTGATGCAGTCTTGTAGAAAAATCAATTATGTATTTGTTATGCATATTTTAAAATTCTTACAGATATATATAGAGGGGAAGGGAGCAAAATGACTTAATAGCTGTAAATATAAATTCCATTGTTTCTGTGTCGATGTCAATTTTAGTGAAATCATAAGAAATGCCAGTTACCTAAGATCGGAGGCATCAGGCCTCACAGACAACTGGGATTCGTGAGAGCGAGACTTCGTCAAGGCGGCGGGTGCCGGCAGGTGGGAGTTTTGCTTCCGTTTGCTTACTGGTGTTGTAGGTGACTTGCCGCCTGAAACATTTAAATAAATTTTTAAAATTATAAAGTCTTACTAAAATGTGTGTGTGTGTGTGTGTGTGTGTGTGTGTGTGTGTGTGTGTGTGTGTGTGTGTGTGTGTGTGCGCGCGCGCGCGTGGTGTGTGTGTGTGTGTCCGCAAAGTTATTTTTAATAGGGATGGCAACTGTTAGTTTTTTATACTTGCAAGTAAGAGTGACAAGCAAGTAAAGGAAGCACTAAATTGTAGGCATTATATGGCCTAAACAGTTGCTCTACATATTGCAAATCTGCCTTTAGAAGGCTTTTTTACTAACTCGATAGAAAAATTATATTTTTTTGTTACAGTAAATAGTTAATGACAAGGAACACTTGCATATTGGTTTACATTTGCAACTTTTATTCTGTCTTACACCTGCATTGTCTGTGAGTGAGCTGTTTTCTTGACCGATAACTGACAATGAACTTAACATCTCTCACACATCATCTAACACTCTCACTCCACTTACGCAGATAAGTAACCAGAGTTTACGGACTTCCAATTGGCATAATCATGACACACTTCTCTCGCTTCTTTCACATACATACATGCTCGTCGGTCTAGGGTACTTGTTATTTTGTACATCTTCAAAATTTTTGAAACAAAAATTATTTTTTAAATATAGATTATAAATAATACTTATTGAGTCACTTTTTTTTATTTAGCACTAGTTCGGAAAAAAACCTCTGTCCTGAGAAGAACCAGTAAGAAACCCAACTGGACTTTTTTTTCCAAATAACTGCTTACAATCATGCATGTTACAATTAACAACACAAAACAAATTAGAAATAGCTTGGTAGCGATCACCTTTCCCAGGGGTTATTATCATCCATAAATTCCTTAATATTATAATAATATTTTTAAACAAACTTAGTTTAGTAAGTTTTTGAACTTTGTGCGGGTCAAGTTTCGTATATTTCCCTATATTTTTGTCTGAGGGACACTTAAGATTATAAATCATAGATTCCTCTAACGGCCCTCTTCTATAAAACAAAAGTAATTTCAGTGTCTGTCACATGTCCCCATAGCAAAATACTATACTATATTATGCTATGGAAATTGCTAAAGTAAACTAGTCTACTAGTTTTGTACAGAAAATGCTGCAGAACTAAGTCTGCTTGCTAGTTTTGATATATGAGTGTCTCATTGAAGCTTTGCATCTAGTGTGATTCCAAGAAAAATTGTGGTATTGACAAGACTCAGTTTCTCCTCATTTAAAATTACAGCAGTATTAATATGTTTGACATTTGGAGTTATGACTTTCATAAATTTAGTTTTAGTGTTATTTAAATGGAAATTATTAACATTAAACCAATTTACTAATTTAGATATAGCATTATACACATCATCATAATTTAATAACTGTCATTTTAATTTGAAAATCAATGAAGTGTCATCAGCAAATATTACTATATCATGGGTTTTCCCATACTATGTAAGGTAAGTCATTAATATATACAAGAAACATGAAGGGGCCTAGAATTGAGGCCTGAGGCACGCCTATTTGTACTATCGACCCCAAAGAACTCATCTATCAATGACAACTTTTTTGGTTCTGTTATTTAAATATGAAATAATTAAATTCAAAGCATCACTTCTTACACCGTTTCCTGATTAATGTTTCACGGCGAACATAATCGAATGCCTTGGATAAGTCATAGAATACACCCAAAGCATCCTGTGAATTCCTCCATGCCTTGTGAAACCGAATTAAATCAATTCAGTTATGTAATAAATTATTTACATTAAAATAATTGTTGGCAGTACAGAAATAGGTCTAAAATTGGTGGGGTTCAATGTACTGCCAGATTGAAATAAAGGTATTACTTTACTATGCTTCATTAAATCAGGAAACACACCAGATTCGATACTAGTATTAAAAATATTAGCAAGGTGAGGTGCGATTTTATCTATTATAGACGAATTTAACGGAAATCCACAACAGATCTGCAGTTTTTTTTTAAATATCAATAGTTTTGAAATATTTTACAATATATTTTGATGATACTTTATGAAATGTAAAATTCTTTGTAATTGTACACGCATTTATATTTCGTTTAAGTAATGATTCAGACACTTAGTGGTTAAGATCGGAATAAATATTTCTCAATAACCATTGAAACATCCTGATTTGATTTAGTTATTTTCTTGTTAAAATTTAACTGGTAGTTGAAAAATAAACTGAATTGCGAGAGTTGACCTTACCAATTTCACTATTATTATACTCCATGTCATTTTAATTTTATTAGAAGCCTATTTTTTTAATTATAAATAGCTAGAGATTACCTCTACTGTCTTATTTTCTAGTTTAAATTACTTGGAACTAATTCCAAATGCATGTCAAGTCATTATTGCCTATTTAGTCATCTAGTTTGAATCCAGGGTGTCTTTTCCCGACTCTGTCTATATAAATTTATATAAATTTGCCTTTTCCTCAATTATTCTTCTTATGTCTACAAACGAAGCATTCTTTTGTTAATCCTGGTCACAAGATCTTGCAAACTGCACTCTTCTTTTGTTACGAAATTTCTCACTTTATCAGAATGAAATAATTGATAAATAATTTATGCTTTATGATAGTACAAACCTTTCCTGGGTCTCGGAGAGGAGCGAGCGTGTCGCTCCCAGGAGTCCCAGTACAAAGGCAGCTCAGCCGCACCCTCACCTCGCGCCAGCGCTTCTACAGATGGAAATACGACTTTATTATATTTATATTACAAACAATAGAGGGAAAGGTAGCACAAAATAAGTGTTCAGTCGTAGTATTAAGTTTGTCTGAGAACTTTTAGAGTGATAGGACCTGTTGCATATAATGTATTTAATATTGTAGTTCTACTTCTATTATATATTTGATGTATTTTTATTGCTGCATTAGCGATCCGCACTCGCTACGCCTGTATAGTACTATTAATGTGACATTTTTTTTATTTTTAAGACAATCCAATATTAAGTGGCTTTATCACATTGTTCCTTTTTAACAAAAAGCAGTTCCAAGTTTTCCGGATAAAATGTAGCCTATATCACTCCAGGCCCTGCTCTCAATTTGTTCGTGAAGTTTCATTACACTGTAATCAGTCACTCAGAAAATTAACCCGGCGGAAAGACAGACAGATAAACATTTTAAAAATGGTTTTATTCATGTCTTAATGGCATGCAAACTACCCGCTCAACTCAATAAAGGCAGTTATTTCGATATTACAAAGAGATTCAGTGGACCCGCGGTAATCCGACAAACATTTTGCAGGGCAGTTTCGGACTATCGAATTTGTCGGATTATAAAGTACCGCCTAAGACCCCTATAGTCCGGAATTTTTTAACAAAAGAGTACCTTGTAATCCGACATATTTCAGATCCAATGATAAGATTCTATATATTATATTATATACTCCGAAGTTCAAATCATACTTCATGACGTCTTCAAATTTCTTCAATTCAAACTAAACAATCAGAATCAAAACAATACCCTACGCGTCGAGCACAATAGTGGTATTGCGTACAAGTTATAACTTGTTAAATTATGCATTATCGAAGATTGTTAAAAAATATTCAATAATAAATAATAGACAATGTCGAATTATAGGGGGTGCTAGATTAGACAAGGGCCGGATTAGAGAGGGGCCGGATTACCGGGGATACACTGTACTTCAATTTTATCTATATGAAAACCCATGACTTTTTCTGTCACCAGGGCGGCGCCACTAGGTAAGGTGAGATAAAATAAATGACCGATTTCATGGAAAGTTAAGATAAATAGTTATAAATATGTATAAAATGTATTCATTTCTAATTAATATAATTTTAATTTCTTTTTTACTTTTATATCCCGTCTGCCCGAACGGGGAAGGATCACGCTCTCACAGAATACCAGCGTGAAATAGTAGCGTAATGCTGCTGTGTTTCGTATGGTAAGTGTAGAGAACCCTTTTACTTTAAAAGGGGCATTCCCTCTTAGTCCTCAGGGGCGACAACGCACCTGCATATTGATTCGTATTCAAGGATAGATGTAGATGTCTATGGACCACAGCAAACACCATCAGGTGGACGGTGTGCTCGTTTGTCAGCCTATCCTACAAAAAAAAAAAACAAGTTTTAAAATGTGCAAAAAATTAAATAGCAAGCGGCAGAGGCATTCTTTTGTTTATTTACATAATATATATACCGATAAACTCTTATTTAAAACGCAATTTCTCAATTAAGATAAGTTTGTATAACAAATACGGTCTCTCATCGTCGTCGATGGCTGCTCATCCGATCCAGTGACAACTAATGCCGGTGTTCCTCAGGGGTCCGTTCTCTCCGCAACTCTCTTCCTGCTGCATATAAATGGTTCGCTTATGCCCGATATCTGTGGGTACGCAGACGACAGCACAGTTGTGGAGAGATACCAACCAGGTCCTCGGGCCAGTCGGGATCAAATCCAGTCCGACAGTCAGCTACGGTAGAGCGTGTGAATCTCACACTACAGGCAGTATCCGAATGGGGCGATGCTAATCTTGTGAAATGCAACGCCTCCAAAACACAAGCGTGTCTTTTCACTGCAAAAAGGAGCCAGATCACTTTGGCTCCTTCTTTCCGACATACACCGACCGCCTCCAGTTGCTGGGGGTTGAGATATCCTCAAATCTGAACTTCGGACGGTTCATTGAGTCCAATGCCAAAGCGGCTGCAAAGAGGCTAGGAGTCCTTGCAAAGGTGCGGCGATACTTCACGCCGGGACAGATGCTTACTTTATATAAAGCCCAAGTCCGGTCTTGCATGGAGTATTGCTGCCATATATGGGCTGGTTCTGCAAAATTCGACCTAGCGGCCCGATATTAGTGACCCGAATTTGATTGAAACCAATCTTACGAGCCTCGAATACCGGCGTAAAGTCGCCAGCCTTTCGGTCTTCTACAGGATGCATTTCGGAGAGTGTGCGCAGGAATTGTATAATTTAATTCCTCCCTCTCTCTTCCACCATCGGACAACCAGACGTTCGGTCAGTCTCTACCCTTTCGTTGTTGACTTACCACGCATTCGAACCAAACGGTTTGCTACGTTGTTCGTCATGCGTACAGTGGGTCAGCAGTCTTCAAGGCAAGAGTGAATAGGTTTTTGTTAAGTCAGTGCGCTTTACCATCTTAAGCTACATCACCACTTACCATCAGGTGGGATTGAAGCTAAGTGCTGGCTTAAAAAATTAAAAAAAAAACTTCACCTCAGTCGCAACTGGTGACATCTGGTGGGCGTAAGATTACAAACCCTCATTGACTCACCGGTGTAAGTACGTAGCCGCTGCATCGCTCGACAGAGCCGGCGCAGCTCCTCGTCGCCAGCCGCCACCAGCAACGCTCGTAGTTCGTGGTCTGAACGCTCGCGAAGCGCCTCTAAGGTTACAAGCCCTCATTGACTCACCGGTGTAAGTGCGTAGCCGCTGCATCACTCGACAGAGCCGGCGCAGCTCCTCGTCGCCAGCCGCCACCAGCAATGCTCGTAGTTCGTGGTCTGAACGCTCGCGAAGCGCCTCTAAGGTTACAAGCCCTAATTGACTCACCGGTGTAAGTGCGTAGCCGCTGCATCGCTCGACAGAGCCGGCGCAGCTCCTCGTCGCGAGCCGCCACCAGCAACGCTCGTAGTTCGTGGTCTGAACGCTCGCGAAGCGCCTCTAAGGACGCCACACGAGAGCATATCGCCTGTGGGAGGAGGGATATTTTAATGAGATTATTCAATGGTGTTTGCGCTCGATTGTTACAAGCTGCGGCTTACAAGGCGCGTCCCGGGTGAGGAACCGGTTAGCGTCGCGCTGGAAGGGGGGGGGGGGCTTGCTGTGCACGTACGGTGCTGCCAGCGTCCCAGTCGGCAGGAATCTTTGAGCGGTGAGACGGCGCCGGTGGGGTTCGCGAGATTTTTTTTTAAATAAAGAAGATTAGCCTAGAACATTCGATTTGCGCGACGACCGGGTCGATTTAGAGGTCGCGAGTTTTGATATAATTGTTGCGTCACCTATAGACGGCCTCCATGGTGTTGTATTTTGTCGTGAATATACGTGACAACGAGGCTTTTTGATTTTGAATTATTGAATTAACTTAGATTGCCATTAATTTGCATCGACGAGTGACTTGTGTAGCTAATTAAAGTTAAAATAAATTAGGTTAAATTGTACGAAGGAATTTTGCTTTCGTGTGGAACGCTGAACTTTGTGATCCGGATGTAGATCGCGCGCGATTATAGTTCATGCTAAGTGACGCTAGACTTGAGTTCCGATAGCGGTGGGCGTCTTGTGGAGCGGTCGGCGCACGTGGTGCTGCTATCTGATTGTATCGGTGACGTCAGGTTACACTAGACACACCTTCCTACACTACACTCACACTACCATTTACTTGCCCCTGACGCCACCTTGTGGTAGACCCTACACTTCTGAAATTCGGTAAGTTTTGTGTTTGCGTATCTAGCCGTTATAATTTAATTATCCATAGGTCATTGGACCCTCCCCTCTGTTACTCATCGAATTGGGTTACTGTGGGCCCTAGCTCAATTGACCTTTGTCGGGGTAACTCAGGGCCGTAACAAATGATACAGAAAGGTCGAATGGTCACAAGAATACCAGCGTAAAATAGTAGCACATTAGTGCTGTGTGTCGAATAGTGTAGTGAATCGGGGCACTTTTTTACTGGATACGTGGCATTCCATCTTAGTCATCAGGGATGACACGCCCTGCACAAAACAATAAACTTTACAAGCTTTAAACGCACCTGAATTTTGATTTATAACCAAGTAATAGATATAGATGTCTAAGGGCCACAGCATCTACTTGCCATAATTTAGGCTTTGTGCTCGCTTGTCACCCTTACTCTATAAATAAATGCATAACACACGTATAAATATCAAAGTGGGTATTGAATAGACTTATTTTATTAAAAATAAAGAAACGGACTAATACCGATCTATTGTTAACAATAAGTATTTTCTTTCAGAACGAATTTCGGCAAACACAGCAAGTCTCAACAAAGACTACCCATCCGCGCAGGACAGGATTACGTGCGCAGGCACAGATGCACTATCTATTCCCACAATCCGATAGTTTGATTGGACGGCAATCCGACACGACCGGAAAGAGATCAGGCGCACGATCAACGGTTTTACGTGTTTCCGAGGCATGGGAAACTTTTTTTTATAGAGTAAGGGTGACAAACGAGCACACAGTCCACTTGATGGTAAGTGGATGCTGAGGCCCATAGACATCTATATTTATCCTCGATTAAGAAACAAAATGCAGATGCGTTGTCACCCCTGAGAACTAAGATGGAATGCCTCTTTTCTAGGAATGGGTCGAATATTCGTTTTATATTCGGTATTCGGCATATTCGGCAACTTTACCGAATATTCGTATTCGGCTAAATCACCGAATATTCGTTAAAGCGGTACTCGAAAGTGTCCACTGTATTTAAATGAACGAATTGAGTAATGCCATGTCTTTCATAATTTTACTGTTGAAAGAATATTTTATTTATGGGTTAAATCTACTTGTATAGTATTATGTTTTAGAGGCACTGTAGATTTATTTCCAATTATAGCAAATAGAAGCTTGATATTTTTTTTTTGTAATAAAACTAATAAATATTGTATTACATTAGTACATTTCACTTTATCAGTCCAAATGGTATATCTCCTGCCACTCATTTTTATTACATAATTATCCATTTTCATTAAGAACAACACTAGGAATTACTTTTTTTTGCTCACAAAAATTGTCAAAACATAAGCATGTACAGGTAATTTGATCAGTACTAAATAAAGTGTGGCGGGGGAGCAATCGGCAGGGTCAGGCGCTAATCCCGCGCACTTTACGGTAACAAGTTTTGACTAAAATTGGTTATGTACCGAGGTGATCCTGCCGAATAAAGTTCGACCGAAAATTCGTATTCAGTGAAATCTATAAAATTAAAATCATAAAAAATAAAATCCTCTTTTGCAGTAAAAAAAAGGTCTCTAAGCCGAGGACAGAAAAAAACCAAACAACTGATGAATGATTTTTCTTCTGAATTCTGAATGATTTTGGCCCAATTCGAACTGGTACCCCATGTACAGCAGTCGCGCTAACGACCACTAAACCATTATTAACAATAAACAATTAATATACTAACAATAAGTTAATATAGGAAAAGTTAGTATATTCAATACTGGTTTTGACCACAAAGTTTTTGGAATTGAAAACAGTACAACAATCATTATCATACTGTATTCAACGGGACATTTAATACACAGGTAAAATTTAAAATTTTGTACAACCGACTTTAATACTACCGAATCAATGTATTCGAAGACAATTATATAAACTCAAAAACTACTGGTTAGATTTTGATCAAATGTATAAGCGACCCCGCGAGAGGCAACAGCTTTCAAATAAAAACAAGAATCATCAAAATCGGTTCACCAAAAAAAAAGTTCTGAGATAAAACACATAAAAACATACAATCGAATTGAATACCTTCTCCGTTTTTGAAGTCGGTTAAAAACGGTTTATATTATACGGCTTTTATGACGATTATTTCTTAAATCAAAAAACATATGAACCAATGATGACGCGATAAAAATAATAAACATGAAACAGAAGTAAAATCGTTAGAAACCTCTATAGCTTCGGGGCTGAGGCCGACCACTCGCAACCATTGCGCCAGGCAAGGCACGTCACCCAGTTCCCGTTGCAACTCCCCGCCAAACTGCGCTTTGAACACCAGCTGCCGGGAGAAATGCTTCACCAACTTGCCCTGGAAAATAATTATAGAATTTTAATTGTGAATTCCAATAAGAAGTGTGTAGGATATTCATTAGACTACACAAATTATAATAAGACCTAGCACAGATAAGGATATTTTTGGTCGCCATTATCCTTATGACGAAAACGTTACGAATACTGAAACAAATAAGACAAAATATCTGGATCTGGCAGACAAATTATTCCTGTGGTTATTCCCGGGAACTTTTTTGTTTTAATTTTTTAACATCTAAAGTATTTTTACAGATAATAGCCCCGTAAAAAATCATCATCAATCAAATCCTAATTACATCCTTACTTGATTATATATTAAGTTTGCACTGTAACCACTTGACACCGACAAAGTGTGCCCGGTTCTTTTTTTTACACGAACAGATAGTCCAACTAATGGTAAATAGATGTTAGGTGGATGCTGTGGCCCATAGAGATTAAACACCTGCAACTATTTTCGATTAAAAATCAAATTTTGAATGCTTTATTATTCCTAAAGTCTAAAACTAGTTTCCGGTTCTCTATACTTACTATACGAAACACAGCGGCAATCTTTTCTCGTTCTAACCTACAAAACACTTATGCTCATACTTTAATCTGGTACTCTATGCGAGTGTGGTCCTCCTGTCTGGGATCGAGCCGTCCCATACGTGCTGATCACGATTACTTAAAAAAAATATTGGTTGACCTTGCAGGCCATCCCTGGAACTTCCCGCTAATTTCTCAAGCTAAAACTCAAACATTTATTGCTAAACCATAATGTACATAAGATATTATAAAATAATGTAAGACCAGTGTTATGGACCCTGTTAGGCACGCAATTTATGGGCTAGGAGAGAGGAAGTGTATTTAAGTAATTTTCAGAGATTGAGGTATACCTGACGAGAAGATATGTCGTAATTTCCCGAACGCTGCCCAGCCGAGTTGAATCTATCGATTGACCTCTCGGTCCAAGTTGGACTTACCTAGTCGGACTATTTGTCCCAGGTAAACGTACTCGTCAACAACTTCGAGCTTAGTGCTCCCAACAACTACCGGCATAGGTGTGACATGGACATTAAACATGATCTTTATTTTGTCCATGTTCATCTTAAAACCTATCCGTTGAGAGACAACATTGAGGTCATTGAGCTTAGTGCTAAGGTCATCCAGCGATTCTGCCATAAGGACTATATCGTCGGCAAATCGAAGGTGAGTGATGTACTCGCCATTGATGTTAATACCGTATCCTTTCCAGTCCAGTAGCTTGAAAACGTCTTCCAACGCAGCGGTTGTTTCGGGGATATAACGTCACCCTGTCTTACACCTCTCTGCAGTTGAACAGGTCTCGAACTCTGGTTCTGTACTTAGGTAGCCATCGTAGCCCTACTGTACAAACACTTCAGCACTTCGATATACCGACAGTCAACTTGGCACTGCTGAAGGGACTGTAGCACCGCCCAAATTTCGACAGAATCAAAGGCTTTCTCATAGTCCACATATGCCAGGCAAAGTGGCAGATTGTACTCTTCGGTCTTCTGTACAATACAATCTGCCGCAGGGTATGTATGTGGTCTATGGTATTGAAGCCTTTTCGGAAACCGGCTTATTCGGGAGGCTGGAAGTCGTCGAGTCTGCGTGCGAGACGATTCGTAATGACTCTCGAAAACAGCACGTAGACGCGGCTCAGAAGGGAAATCGGTCTGTAGTTCTTCAAGAGAGCGTTGTCGCCTTTCTTAAAGAACAAGACCACCACAATTCTGCTCTACGCCTCCGGAGTAGTGCCACCATGGAGGACGGAACTGAAGAGCTTCTGAAGGACTTCAAGTACCGGTGTTCCAGATGCTCCGCTGTAATTCCATCCTCGCCTGGGGCCCTGCCGTTTTTAAGGTGCTGGAGAGCCATTCTAATCTCGCTCAGACTGACGTCCGGGATATCATCGGAATAGTGTGAGTGATTATTTTGTATAATTTATAGGTTATACAAAATAATCACTCATTTAAATTATATTTACCACATGACATATTTATGTATTATCTAAAAATATATATAATTTCAAATGCAAAGCATTCCAAATTTCACCAAATTACGTTGCGAAATCTCGAAGTTATGTTAAAACAAAACGTTTTTTTTTTTCAAATTCTTTCTTCTTCGATATCTCACGAACGAATGAACCGATTTTTATTTTCCAAACGGCGTTCGATGTCATTTTTTGAGGTTAAGACCAGATTAGATCGGTAAAGCCGTTTAAAAGTTATTCTAAAAAAACAGTGTTTAAAATTTTTTATTTTGAGATTTCTCAAAATCTACTCGTTCGAATCAGTTCATATTATCAAGCCAAGGCAACCGCATCTCAATCGATCATGACGTTCAAAAGTTATGTAAGGTTTACATACTTATATACATATACATACACATATACATCTGTACGGACGTCCACGTGAAATTAGTCTGAATACCTTCCTGGGATTTTCGGAAATCGGTGTGAAACCAATAACTTCCCTATTTTTGAAAATTTTCAATTTTCTTAGCGGGAAGTTAATTAGTAAAAGTAAAAATATGTGATCAATTGTCATAAAACGAGCACACAGTCCACCTGATGGTAAGTGGATGCTGTGGCCCATAGACACCTACATTTAACCTCGATTAAGAACCAAAATGCAGATGCGTTGTCACCCTTGAGGACTAAGATGGAATACCTCGATTCCAGTAAAACGGGTCTTCGGTTCTCTACGCTCATCGTACGAAACACAGCTGCATTAAGCTGCTATTTTACGCTGGTATTCTGTAAGAGCGTGGTCCTTCCCCGGTCGAGCCGACCCATTCATGCTGCAATCATAATAGCTGCAGCGTAGCTCTACCACGTAAAAAAAAATAACTCGAAGTCCTAAAAGGATAGTAGATAGTGAATACTAAGTACATGAGTAACATTTAAAACATTGAGTCCTTTGAAATATAAAAAGAGCGATAGAATAAATAAGACTGGCACCTAACGTCATAGTTCAGCAGCGATCGGATACAATAAGGCGTAAAACAAACTAGCATTCATTACAGAACAATGGCGCGATTACTCAGGCCTGTCGTCACTGTGCATCCTGGACGTGATCCGTGGCTTATTAGATCCTGCCATTAATTAGATTAGGGTTGTGTTAAGCTATTTTGGTATTTTTCACAACTTTAAATATGTGCCTGATTTCTGAATAAAAATGAATGCTTATTTGTATGCCCCGTATGCGTTTCCTACCTATTAGATACCATTCACCCGATTACTATATACTTATAAATTATGGTAAGTTGATGTAAGCGCGCTCGTAATGTGTTCGACAAAAAAGCATTTTTACAGAGTAAAAGTGATAAACGAGCACACAGTTTACCAGGTGCACTGTGTGGATGCTGTATCCCATAGACATCTACAGTTATCCTCAATTAAGAATCAAATTATAGATGCGTTGCCACCCCTGAGAACTAAGATGGAATGCCCCGTTTTCAGTAAAACGGGTCTCCGGTTCTCTACACTCAACACACGAAACACAGCAACATTAGGCTGTTATTTTACGCTGGTATTCTGTGAGAGCGTGGTCGTACTCTGGTGGAACCGATCCATTCGTGCTATAACCATAATGCAAAGTGGTTTTACGACGCATGCCGGACATGGCTATAATCAATATGTATTATCACAGTATTATCGGCGTATATATTATCGGCGTAGGTATTAACGCGGCCAGCGTTTTTACTGGGGGCTGTCACGAAAATGGAAATAAAATAATTTCGGATATTATAATACTCATTATAATTTATTATCATTATTCGACATTTATCGAACAAGATCATTTTTGTTACTACACAAGAAGAAACGCATATACAAGTGTTGCACTGCCAAATATTTTCGTGACACTTTTTGTTCTTACAATGCCAAAAAGAACCAGAAAAACTGTTTTGAATAGCGAATCTCCCGAGTTTGTGATTCGTTTGCGTGACTACTTTGATCGTGAATACTAGTGATGCAACGAATACTACTTTTACGAATACGAACATCAAACCTACTATTCGGCGAATACGAATACGAATATCTTGTTATGGTACTGAAAAACTAATTTATTTGATATTAAAAAAACATAAAGTTTGTAGATTTTCTGATTTTAGGCGATTTTTTTATTTGTTTTGTTGTCCCTTGAAAAAAGCCTTTCTGAGGCGACTGTACATAGTTTCAGTGAAAAATATTTATGGGCAAGTTTTTTCAGCCTTGAAAAATGGACATCTCGCCAAATAAAAGGTCAATGGATCAGAGGCAAAATTTAACTGACTGACTGCGTATTATTGGGGTTGCTTGTGATAATGTCGTTGATTCCTTCCTTAACTCTTTAGTAGCTTCTTCAAAATTGGCCGTAATACGATAATTTGGTAGAGATTGATTCAGTTGTTTGAGTGTTAAAATGAGTAATATCTACCCTGCCCTTGTGTAGCCGTCATTGCGGATAAGGGCCTATGCAAACGTCGTATTTTTTACGCGCCGAAGACGCGCGATTTCAAAGTCTGCCAGTAATTAGAGTTGCGTACAAAAATAGTATTCGTTTTGAAATGTTCATGATTAGTTTTCGCCGAATACGAATATTCGGTAAATGTCTACTATTCGGCGAATATGAATATTCGTTGTACCACTATAGTGAATACCAAAATGGCGGATCGCTGATGTTGCCATTGTCACAAGTGTGTGACAGAGTTGCTGAGGCTCTTGGAATTGGAAGAGCTTCTGTGACTAGAATCAGCAAATAAAAATTTGGAGATACATCAACGGAGGAGAATAAATTATCTACTCTAAATAAAAAGAGAAAGAAACGTTGCCCTGTAACTGACTCACACCATTTCGACGCCGCAGCAGTTCGTAATCACATCTACGCATACTACACACGTAACGAGCTACCAACATTGACTTATATATCACTAGCGTAGGTTGTATATAAATAAATCAATGCTGCCAAATTGACGCGAACGAGAAGCACAAGGAAAATTTTGATCGCCATTGTTTTTGTATTATATTTGTTGTTGGTTATCTGGTATCAATTCCTTTTGGAAATAAAAGTAGCATCAATGCCAAATAGTATATACTAGCAAATGCTACGAGAGAATTCCTGTACACCGGTTAAGCTCTTGGGTCACCATCTTTACAGCCCAGATTGGACCTTCTTGACATTCCCCTAAAATAAAAAAATGAGGAAAGGGATCCACTTTTCATCGTCGGAAAAGGCATTAGCAAAGTACCAGCAGGCCGTAGAAGAGGTATTTGAGGGGGACTGGAAAAAGTGTTTCGAAAATTGGTTCGGACGCGTAAAAGTTTGTATAGATGCTGGTGGAGAGTTATTTGAAAATATTTAATAATTAAAACTTTAATCATAGAACTTTTTCTAGTTTTACAAAACTTTCTGAGTGACACACGTATAGGAATACCTACGAGACAAACAAAATTCATTCTTCATCATCATCATCAATACAGCCCTTCACAAGTTCACTGCTCAACATAGGCCTCCCTCGAGAAATACCACAAAGCACGGTCCTGAGCCAAAAGCATCCATCGACTTACAGCTTGTCTTACCAGGTCGTCACTCCATCTACTAGGGGACCTGAATCTACTAGGGAACCTTCAAGAAACAACCGAAGAAAGGTTCTCAACAACAGCGACACCTCTACCAAGTTCAATCGTAAATCTAAACCATCCAGGAACCCATTCAAACACACACAAAAAATCATTAAAGTCGAGCCTTTTTCAAGTTTTTTCGAGACCAACAGCAATTGATTTTAAATAAAAGATGTAATTACATTACATCTATCCATGCGTACAGTAAAACAAGTTTACACTTTACGTCGTATAGGCACTCTGCAGATTCCATAGCTGTAGCTAATAGGTCTGCCTGACCAGGGAAGGGCCACAATCTCATAGAACATCGGCATATAGGCGAAACATAATACTGCTATTTGTGTGTTCCTAAGGTAATTGACCATGACCAGAAACCCTTTCTATTTGTAAATGTAATGAAGCATTTCATTTTAGTTCTCCGGGGGCTAACAACGCTTATGCATTTTCTTTCTTGTGGATATCGTGTTAGACTGTCAACGGGCCACGACATTCATTTGCCGTGAGATGAACTGTGTGCTTTTTGGTTTTCAACAGACTTCAAAACAAGGCTTTCAATTCGACTGTATATTTTTTAAGTGTGTTACCTCTAACTTTTTTCTATGTGAACTGATTTTGATGATTCTTATAATTCGAAAGCTAGTGCTTCTCATGTGGTCCCATATAAATTTGATCAAGATCTGACTAGTAGTTTTTGATTTATCCTTAATAATGCGTATTTAATTGACTTTTATGATCTTCTTATTTTAATTGTATTGAAGTCGATTGTACAAAATTTATAATTTTAACACTTGTTAAAGACTGAATGCTGGCAACACTATTAAAATTAATAAAACTTCTGTGAACCACTTCAACTTAGTTTAACGAATGATTGTATCGAATTCACGACCTTTTATTACGTTTATATTGACTCGTTTTCTTCGCTGTTTGTCTGTTCGGTACCAAATGTTACGATCGGTTTTAAATTAACTTCCAGGTGAACTACAAACTTGACGTAAAACTAAATTATAGCTCAGAACTAGATGACAATGTAAAATAAACCCAATTTCGCATCAGTACGTTACAAAACTTGCAATCGATTTTAAACTACAGTCGACGGCTGTGTGACGCAAAGGCTTGACATTCGAGTGTGGCGGCGTTGAGAGCCGCGAATTCGAATCTCGCACGGAAACTGTATTTTGGTATGGCTTACAACTTACAGATAATTGTTCCAGGTCTGGATGTTTGTCCTTGTACATTTTATGTTTGTAAACTACTTCCACGATACAGCAGAAAATCTTAGTGTGGGTAAACTATCTTTTTTTTTAAAGGATTAAATTCTCAACTTTAAAAAAAAACTTAACTTTCCGATAAGCTAGTCTTAAACTTTAAACATAATTCAGTACTAGAGACGTAGTAAAAATAGTCGCCTATAAAATTCCTCTGATAAATGTAGACCTCCCCCATAAGACTATATAACCACATCAAACCACTATACTGTTAAGTTGACAACTATACTTTTCATTAATATTTGACTACCTAGGTATCTATGCGCTTAGTAGTCATTTAGTGACTATTGTAATTTTATACTTTCGCGGTCCCCTCGTTTTTTGACTCTAGAAAATCGAATAATCATCCGATTTCGATGAATTTTTTAAATCTTTGTTTTTATGGCGGATTTATGAAAAAAAATATGAAAAATATTTCACATGCAGATTTCATATAGTTTTATGACTTTAAATGTGATCATAAACGCACTTCTTCGAATATAATCGTTCGAATATAAATCGGGATGCTCTAAGTCCCGAGCTCGCTTTGCTCGATCTTTCACTCAATAAAATACAAAAATAAAAAATTTGTGAACAAACATTTTTCAATGTTTTTTTAAATGTTCGTTTTTTTGTGTAGATTATGAAAAAAATTATAACAACTTCATTCGATTATTTGTAAAAAGTTATCAGCAATTATACGTTAATGAGTGCATTTTCATGAACATTTAGAGCCCTGAAACCAATATAAGTTTTAACTTTTTTTATTCCTACAATTTTTTTTTTTGTAAATCCGCCGTAATAACAAAGATTTTAAGAAAAAAATCATCGAAATCGGATGATTTTGCGATTTTCTAGAGCCAAAAAACGAGGGGACCGCGATAGTATAAAATTACCGTGACTATGTTATTACAATATGTTACACGAATAATTAATAGTATATGTATATGATTCCCCCGTGTAGTGGCGGGTACGAATACCCACTATCCCATATCTTACCGTGGGTGTCTTAAGAGGCGACAGAGGGGAAACTGAGGCAAATAATGGGCAGCAGCATCTTTCTGATAACAGCGAATAGCAAAAAGCAAAACTGCGGATGCCGAACCGCCCGCCAAGCGTGGCAACTATGGCAATATACCCCCCTTCCCCATGAACAACGACACAAACAAACGGCCCCCAGTTCCCGGCGGCTACCATGGTAACAGCGGTGCAGGGGGTGCTGAGAATCTCCGGTGGAAGTATATGATTAATGAATTTTCCTTAACATTGAGCCTATGTCACTGTAGGTAATAATTGCAGTACCTTTCAGATTATAATTATTCATTTCACAGCTTCAATCAATCAATAAGCAATCACAGCAGCACCAAACATGTTTCGCAACTCTGACAATATTGCTCTGCCAGTGTGGGTATTTTAAATGTAGCGTAGATGGTTATACCGCCATCTATCGGAGACCAAGAGATCTTTCTGACATATATTATAGTCGCCAGTTTAGACATGTGTCATCATTAATTTTCGTGACCTAATCATTCTAGTACATTTCGCCACGCGTACCGGTACATTCGGATCGACCATTTCGAGCTTCAGTACCCTACACTAAAAACAATTGATTCAGATCATTCGGGATTCGGTCCATTTTTGACTCATTCACAATTCACACCAATCACGAGTTAAAATGGTTCCATCAATTGTTTGTGATTGGTTGTACCGGAGCATTCAAAAACAGATGAATGAACTATCAATACTTTTAAGTGTACCAGCTCAAACGAACGCATCATTCATGATTGACACATGTCTACGCCAGTTACAACTTACAACACCTCATGGACGAAATGTGATAAAGGATTCATATATTTTGAAGTTATTGTAGTAGGGACATTTTTACTATATAGGAATATGCCGTGCTGCTCCCGCAATGGGCATTGATCCGACTTCGCAAGCTCTCAATTTTTTTTTAAATTTTCTCTAGATGAAGTTGATACGTGGTCGGTATGGTAGGGCCATAGAGATGCTATATTATAGTTGTGGCACAGATGGGTCGGCTCGAACCGGGAAGGACCACGCTCTCACAGAATACCGTCGTAAAACAGCTGCTTAATGCTGCTGTGTTTCGTATGTTGCTTGCGGAGAACCGGATACCTTTTTACTGAAAAAGAAGCATCCTATCTTAGTCCTCACGGCTGATAACGCATCTGCTTTTTGATTCGCAAACGAGGTGAGATGTAGATAGATGTCTATAGGCCACAACACACAACAATCACTTACCATCCTATAAAAAATCCCGTCCAGGCTTAGCCTGGGTAGAATTTATAAATGTGGCCTTTTGTTTAAAGATTTAAGATAAATTTATTGGTTTTTTTTTAATGTCCTACACTTTCGGATAAAATATAGCTTGGATCACTCATCACGAATAACCGCGGACAGGTAGACAGACAATCAGACAAATGTGTTTAAAAAGTGTTATTCATGTCTTAGTAGGATGCAAACAACCCATGAGCTAAATACTCGTAGAAGCCATTTATATAGATATTGCAGTCAGATACTTCAATTTTACTTATAAGTAAAATAAATAGTCAGGGCTTATAACGCCGCTAAAGCAGTCTAAATGTTTATAGCAACAAGTCGTATAAATTATAGTAAAATAATCATTTGCAATGTTAAATTGTTGGACATGATCCAGTAATTGTTTAATGAAGGCACTACAAAGATTGATTTGTTGATAAACACTCGTGTAGTCTGGCGACGATGTCTGCCATGTCGCGTTACCAAGCGTTCCAATGTTCGCGGACAATCTCTTATGGCACATTTAGATAGATTATCGAAATAGATTATTTAAACATGGATGACGTGCGTCTCGTTGCTACGAGTTTATGTCTACTTCATATATAATACATAGATTCACTAACATTTATTTAAAACCTTTCTCTAGGAATCCATATCGGATTGATTACGCCATTCGTTACGCAAAACCATCGCAGTAGATAGGTATTTATGTTTAGTATTATATATTATTATTTTATAAGAAAACTAATAACTACCTGGGACAAAATTCACGGCTCAAGCGAATTATGAAGAGTATGTACACACCGATACGAATACACACGAGCATTCCTTTGACTTGTGCTAAAAAACCGACATTGAGGAGAACAGGCAAATACTCGGGCCGAATAGCGAGAACACCCGAACAAGTTGTTTACATGTTCGTACTCGTGCTATCTGATAATAATTTTTTAAATATAAAATAGAAGCCTAGTTATACTATATCGCTAGTTTATATACATATAGTACGTTTATTGATGCAGGTTTGGTCATTATCTACGCGTTATTTAATGCGGATAGTTGGATTTCAAAACCATCTCTGTATGACGAGTATAGAGAACCAGAGACCCCTTTTACTGGAAATTATGCATTCTATCTTAATCCTCAGGGGTGACCACGCATCTTCATTTTGTTTCTCAATCAAGGATTAATGTAAATATCTATGGGCACAGCATCTACTAGCCATCTTATGCACTGTGTGTCGCATGTCAACCTTATTCTATAAAAAAGGCAACTGCTCTGATCCCTCCAACAATAGGCCTATCGCCATCACCTCCTTGTTCTCTAAAATAATGGAATCCATTATTAACAGCCAGCTCATGCGGTACCTTGAGAATCATCAGCTGATTAGTCACCGCCAGTACGGTTTCCGTCGCGTTCGCTCGGCTGGTGATCGTCTGGGTTACCTAACTCATAAATGGGCTGAACAAGCCCATTAACGCTGGTGTTCTACAAGGCTGGGTGCTATCACCAACGCTGTTAAATTAAGCCGGTAACATTCATTGCTATGCAGACGACAGCACTAGTGATGCTTTATACACCGGCCGTGCCAATTTTTCTCGGGAAAACGTCGCCGAGTACCGGGACAAACTTGTGTGTGAAGTCGAGACATCGTTAAACAAAATCTCGGACTAGGGGGGACTAAATCTAGTCCAGTTTAATCCCCAGAAAACACAAGTTGGTGCGTTTACCGCTAAAAAGAACCCCTTCGTCGTATCTCCTCAGTTTCAAGGCACTCCCCTTGGTACATCAGGCGGTATCGGAATCCTCGGCGTCGATATATCGAGTGACGTGCAGTTTCGTGGTCACTTGGAAGAGAAGGGCAAATTGGCCTCTAAAAAGCTTGGCGTGCTCAGCAGAGCGGGACAGTATTTCACGCCGGAACACCGCCTGCAACTCTACAAGGCGCAGGTTCGGCCGCACATGGAATACTGTTCCCATCTGTGGGCTGGCGCTCCCCAGTGCCAGCTCCTTCTATTTGATTGCATCCAGCGCAGAGCAGTTCGAATCATAGACGACCTCTTTCTGATCGGCTTGACTCAATAGCACTGCGAATAGATCTCAGATCATCTCTGCGTATTTTATCGCATCTACCATGAGGAATTGTTCGGACTAATTCCAGGCGCATATTTTCACCATCGCACATTTCGACAAAACTCGCGATACCCTCTGAATGACTGGTGTTTCACCACTAAGCGATTTAAAAGAAGTTTTCTTCCTCACACAACTTTCCTGTAGAATCAACTACCACCAGAGATTTTTCCAGACTGATATGACTTAGGGACCTTCAAGAAAGGAGCCTATTCCTTTTTAAAAGGCCGGCAATGCATCTGCAATTCCCCTGGTGTTGCAGTTGTTCATGGGCGGCGGTAGTCACTTACCATCAGGTGAGCCGTATGCTTGTTTGCCCCCTCTCCTACAAAAAAAAACGTCAGACATTGCACACCTAAACTGCTACCTACCTGTCTGGTCTGGGTATTTATGTCATAAACCTGGTGGTTATTCCGCTATCTACCGGAAGACATAAAACCTTTCTGACATATCCCATAGGCACCTCTTACAATACCTATGGGATTAAAAGAGATGATGGATTCTTTCACGGTGACACCATTCAGTGCTGTAGTATGAGTATAACTACATATTTCAGTTCTAAATGTTTATACAGAGGATATTTAAAGTTGTACAAAAAATAACAGTTAACCAACACAACCTTAAATAAATTATGCAATTTATTGTCCTGTAAATATATAAGAATGCGAGGTTACAATTGTGTGATCTTAATATATTTAAAAAAGTATACCATCTAACCATGTCTATTCTGTTCTTGTTGAAGGGGTAAGAATATAATTCACATGTTATGAAATATTAATTCTAACTCTCTAGCCCTCAGGGTTAACAATGCACTTGTGGTCATGCAATAGCAATTTATCACCAGGTGGATTATAAGCTTATAATTTTATTGATAGAACGTATATTTAAATAGAAACAAATTAATATTTACAAACATGAAATTCAAAGATCATATGAATTAAAAATTTAATAATGCATGAAAATATATATCCACACAGACATCTTTTCATATTTAAAAACAGTAGTGTTAGTACAACAACTACAAAATAGAAAGTTACTAATTTAACAATTAAAAAAAAATATCTTAGTTTTATAAAATAGAAATTTTTTACAAATACCATAATCAGATATTAAGTCATGAACATAATATATAAGTACGTGACTACTAATAATTGTTCATTATTTAATTACTGGTAAGGTCTGCCTACCTGGTAAGGCATGACTTTCTGTCAATGGATGCAGGTGGCTCGAAGGTTCATTGACTGCAGTAGGATCAGTTGAACTATAAGCTCATTTGTTTATAAGAAACCAGCCAATAAGATGAAGTGACAGATTCTTGAAGCTAATTGGCATTTAATTTGAATTAATAAAATATTATTGCCTTAAATACATGATTAATAAATGCACTGTTGACTGTCTCGTTGGTCTAGTGGTTGTAGTAGTACGACTGCTGATAATGAGGTCCTGGGTTCGAATCCTGGGTTGGGCCAAAAAATTAATTATTGAGTTTTTCCATCAAGAAATTCTCAGTAGTTGCCTGGAGTCATGAAGTTGGCGGTGTCTCACCCCCATGCCTCGGAAAGCACGTAAAGCAGGTCCTGCGCCTGATCTCTCTCCGGTAGTGTCGGTTTACCGTCCCATCGGGATATGAGAATGTGAGAAAAGAGAGTGCACCTGTGCTTGCGCATACACTTGGGCACTATAATCCTGTACTGCGCCGACGGCTAGTCTCCGTTGAGGCAGGCCACCGTGACCGAAATTCAGTCTGGAGGACATTATTAATAAATGCAGATCAAAAATCAAACTAAGTAACATTTCATCATAAATTTTTATACTTGTAGTAATGATTTGTTAAAGATTTAATGTTGCTTTTATAAAATATGGGATGAAGGTTTGGCTCCTTTCAGTGAACATAAATCACTTGTCTATGAAGATATAAATATGCATTATGAAGCATTTGCTCTGTATTAATATTTTTATGTTAGTATTATAATTGGACATTCATTCATCATTATGTCAACCTGTAAATTATTAATTACAGTACATTAAAACAGGAACTTGTTTATTCAATATAGATTATAAAGAATACTTATTGAAAATCACTCTTTTGTTTAATTTAACACATGTTTAAAAAAACTCTTGGAAAGAACCAGCAAGAAACACAGAGGGATTTTTTTTTGAAAATAAAAACAGTTTCCAATCATATAATATGTTACCACAATTAACAACACAACACAAATAAGAAATAGCTTGATAGTGATCACCTAGTTCCCAGGGGTTTTTATCATCCATAAATTGCTTAATAACCCTTTTAACCCAAAGACAAAAAATGTGTTATTCCATTCACTGAACAAATCTATTAAGTATTTATGATAACACAAATTTAATCAAATGGGCATAAAATATTTGTAATATAATCGAAACGATATCCTCATGGTGAATTCTGAATAATATTAAAGACTATAAAGAAGAAGTTTTGTAATATTGAGTTATACATAATATGTATTACATACACACACCCACACCTGAGGTAGTATGTATACTAAGGATCAGAAGCTAATAAATAATAGCTAGCAATAAATAAATATACTGATGGAATAGTTATATAATTTTATACATAGGATGTTTTATATAAAGTCAATAAACACAATTGTCCAACAGGACAATTACTAAATAAATAATATCCCTAACAGAATATTAAGCTAAAGAAATTAAAATAACATTTAGATTCCATGTAATGTTTCCATTAGGAATTAAATAAGACAAAAACTTTTTGCAGTGGATACTATTTATGGATATAATTTTTAAATAGTATAGTAGAGTATGTAATGTTGTTAAGTTGGTATTTAATATTTTATTACTATTTTAAAACTGAAGAATTTTTGTAAATATTATAGAAATGTTGATCAAAATATCTTATGTATTGTATAAACCATGCAAGTGTCTTCTCAAATGCTAAAATAGCTATATTGAGTAAAAAGTTCCGTTACCTATAAAAGCCGCCAATCGCAGAGACAACCTGATTTGCTACTTGCATTCGACTAACTACATTCAAGGCGATCGGGGGTGCGAGGCCGGAATCACTTGAGAAGCAGCCAATGAACCGTCAGACGTGGTCCTTGAATCCAACGGAGTCCTTGAGGCAAGAGCCTTGGAATTCGTTCAAGGGCATTATCTTGTTTCCACAATAGTTTACGTAGAAAGTATGAAAATATTCTTACCTCCAGGGTCCGGATCTCTTGCTGGGTTAGCTCGGCACTTGTCGAACATTGCGTCCGTAAACCCTCAAGTCTATCTGCTGAAACGTCGATCATAGACTGAATGGTCTCAATCATCTGAATTGCATCACGAGCTCTCTTTATTTCGTACTCGTTCTCTGCATCCATTACAAATATCACAGCACTATATACAAGCCACTAATCACTACTTATAAGTAAAAAACTCTGTATTCATTATAAAAAATGAACGCAAATATACAAAACATTGCAGGTGTTGTATTGCCGATACAGCGGCCATGTCCGACGAAAATCTATATTCTTTATTCTTGTCTATACCTAGTACACACTTTAAACCATAGACAATTTAATTTGACAGCTGATATAATAAAATAGTACAATGGCAACAAAAAGTTTAAAACCACTACGTAACTATATTGAAAAAATTGTTATGTTTAAAGATAAATTAATTTTAATTCCATTCAATTCAGTTGCTACCAAAAAAAAGCTTTGAAAATCATGCATTAGTAAAATGATTTGTAAGCAAACAAAAATATTGTTCCGGAATCACCTGGCTAGGGTCTATTAAAGTATGGAGTGTAAAGGTAAGGAGAATAAAGACCTTCCATTAAAATTCCAGTAAAAAGGTTTTCTGGTTCTATACACTAACCATACGAAACACAGCAGCATTACGCTGCTATTTTATGCTGGTATTCCGTGAGAGCGTGGTCCTGCCCCGGTTGAGCCGACCCATTCGGGATATAACAATAATATAGCTGCAGCGACGTTATGACACAGTTACATATTATACTATGTATTAATTTGAAAATAAAAATAATTTCCTATTTTATGTTAATTGAAAATTTATCATGACATTAAGACAAATAAAATGACTGCTAGCATCCGTGATTTTCAGTATGGCGTTAACTACACCTGCAGCTTTTCAAGCGTAGACAGAGAAACCTATAGACTAATGATTAGCGTGGCCTCGAGAAAGGACGATAACGTAGTTTTAGGTTATACAATAATCTTTAAGATTTTAAACATATTTAGATAAAAATTTTGATTGTTCTAAGAACTGAACTGAACAAGATTCATCAATCTTAAGCTCACACAACACTTTTTTTCTCACTTAAACCAACTTGTAAACTCCTTAGATCCATACGAACTATCAAAGTTGTTTAGCGAAGTGTAGTTTGCTAAACAAAAAAACTGGCACGGAGAAAGGGACGAACAATCACACCGCTCTGTCTCATTTCTATGCAAGACGTATGCATAAACATATCTTTTTCGTGTGCAAAAGAAGGCGTCAATTTGTCTATAGGTTTCTCTGTCTACGTTTTCAAGGTAATAGTGTTAGCGCCTTTCACTATGTATTAGCATTACTATGTCTAATGGGTCAAATATCAGGACAACTGGTAAAAATAATCGATAATTTGGTTTACGAACCTATAAAATAAGAAATAAAAAAACAGGCATTTTGGCCGCTTTGAGTAATACTAGTCTTTATGACTATTGCGCTTGATTATTATTATTTCGGAACTAAACGAATGATTTATCGTCCAAACATCGAGAAACTGCATATTCGTCTGTGTGAGTTTTTCTTTTTCGACAAATAGAACTTTTTGAAAGATTAGATATCGTTGCACAGTTTGTATTAGCTATTCAGACTCACTTTAATTTTATACAGAAAAAAGTAATAAACCTCACATGAATGTATGAACTCACAATGCATGCATATCAAAAAATCCTCAAAAGCGGCATCAAAAACAAAACATATTAATTCATAATTAAAATACAACCTGAATCGCCCAGATAAAATATTTGCATTGTACGCATAATGTCACTTTATTTGTTGAAAACAATTATAAGTACCTAGAAACGCTTAAAGAAATTGAACAGTGGAAGAACTAATCCACAAGATTTTTGGATTTTACAAAATGTACCTATCTAAACCACATCATGTAAGTTCGGTATTTCTTATATTCATCCACCAGTCGCACCACTTGTGGAGCGACGTGTCAGTGATGAGTTCGACCACTAAAAGCTATTGGGCCCAATGGGACAACATGGTTGCCCCTAAAGCTAAAGTGCCGGACGTTCTACAGCTGTACCATAACGATTGTTCAAAAGGCCATATGGGAGTTAAACGAACTCTACTGAAGTTCCGAGAACGATTTTACTGGGTCCACTGTCGAAACGATGTCGAGGACTGGTGTCGCAAATCTACAAGTTGTGCGGCTGTAAAGGGACATCAGACTCGTAGTAGAGGTGCATTGAAGTTGTAAATCGGTAGTGAACCATGGAAGAGAATAGCCATTGACGTGGCGGGGCCGTTTCCGGAAAGTGAAAGTGGTAACAAGTATTTCATAGTTGTGATGGATTACTTCACTAAGTGGCCAGAAGTCTTCGCCTTTCATATTAAATTTTTGCTATTTGTTAAGTTCGTTCATTTAAAATGCCAAAACGTACAAAAAATTATTAATACGAGTCAAGCGAGGGGCTAGTTATCATCTTTAATATAAAATTTAATAATATAAATTTTTTCTTCACTTTACCACTTTATTTATTTACTTAATTGTTTATTGTGGTACAAGAATCTTAAGCTTTTTAAATTTAGTATACATGATTTTTTTTGATTTTTTTGGTATAAAAGAATATTAACAATGCTATAAACATTACTAATATTCCCTTTAACCACTCGTGGTAAGCTTAAACTACTTGTGTTACAAGTGGTTCAAGCCAGTAGTCGAATGGCGGATTCGAACCCACGACATTTTTGAGTTCATGGTCCGCGCCTGCCATTAGGCTACTGTCGCTTCTGAAATGACGGTATAGCACCACACATACTAAACTAGGATTATACCATACCATAAACACTCACGCCTGTCACCCAGAGGGGTAGGCAGAGACTACAGATTTCCATTTGGCGATCCTGACACACCGCTCTCGCCTCCTTCACATCCATACACCTACGCATACATCCTCGTCGGTTAAGGGTACTCCTAATTTGGCCCGTTTCCAATAAATCGCCAATTTGGTCGATAAATTTTCGCCTAGGACGTCCCTTTCCGACTCTGCCATTCACTTCTGCAACATAAATTTTCTTTGTCACTCTTTCCTCATTCATTCTTTCCACATGACCAAACCACCGAAGCATTCCTTTCTTAATCCTGGTCACAACATCATCTTGCAAACCACACTCTTCTCTTATTACACAATTTCTTACCCTGTCATTCAGATTCAGCCCTAACATACTCCTTAACGACCGCATTTCTACTGCGTTTATTTTACTCTCGTGCTTCTTCTGCCACACCCAACTTTCACTACCATACGTTAAAGTAGGGACCACCACAGCATTGTGAATTGCCATACGTGCCTTTTTCGACACATTTTGACTCTTCACAATAGAGTGAAGGGCCCCATTTACTCTATTTTTCGCATTCACTCGTCTTTCTATATCCTTATCATATCTCCCATCCCTGCTAAATACGCAGCCCAAATATACAAACTCATCTACTTGCTCGATCAACTCCCCTTCTATTCTTATTTCACAAATCGTTTTACTTTCTTCTCTTTCAAAAACCATAACCTTCGTCTTACTTGCGTTCACTTTCATACCCCTTTCTTTTAATGATCCGTTCATTAATGTAACCATCATTTGCAACTCGGCCGCCGACGACGCAAGAATGACTTGATCATCGGCGTACAAAAGGCATTTGACGGTTAACTCACCCATTCTTAATCCGCATTTTTCAACTTTCAAATTTTGCAAACAACTGTCCATAAATAGGTTGAACAGCCACGGGGAAGCCACACAGCCCTGTCTGACACCTTTATGGATGTCAAACCAGTCCGAGTAGACCCCGTTGATCCTAACACAAGCACTACAGTCCCTATAAAGAGACTCCAATGCCTGTATCAAGCCAGCGCTCAACCCAAATGAGTTCAGTATTTGCCATAGCAAATCCCTATCCACTCTGTCATAGGCCTTTTCCAAGTCCATGAAAGCACAAAAAACCATTTGGTTTTTGGCCAGAAACTTCTCCGCGATCATGCGCATGGAAAATACTTGATCTGTACATCCCATTCCCTTTCTAAATCCCGCTTGCATATCCCAAATTTTTCCATCAGTTTCTTTCATGACCCTTTCAATCAGTACCTTAGCGTACAGTTTTCCCACAATGCTAAATTTCAAATTTCAAATTTATTTATTTATTTGTGAATACAGGTAATGAGACAGAATAGATCTTATATGTATATGTTATATAAATATGTTCGCTGCATTTGACCCTTAGGTATACAAATATTACGTGCAGTTACAATTAAATTATTATATATTATTTCATTTTATTATTTATATTATAATTAT
The DNA here is from genome assembly GCA_907164705.1 of Parnassius apollo. NCBI lineage: Eukaryota > Metazoa > Arthropoda > Insecta > Lepidoptera > Papilionidae > Parnassius > Parnassius apollo. The sequence goes on from CAJQZP010000393.1 coordinate 4,060,955, forward strand.
ATGAGAAAATTCAAGAACGAATGTAATAATTAATTAAAATGGGATATTTACAATAATATATTGTCCAATCAAAAGTCAAATGAATTATATTTTGTGAATGTCATTATAATATGCCTACTGATGCGTCACTTAAATATTCATCTATTGAGTAGTAGCATTTCTCAATTAGAAATGTTCTAAATTCTTTTTTAAATTTATGAATATTTTCCATGTCATGAAACATAGATGGAACCTTATTATATATTTTAGACAATATACCAAAAACGCTTTTTCTAAGTAAAGCTGTCTTTGATGAAATTGTATGAATTTTATTTTTACGTCGGTTGTTCGTTATTAGATAATCATTAAATATTTTAGGATTAGTTTTTACAAATGTCACAATTTCATAAATATACATTGCGGGAAATGTCAATAACTTAAATTTTTTAAATTGTGGTTTACAGCTTTCTGTACTCGATATGCTTGCAATAGCACGCACACACTTTTTTTGTGCTTTAAATATATCTTCGCGCCTTGTGGCATTGCCCCAAAAAATTATACCGTAGCGCACAGTAGAAGATACGAAGCCGTGATATACCGTCCGTAAAGCATCTTCATTAACTACTTTGGATAATACTTGTAAAGCGTATGAAAATTGGTTTAACTTTTTGCAAATATATTCTGTATGAGTCTCCCACTTTAAGTTGTTGTCAATATAAAGACCTAAGAATTTTGCTAGGAAGGCTGATGCCACGGAAGTTTTTACAGTCCTGCTGCGACCCTTTTCCTTTATATACTGGGACTATCACGGCTTTGCACCAGTCTATCGGTACCCGCTTCAGTTCCCAGCATAAATTAAACAAGGTGTGCAGCAGGCCTGCCACCACCTCCTCTCCAGCCCTTAGCATTTCGAGTGAAACTCTATCATATCCGGGCGCCTTACCCGCTTTCATGATTTTCATTGCTTTCATTATTTCATCTATACTTATCTCGCTACCTCTTTCCTCTTCTTTCGGAGTTTCTACTTCACTTAGTACACATGTTGTCTCCTCACTCATAAACACGCTTTCAAAATATTCCTTCCATCTCTTTAAACTCAAAACTTCATCATTCAGAATATAGCCATTCTCGTCTCTTATAGCATTCATCATAGGCTGTTTTGAATGTCCCCTGGCAGTTCTTACCAGTTTCCAGAACATTTTAATATTTGCCTGGAAGTTATCCGATATTCTTCTATCATTCTTATCCGATCTTTCTTGCTTTTTTCTTTCAACTACTTCTTTTACTCTCTTATTAAAATGTCTAAAGACCGCCTTTTTTCTTTCAATATCATCATTCGTACCGCTAGAAATACCAGCCTTTGTTGCTAGTAAATCTAGCCATGCTCTCTTCTTTGCTTCAACTTCCATTCGTATCTCATCATCCCACCATAACGTATTATTTTTTTCTTTCATTCTTTCTCTTACTAACACCACATACTTCGGTAGCTGCATGCACTAAACCTTTCTTTACATTTTGCCATACATTCTCCAAGTCTAACTCCTTCATACATAATTCATCCAAACCACTTATATTTTCTTTCAGTCTACATTTGAACTTGTTTCTCTCACCTTCATCTTGCAACCTTTCTGTTCTAATAAGCTGTAACGCAGTGGTAGACACAGATGACCGATGACGCCAACGCCTGAATAGACCATTAATTCGGCATAAAACCAAATAATGATCCGTTCCTACGTTAGAACCCCGGTAAACCCTTGTATCCACAACTGCGCCCCTGAATCTTTAATCCACAATTATGAAATCTATCACGCTTCTATCGTCACCTCTTTCCCAAGTATACATATAAATCCTCTTGTGGCGAAAGCAAGTGTTCGTCACAAAAAGATTCTTTTCCATACATACGGTGAGGAGACTTTCACCATTCTCGTTTATACTTTCATCACCAAACGTTCCCAATATCCTTTCATAACCAAGCCTCCTCACCCCAACCCTTCCATTAAAATCTCCTAGCATAATAATATTTTCATTTCCCTTACACTTCATTAACACCATCCTTACCATTTCCCAAAACTGCTCTCGGATATAAGTGGGCTTAGACATGTCTGGGGCGTAGACCCCTAACACGAACAACTTCTTTAAACCCACTTTCATTCGTATCCATAGCAGTCTTGGGCTTACACATTCATACTCTTTCACACATTGGCCCATTCTTTCTGAAAGGATGATACCTACTCCCTGGCATGCCCGCTCGATCTCGTCTACACCAGACCAGTATGCGGTATACATGCCATGTGTAGTGACATCATTCCCCTTCCTTTTCGTCTCATTTACGCATAACACATTTATTCCTCTATCATACATCATATCGCATACTTCATCCATTTTATCATTCATTGCCCCACGTACATTCAACGTAGCCAGACGGGCCTCTGCAATCCACTTTTCGCCTCTCCGGGAGACAGAACGTGAAGGGTGGCGAACCTCGTCGCCGGTTTTCCTCCCGGAGATTCTTCGCACCCCTGCCCCATTAAAGGGGCGCCGGGAACTCAGGGCCATTTCCTTTATTTGGTTAGTCATGGTGCGAAATATGGGGTAGTATATTTTACGCCGCTACCACGGCGTGAAGCCGTGTCTGTGCTATCGGCTTGTCGCTCATTTAGCACCTCCCGGGGGACACGTGTAGGGTGGGCCTAGGAACAGGTGATCAAAGCCTACGGACGCGAGCGACTTATCCCCCATACTAGGATTATCTTACTTATTTTTCACGATTGTAGGCGTTATGAGGCCCCTCCCTAGTAATTATAAAACAATACCGCTAGTAAACATAGTACCTAAGCGTAACACACACGCAAGTTGCGTCATTTAGTTTTTTAATGTAATCATGAATAATTAATAATTTTATCAATTGTAACAATTTACAAAAAAAAAAAACTTCAATTTTTTCTTATTTATTCATGTTTAAATGCAATAATTTCTTTGTACTAACTTAAGCAAGAAGTTGATTGAAATATAAAAATATACTGATAAGCGTTGATTTAATATTTTAAGGTAAGTGGAAAAATTGTAAAGCAGTATATTAAATTAGAATGATAAGTAATAGAATAATAATAGCTTGAAGAACTGACAATCGATGGGAACATAAGGTTCTCGAGTGACAATTTCCCTCGTACCAGTAGGCGAAGCGTAAGCTTTCGCTCCTCCAGTACCCTAGATGGAGTGACGACCTGGTAAGCGAAGCATAGGTGGATGCAGGTGCCTCAGAACGATGTTCAGTGGCATTTTTTGAGGGAGGCCTAAGTTTAGTAGTGGATTTGTCTTTCTGTAATGATGCTTAATGTTTTCAATTTCATGACTGATATGCAAAATTTTCTAATATCACGTAGTTTATACCAATATCTGTTTGATACTAAGTCAAAGACTTAAAATATATTTTACTATCCACAAACTAATAACAGTACTAATAACGTATTACTATCCTAAGTCTATGCTAAGATCAATGTCTGTGGCAGAAGTAAAGTTAAAATATCTTTGGAAAAAAGATGCAAGCCTGTCAAATTTAGATTTGACAGTGACATATGACATTATTATTTTCAAATTCTTGATTTTTTAGTTTTTAGTCTATGACTTACATCTATATGGGCGAGACGTTTGCTGTGTAATTAGATTCGTATTTATTTCGCCTTCCCTCGTTAATTATTTCTCTGTAATGTAATGTAATTAATTAAGATTTAAAATATTTTTTACTTTACAAATTGCACGTATAGTGGTTGTTTATAGACTTTAAATGTAGAAATTGTAGGATGTTTCTTATACGTGTATTGGTGCCTCTGTTCTGCCTTGGAATAGAAGGTAAATAATTAAAAAAAAAACTGTAGAGCTGTGTTTTACTGTTTTAAGGTATATTAAAGTCGATATCATTTTTTTTAGTTATTGCGCGAGCCGTGGCCGAACAAGTTGATATCCGCGAAATAGCAGCCGACAAGGGTACAAATGTGACAATACCTTGCGGAGGATTTCTTAAACAAAACACTTCTAATGTTCAATGGGTGCATAGAGGCAATCGCACTCATCACACAGTGCTGGTAAGTTATTAGTTTATTTTTAAATATATAACAGACAATCACAAAAAATACATATTAGTGCGATAAAATAATTTATAAAATGTACTGTTACTGTTTTAAATTCACAAATCATTCGAATACATATTATGTAATAGTAAATAGACAAGGATGCGATCAGGAGTGTATTATATAACATACATTTATACCTTTATAATAATGTTAGGAAAATTCAAGCAAAGGTGTATTATAAGTAGAGATGAGCCGAATATGGATCTCACCGAATACGAATATTCGGCAGAATGTTCGGTAAAACTGTTACCGAACCAAATATTCGGCCGAATTTTATTCGGCAGGATCACCTCGGTACATAACCAATTTATGTCAAAACTTGTTACCGTAAAGTGCGCGGGATTAGCGCCTCTCACTCCCCCGCCACACCTGACATGTTATTGCATTATTTAGTACTGAGAAAATTACCGATACATGCTTATGTTTTGACTATTTTTGTGAGAAAAAAAGTAATTCCTAGTGTTATTCTTAATGAACATGGATAATTATGTGATAAAAATGAGTGGTAGGAGATATACCATTTGGACTGATAAAGTGAAATGTACTATGTATAATGTAATGCAATATTTATTTGTTTTATTACAAAAAAATACATCAAGCTTTCTATTTGCTATAATTGGAAATAAATCCATAGTGCCTCTAAGACATTATGCTATACAAGTAGATTTAACCCATAAATTTAAACGACAGTAGCCTAATGGCTGGGCGCGGACCGCGAATTCAAAAAGGTCGTGGGTTCGAATCCGCCATTAGATTACTGGCGTGAACCACTCATAACATAAGCAATTTAAGCTTACCACGAGTGGTTAAGTGGAATATTAGTAATGTTTGTAGCATTGTTAATATTCTTTTTAAATTAAAAAAAATACTTTCAACAGTAAAATTATGAAAGACATGGTATTACTCAATTCGTACATTTAAATACAGTGGCCACTTTGAGTACCACTTTAACGAATATTCGGTGATTTAGCCGAATATTCGGTAAAGCTGCCAAATATGCAGAATACCGAATATAAAACGAATATTTGGCCCATCCCTAGTTATAAGGATTGTAAATAATTTATTTAGGAACAAAAAGCTAAGTTTCTAAGCGTAAAGAAATATAAAGACCCTTTTGCTGTTTATAAAACAATATGAAAATAATAATAATATTTCTGAAACTAAATGATTACACAATAATAAACATATTTTATATATTGATTGTTGTATTGATTATTCTATTCTATTAGAAAACATTTAACAATTGTAACAATAGGTACCATATCATCATCAAAGTTCATCAAAATTCTAATGCTTAACTTAGTCCTTTAAAGGGACTGGTCTTTAGGAGCCTGTTTCAATCAATTTAACACTAATGCAAATTAAGTTGTGAGACTCTTTCTGCCTAGGAGTCCACCTGGATAAGTTTACTCTCTCTTACATATTTTTGTTACCAAGTGGCAGTACATGGACTCCTGTGTTCCAGTTTGATGGGTATAGAGTCAGTTTTATTACAGGCATGAGGTATTCTATCTTAGTTCAGTTCAGTTCAGTCAGAGGTGACAAATCATCTCATCTCTCATCATGACTCTGGGCTTCTTTATTTGAAATTGGTTGTATTCTTTATTTAAAAAAAATATAATTGGTTCATATATTTATTTCAACTTGATACTTTCAAACATTAACATTTCAATAACTAATTTAGGATTTATCTTTGCATTTAATTACATGTATATCCTGTAAATATTTCTTTTATCATAGACAGTTAAGTGAATATAATTATTTAATATTCATTCAACTGCCTGTTATAGAAGAAATATTATATTTGATTAATGACATATTATATCAATGAATACAATACTTGTATTCATCGATATACTTATATTCACACAAGAACCAATAAACGAAACTAAATACTCTTGACAATAATTCGTCACTTTTATTATACATTGGTTATAATAAATAAAGTAAGCTAATATATCATAACCAATAAAGCTTGACTTGTACTTTTGTACTAGTTTAACATCTCTTCTGTTTTTTTTGTTTGTCCTTCCTTACATATATAATTACGAAATTAATGTGTCTGTCCTTCATTCAGATGTAGGCAAATTCCTAGATAGATATTGATCTGATCCACACTAATTAAAATTGCATGGACTATGTGTTTCTTAAAAACAAAATATATATATATGAAGATATGTAAATAAATATATCACATTGGCTGTGTAGTGAGAATTTACCACTCAGTATTCTTCCATTGGTGTTGCAGAGGAGATAGTGGGAAACTGAAAGAGGATGTGGGCGGTAGCATCTTTCAGATAACAGGCTCTAATAACATTAGAACTAACATAATAAAAAGTTTTGTCTGCTAACTCACATACCAATCAAAGGTATCTATTAGAGAGATCTATGTTTAGCAGTAAACTTTGTCGGCTGTATTGCTGATGATATACAAATTCTGAAAATTTAGGTTTTATGACATAGGACCTATTATAACTACTTACAAATGTAAAATTATTCACTCTTTTTATGTTTTTTTGAAATCATCGTTTTAAACACTTATTACACATAATATTTTTATCATATGCAAAAATTTACAATACTTCATTACATTGAGGTTATTGTTTCACCTGTATTGACTGTGCTTCATAAGCTTATATATCAGTGTCTTATTATTTTTTAAATTATTGTTTCTTTTTAAAATAAACTACATAGATTTGTATAAAAAAATAAAGTAAATTTAAAGGAATCAAGTGGCAACTGTCTATGAGGTAAACCCTGACCTTATTGGAGACTTTTACTGACACACTCATGAGGTCACCCTTACCTCACAACCCCCTGCTATAAATATTTGAATTTGTTTTAAATGTGTGAGAGTAACAATGATTTTATACGCGGATAAGGAACATGTTAATGGCCCTATGCTATGCAGCGGGCCCGTGAAGGGCTATAATGATGATGAAGTATTATCTAGTATACATACAGTTTCTAAGTACAAGACACCTCCCAGAGGCGTGAATGAATGATGAACATGAATTTTTTCGCAAGTATCTTATAAATATAAAATCGTTAAAAAATGCTACCAATTTATCTAATTTTAAAATGAGAAAACAATATTATGTATATTTTAAGTATTTTTTACTATGGATTGTTTTATATTTATTAAATATGGGTATTCCTTGATGTTATATGCATCAATGAACTTTAATATTGAATATACAAATCAATTTCTTTGCCTGCATTAAAATCCTTCTAAAACACGCACCGACGCGCTTCGTGAGGTCTTAATCATAATTTTTATGTCGACAGTCGTCTATGTTTATATATATTACATAACATATTTTCTCAACGAAATAAAGTAGTTAGTTCCACAAAAAAAAGTGAATTTATTATGTGAAATTAGACTGCAAGCCTCCCATTAGATTGTTATCCAATTTGATGTTCCTTTTAAGTTTTCAACTCAAATAAGTCTAAATCGAATACAATATATTTATAAGGTTTACCTCGAACGGTTGGAGCACTTAAGTTGATACCTTTATTTAAACCTAAGTTCATCTATTGCAGCCTATGAACGTCCACTGCTGAACTTAGGCCACTCGCTTGGCAATCATCGTTGTCGTGATCGTATTTTCTAGCTGTTGTTAGGAAGACAATGATGCCCGTCTCCAGGTATTGTTACCTCTGTCGCCTCTTACTACACACACGGGATGACATGGGGTTGTAAATATTCTGAAACCGCCACCACACGGTCAGTATTACTGACTATAATGCAATTAGTAGAAAAATACTGTGGCTTTGATATTCAGCGCAATTACACACTTAAAAGAACGTAGATAAATTCCCCATTAAGACGCGACGGCGGAAGTCTCTTAGGCCGGCCATATACGTACGGAATTCCGTTTCGGGACTCCGTTCGGGACTAGGGAATGCAGCAAGTCCATATCAAATCAATGACTCGTCACACACCTAAGGTAGTTTTCCGTACAGAATTTTGCGGGCAAAACGGTATTCCGTATGTGTGTGGCTAGGGTTACCAGGTCCTAAAACCAAAAAGTGGGGCAGACCAGCGAGCTTAGCCAGATATTTTGTTAAAAAGGCCGGACACCCTTATTTTTTGACTTAGTAAAAGACATTTTTTAAATAAAACAATGCTTTTTGTCATTTACCGTAAAATCTTCTTAAGTTTAAATGAAATAACAACAACATTGAATAAATTAGTCTTCATTATAATTAATCATTCAATATCCATTGCAATATTAATTTCAATAATAACAACACTATGTATGTAAGTACATGAAGAATGTAAAGAAATGGTCTTTAAAAAGCCTATCAAAAGCCGGACACCGTCTAATTTGGCCGGACACGCAACCAAAAAGCCTGACTGTGTTCGGCTTTATCCGGACCTCTGGCAACGCTATGTGGCCGACCTGTTCGTTGCGTTTCAGAATTCCGTATGTAGTGTATTGCGGGCCGTAGTTGCTCTTATTCGTTGAATTAAATTATCTCGAGCAATAGTTACAGCACTTTCTAGATATTTAAGATCTAAAAATATAATTCGCTAAGATATGCGTGAAAATAAAAATAATCAATCAATTTCTTCTAGACCCTACGATGACTGTGCCATCACAGAGTTTAGGTATATCTCCTGATGATGTCTCGTTTAATAGGCGAAGCACGTCTCGTATTAGCGGCGTGGTATGCCTATTCTAGGGTAGTGGTGTTGGGATTAGTGGCGACGGTGATGGTGTACTTAATTAATGAAGGGAAGACGGGAGGTGCTCATTAGGGCGAGATACATTTTTTTTCACGCGTCTCATAGCTAATTAACCATAGATAATACATCTTTAATTGGAGCGGAGCTCCCATGGCACAAGAAACGATTCTTTGAAATTTATCTCCTCCATAACCCGTAGGCCATTTTGCATAATTTATCGGCAATATTTGTAGCTCAACGCAGACAAGGTTTGTATTTTGTAAACAATAAAAATCTGAACTTTAATTTTTTTTTACTACTAGGTAATCTAATTAATTCGCTAATTTACATTTGCACAATGTTACACCATTTGATTGTATCTTTTGTTGAAATAAAGATAGTCAATTAAAGTCATACTTTAGACTTTTACTCCGCTCCTTTTGTGATGCTAGCAAAAGGTTTTCCTGCAAAGGAAAACCTTTTCCTTTGCAGGAAACCTTCCGCATCGGTCCTAGTATAATAAGTAAAGACTTGAAAGCAGCAAGTAAGTATACTTATTTGTAAAAGTAAATAAAGCGCTTTGTCTCCAATCGGCAACGTTAAACCTTCCGCATCGGTCCTAGTATAATAAGTAAAGACTTGAAAGCAGCAAGTAAGTATACTTATTTGTAAAAGTAAATAAAGCGCTTTGTCTCCAATCGGCAACGTTAAAAGAAACTGTCGGAGCAGTGCGCACACTTTGCGCGGTGTTCATCTCAGCTCCCTCCGTCTATAAATAGAGTATATTTGTCCGAATTAAGACATCGTCCAATTCGCTTTACGAGCGTCCATAATCGCACGGAGACGGGTCGTTTGCTACGCGCTTAGGTAACGAGCGGGGGCGGGGCGATGCTCAATTGTTTTTGTGATTGTATGAATTGTTGGAACGTTATAAGATTTCCGTTAACTTTAACCTAGTCGGCGACTTTGTTTATTTAAACAGAATGAACGGAATTCACATCAAAAAATATTTTAATTTATTACATGTGGTAAAATTAAAAATGTTGTACAACGGGCTTTAATATAAATAAAATGTGTTCGAATCAATGTATTCGAATTATCAATGTATTCGAAGTCAATTAAATACGCATTATTAAGGATAACTTCAAAAACAACTGATCAGATCTTGATCAAATTTATACGGGACCACGAGAAACACTGGCTTTCGTAATATTATTATCCAAATAAAAAACAATCATCAAAATCGCACATGAAAAAACATACAGTCGATTGAATACCTCCTCCTCTTTGAAATCGGTCAAAATATAGCAATTTGAACCGAGTCTTTAACTATGAAACGAGCCATGTGTCGTTTTTCCTGAACGATCCATTTGCTAGGTAGTTTCTGCTACAAATATTGTAAGTCTAGAACTCACCAAATGCGTGTCATTGTTTCCCAGCAATTTATTGTATTATGTATTACTTACACAGTTACTGTAATAGTTCGATTTTGTAAAGTCCAAATCTCGACAATTCCACGTTTCACTGTCTCTAGAGTCAGATGCTATGGTCTAGAAAGATGTCATCATATATGCTATGTACATGATTATCATCGTTACAGTTCTTCACCAGTCCACTGCTAAACATATGCCTACCCCAAGTACCTAAGCGAGTTGCAAAGCCCACTAAATCTGTAAACCTTAGGTTTTTTTTTAAATATAGAATAAAGGTGATAAACGAGCACACGATCCATCTGATGGTAAGTGGATGCTGTGGTTCATAGATATCTCCATTTATCCTCGATTAAGAATCAAAATGCAGATGCGTTGTCACCCGTGAGGATTAGGATGGAATGCCTCCTTCCCAGTAAAAACAGGCCTCCGGTTCTCTACACTCACTATGCGAAACAGCAGCGCCATTTTACGCTGGCATTCTATGAGAGCGTGACTGATTCGAGCCGACCCGACCCATTCGTATTACAAATATAACATATCTGCAGCGTCGCTCAACCACATATAAGATTTCGTACATACCTAAACGTACATAATAAAACTCGAATATATAGACGAATACTGCTGAGGTTAGGTACTTAGCGAGTCGTTGGATAACTTGAAAGTGCGACTGTGGCAGATTATTTATGACTTCAAGGCACATGAATAAATGTATCTTTACTATTATAAGTTTATTCAAGTCAATTCATAAACAAGTCACCAAAATAATTAAAAATGCATCGAGCACGGATAATCTCTAAAAATTATGTTGAATTAAAAATGAAAACTACCGGTCCACTGCGCAATTGAATGACACGCAAGGACCCGACGCCGTTTATGGCTATCACAGTTTGTTTGTGCTATCTAATTGGAGGGAAAATATGCTGTTTTTGTTATTTACTGTGACGTTAAGTGCGTAGTACATTTGATTTCAATGCCTTGTTAATTAATAGTAAATCCTGGATAAGTACGACATTTTTATATGTGGTTATTACTTATTACCGCTCTACTCTCGCTATCTACTGAATGCGAAAGAGAATCCACCCCTTAACGTAGAATTAGAAGCGACAGAGGACAATGAAATAGATAGATAGGCAGCAGTTTCTTCCTGATGACACTTCAAAATAACAAAAAAACTGCCTTCTCTCTGAGGTATATGTATGGGTGAAGCCTGTTCACAGCATTGGACGTTTATGTGCTGGGATAATGATGACGATTATTGAGTTGATTAGCACTTGCGAAGAGCTAGACACCGCATCACTCATCATCATCCAGTCTGAAGGGTATAGAAAGCCAGTATAATTAAAGGCTGTGAGGCATTCCATCTTAGTCTTCAAAGAGGACACAGCATCTGTAGCCCTTTTTGTATGAAGTAGGTTGCAGGTGTCTGTGGAACCTCGACTGCAAAAGACACTTACAATCAGGTTGATTGTAAATTCATTTGTCAGTTCAAGTTTGTAAAACAAATCCTCATTATGGTTTGTTCGTGACAATCAAGTATTTAATATAATTTTATTTACTTATATATGTTACACTCAAAACTCATAAATGGTCAAAACCACGTTTTAAAACGCAGACCACATGTCTTATTTAAATACTAGATAGAGAGTGTAAGGCATAAGACTAAATTAACGTAATTACATTTTGTAATACGTGGTAGAGCTTGGTGCTAGCAACTAAACAAAGACGTTGCTGGTTTCTTTTCCGAGCGTTGCTTCTTACGACTGATACGGAGTTATAATAGTGGGTATATAGTTATAGAAGTTATAGTAAATTTTCTTACACCGCCACTCCACGGTCGAAAGATATGAATTATATTTAATTCTCAAACGAATTATACGATGTCAAATGGTTATGATACCTTCTATCCTATACCTTTAAACGAGCAATTCTTGTATATATATATATATATATATATATATATATATATATATATATATATAAAAGTAAAGTAAAGTTACAGCCTATATACGTCCCACTGCTGGGCACAGGCCTCCTCTCATTTCTGAGAGGGTTTTAGGGCAAGGAAATGTCCGCCGCGCCCGCGTTGGCAAACTTCACATGTCTTCGAAATAATTTTTTTTCTTATTCCTCAGACATGCAGGTTTCCTCACGATGTTTTCCTTCACCGCCGAGCACGTGGTAAATCAGCACTTAAAATTGCAATTAACAATTTCATTGGTGCCGAGTGGGGATCGAACCCGGGTTACTCGCGTTCTGTTATATTTACAGCGAGCGTTAACCGTCTGAGCTACCACGGCTCTATATTATATATATATAATCGGAATCTCGGAAACGGCTCCAACGATTTTCATAAAATTAAGTGTCCAGGGAGTTTCGGGGGCAATAAATCGATCTAGCTAGGATTTATTTTTAGAAAATGTCCTTTTGTCTGTCTTGCCGAAAATTTTAATTAAACTAATTGCACTCATGATTTTTTATTCAAATAACCAGTTCAGTTTTTTCTATTATGTTAATAAGATCAAAAAATATTATTCATCAGTATGTAGTTTGTATCTAAATGTAATTTCAAAAAAATCGAGCAAGGCTCGGTTATCCGGGTACTGCATTCATACAATGAGAGAGATCAATATTAAAAACGGTAAGTAGGCAAAGTGTATGTGTATTGACAGCAGCGTTGTGTGGTCGGCATTCCTCGTATTATATATTATATTGCGCCGTATCTCGCATTATACCGGTGCGGTGCAGTGAAACGGAACATTCCATCCCATTATTGACGTTTTATGCAGTATTTTTCCAGAGGTTAAACTTTCGTTGTATCCTGAATTGCACGTACGCGTCTTGCCTAAAAAAAGGCGATTCTATTTAAGTATTTTCACGATTAGATTAATTATCAACTCATTCTCTTCCTTCATCGTCTTTGCCTTATTCTTTTTTACTTTGATTGCGACAACATCTTTTTAATCGACGTACGTCTACTTCGTACGATGTAATAAAGTAAGATTTACTGTTGAGACGTAAATATGTAAATTTTTTTAAAATAGGATATGGTGACAAACGAGAACACAGTCCACTTGATGGTAAGTGGATGCTGTAGCCCATAGATATCTACATTTAACCTCGATGAAGAATCAAAGTCAAAATGCAGATACGTTATCACCCCTGATGATTGCAGTAAAAAGGGTCTCCGGTTCTCTACACTCACCATACGAAACACAGCAGCATTAAGTTGCTATTTTACGTTGGTATTCTGTGAAGAGCGTGGTACTACCCCGATCGAGCCAACCCATTCGTGCTATAACCGTAATAATTTTTATACGTGGTAGAGCCACGCTGCGGCTATATTATGGTTGTAGCACGAATGGGTCGGCTCGACCGGGGAAGGTCCACGCTCTCACAGAATACCAGCGTAAATGGCAGATTGTTACTGCTGTGTTTCGTATGGTGAGTGTAGAGATCCCGAGATCCTTTTTTAATGGAAACGAGGCATGTTAGTCCTCAGGGTGACAACGCATATGCGTTTTATTCTTAATCGATGATAAATTGTAATTTCTATGGGCCACAGCATCAACTTACCATCAGGTAGACTGAGTGTCTACCTGATGTCACCATCTCTTTTGTCAACCTTATACTATAAAAAATAATAATAACAAGAACAACTGAATAACAAGAAAGAATGTGCTAACTGTGTACTTGCCTAGCGTGTCATAAAAGGTAACTAATAGGGGTTTGTGATTGTATAGGCGATGTGCTATCCACCTATCACTTCTTTCACAATTTTCCAGATAAAATCATATTTTTGGCTGTACGTGGTCCAAGTAGCTCGCTGCCCTTCGGACTCTGCCTACTACCTAGAGAATTACGGGCGTGATGCTATGTATGCTTTGTACGTATGTAAATACCACATTTAGCCACAGTTTGCAGACCTTGCAGTTGGGAAACGAATGTACTTGTGCAGAGCATTGTTACGGCGGGTCGACCTTGTGCTATCGCACTTCACTGAGTCTGATAGGCGATACATGCGGTTGGCGTCAGCAAAAAAATTATATATTTTATAGTACTTATTTAACTAATTTTGCCTGCCGTTTTCGAAAAATATAATATCTAGAATGGTGAATTACTAAGTAAAATTGAATTAAAATTACTGCCATGCTAATGTTTCCCTCATTATGTACAATCGAAAACTGAAAACATCTATAAAAATAAACGTCAATAAAATATTTGGTAGTACAACACATGTAAATGTTTTTCCTTGTAGTAATAAAAATGTTCTTGGTCAATAAATAATTTTAACTTACAAATATGTAATTAATGTTAATAAATGACAATGAGTACGAGAATATCCAAAATAATTTTATTTCCGTTTTCGTGACAATTAACATCAAAGTACACAAAAGTGAAGTAATGTAACATCAAAGGCGTTTCACAACAGTAAGGTCTTAAAACTGTAATTTAGCACTGGCGGCGTTATCATAACCTTTCGATCGATCCGTGGGTGTCGTAAGCGAATTCTATTTAAAATACCTCAAATAAGTGATATTAAATAATTGCGAGATAGGTATCCTTCCTTCAATGGTCCTGTGTAGGTACAGCTACGTAATGCGGACATTTTCTCTATGGTCTAAAATAGGCTACGATAGGATGTCATCACCGTGAGACTACAGTTTCTAAAAAGGGTACTTATCTATGCTCTTGTGAAAATAGTGATTAATTTAGCCAAATGCTTAAAGATGCAGACCGAGTTTAATATTCCACTCGACCCGACATTCAATCTTGGCTTAAATAAATTATTGCCACCCGCGGGTAACCGCAGACGTGCAACCACAGCTCTGTAAATAGACTTACGGCCAGTTTATTATCACTTAATATTAATTAAATTAAAAATAAAATCACTAATCATGCATGTTTCGAACACAGGCGCAAAGTAAAAAGTAAGTAGCCAGTCTTTCGATGTTCTTCAAAATACATTTGGGAGAGTGTGCGCAGGAATTGCATATCAATATTCCTCCCCCATCTCTTCCACAATCAGACAACCAGACGCTCGGCCAGTCTCCTTCGTTGTCGACTTACTCATGCATTCGAAACAAACTAGGTTTAGCAGTGGACTTGTGAAGGGTTGTAGTAATGATAGTGATGATGATGATATTGAAACACTTACTCGTATGCAATTGAACTGATATTTGGCATACCGACTTACCCTACTTCGATAATGTAATAATATGGCACCACGGAGCTGACCTGATGATTGATCCGTGTTGTGGTTGATGTGTTTTTTTTTTCAAATAAATTTTACATACCTTTTCTGTACTTTTTCTATATTTTTATTTCTATTGTCATAGTAATCAGCCATGCAATCGATGCATCTTTGCCGACGTAATATCGTTTTATTGATGCCCTTCCTGAAGAAAATAGCTGAACGGGAGTCAATAAATTCTTCAAACACATTTTGTACTGGTTTTTTACCGCCAAAAAAGTTATCCAAATTCTGGAACAAGTGGAAGTCTGTAGGCGCAAGGACTGATTAGTAAGGCGGATGACGGAGAGCTTCAAACCTCAGCTCTTGTTAATTGGAAGCTGTCTGTTGTGCAGTATGAGGTCGCACGATGTCGTGCAGGAGCAGCGGAGACGAGCGATTGACCAAAGCTGGTTGGAGACGTGCAAGCTTCTCCATCATAATGTTCAGTTCTTCACATTATACATCTGCAGTAATTCTCATCCCGCTTAGTAAGAATCTGTGATGAATCAAACGGGCGCTAGACCACCAAACAGTGACCATCACTTTACTAGGGGTAAGTTTACCTTTAGGGCATTGTTTAGGTGCTGAACCAGGATGATGGTAAGTGGATGTTGTGGCCCCTAGACATCCACATTTATCCTTAATTCAGGATCAAAATGCAAATGCGTTGTCACCCGCTGAGGGCTAAGATATAATGTCTCGATTCCAGTAAAAAGGGTCTCCAGTTTTCTATACTCACCATACGACACACAGCAGCATTACGCTGATATTTTACGCTGGTATTCTGTGAGAGCAAGGTCCCCCAACGGTCCCCGGTCGGCTTGACCGGGGCGGGAACGTGAGAACAAGGTCCCGCCCCGGTCAAGCCGACCCATTCATGCTATAGTTTATTTATTTAATTACCTTTAAATAAAATTTATAATTGATGAGATGTGGACAGAACACGTGGTCCTCAGCTCATTCTGTCCATATTGTGGGTTAAAAAAATTATAAATATTTGTCCTGTCCACACTGTCCACACTGTACAGAACATAAAGTTAAAAAAAGTACAAACCGTAGTCTCACTATGTGTTACTCGTAGCACCGACTTCAGATGCTATTATTGCTTATTATTATAGAAGAGAGGGCAAACGAGCCCTACGGCTCACCTGATGGTAAGTGATTACCGCCGCCCATGAACAACTGCAACACCAGGGGGATTGCAGATGCGTTGCCGGCCTTTTAAAAAGGAGTAGCCTCTTTTCTTGAAGTTCTCTAAGTCGTATCTGTCCGGAAAAATCTCTGGTGGTAGTCGATTTCAAGTCGAAGTTGGGCGAGGAAGAAAACTTCTTTTAAATCGCACAGTGGTGGACCGCCAGTCATCCAGATGGCATGGATGATATCGCGAGTTTTGTCGCGATGTGCGATGGTGGAATCGTGCTGCTGGAATTAGTCCGAACAATTCATGAGAGCACTCCCCGTGGGTGATAAATGCTATAAAATACGCAAAGAGATGCAACATCTCTTCGCGGTGAAATTATTTTTTTTGTCTGAAGTCGGGTTTTTGTGGGTTAATTTATTTTATCATTTTGAGGTGAACTAAGAAATATCACCGGTACAAGGTAACTCACTAACTAAAAGAATTTCTTAATAGTTACATTAAAAACCTCCTCGCCTATTATCCCACTCTTAAGGACGGGCTCCGGAAGTATAACATATGTCTTATAAACTGTATTAAACCTATTAATACTATAATAAAAAGGAATCAAAATAATTGGTTTAACTATATACGAAAAATCGAAATACAATAATCATAACATCAAACCTCCCAATACCATCCACACCATCTGGATGCTTGGCGGTCCACCACTGTACGTTTCACCAGGAGTTTTCTTTCGCGTACGACCTCTCTGTGGAATAGTTTACCATCGCCGATTTTTCCGGACCGATACGACCTGGGGACCTTCAAGAAAAGAGCTTACTCCTTTCTAAAGGGCCGACAACGCACCTGCAATTCCTCTGGTGCTGCGGATGTTCATGGGCGGCGGTAGTCACTTAACATCAGGTGAACCGTATGCTCGTTTGGCCCCTCTTCTATATAAAAAAAAATACAACCGTCTCGTATTTTAAACTCGGTTAAAGAGTCGTTCAAATTGGAGTAGTTCTGTCCGGTTCCGAGATAATGCACTTTTCGCCTTGTGTTGTTCAATTGACTACAATTGAAAGCAAGAAAGATATTACAAAGTTTCCTTTGCAGTAACAACTCAATATTCGTTGGCTTTATACGTAGTATTGCTGACTCTGCCGTAGTAATTTAAAGTATTATGTGCGTTTTAAAATTTATCTTGTCCTTGTTTGTTGAATGTTACATTAGAACTCTTTTGTCTTATTATTTTTTATTATATTTGTATCGTTTAGGGACAGTCCGTCTCCCGTATTCTCTTTTTTTAATTTAGTTAGGACAACGAACAAGACTTGTGTATGTCTTGTTGGTTGTCCTAACACAATGTAAATACTACAAATTACAGGAAGGTTTATATCTAAGTGTCATCTTAATTAAAGGTTGACAACGAATATGTTTCTTAAAACTTACAACTACAAACTTAAAACTAGGCTTAAATGTTCGTTTACAGTAATGGACTGCATAATTTTTCGCTTGAATTTTTGAGGCTTATCAGGAAAGATATCAACGTCACATGTCTTGCAAAGCTGGTTATAGTATTCCGTCTAAGGACGCCCTAGATGGAACTTTATCGACCCATCATCAATACATGACGATATTGGTCATGTATTGATGATGGGCCGAATCAAAAGTACCTTTAATTGATGAATATGTAAACGTGGGTATATGGATGGGAAAGAAGTGTTTGAAGTGTGCCAGGATCGTTTTTTTAATCCGACACATGTAAACGGCAGGTCATTTTTTTACCTGCACTAATGAGGGCTGATAACCTTCCCCTCGCCAGATGTCGATAGTTGGGTACGATGTGAAATTATTTGTCACAAACTGTCATCATTCATCAATGAAAAGTTGTGTTTTAAATAAAAATCTGTGTGGTTTGCAAGATGATGTTGTGACCAGGATTAAGAAAGGAATGCTTCGGTGGTTTGGTTATGTGGAAAGAATGAATGAGGACAGAGTGACAAAGAAAATTTATGTTGCAGAAGTGAATGGCAGAGTCGAAAAGGGACGTCCTAGGCGAAAATTTATCGACCAAATTGGCGATTTATTGAAAACGGGCCAGATTAGGAGTACCCTTAACCGACGAGCATGTATGCGTAGGTATATGGATGTGAAGGAGGCGAGAGAGGTTTGTCAGGATCGTGCCAAATGGAAGTCTGTAGTCTCTGCCTACCCCTCTGGGTGACAGGCGTGAGTGTTTATGTTATGTTTATGTTATGTTATTTGAATATTTTTAGCGATTATTTGAATATTTTTCCGATTATTTGCATAACAATGAATTTTAATCATCTAACACTACGGTAAGGTACATAGCGACATATCATTGAAACGACGTCAAGTAAAAAAGTTGATACTGGTTATTTTTTTTACATTTTGCTTTGTTTGAAAGATTCGAATTTAAATAAAAAACCATACACGTTGTAATGAAATATAGATAACTTCATAATTCTTCGGATTTACGTAAAAGGTTAATTTAATCGTGTGAGTACGCTTGTGCAAAGTTATTACGAAATGATTAATGTGAAACGTCAAAAGGTATTTCTTAGATTTTGTTGATTATAGTGATAAGTGTGAACAAAATACGCACAAAGCACACTTGTCATTTGTCAGTTGCACTTGCCACTCGCACTTGTCACTCAAAATGTAAACCGGGCCTTAATTGAGCTGTCGGTAAAGAATGAAATGCAGATGCGTTGTCATCGTTAAAATTAAGATGGAACGTGTAGTCGGTGCTAAGGCAAATTATTGTATCGAAGAATCCGAGTCCCGATGCGAGTATATTAGTTGACTGATGTCGGGTTTTACTTATTATTATAATTTAAATCTTTAAAAAATGTTTTTTTGATTCCGTCATAAACTTCGCCTCTATACCATTCACATTTTTGGGATGAAATCTATTCTAAAAAATTATATGCTACCGCCCCTAAAGTATTAAACTATTTAAAAAAGAATCATCAAAACTGGTTCAGAATTGACGAAGACATAGCGTAATATACATTAAAAAAAAACTTAAAGTAGAATTTTAAACCTCTTCCTTTTATAAAGTCGGCTAAAATATTACAATTAAATTGGAATTATTGTTTCGAAATTGTATTATTGCTGGAGAATTTTAATGTTTAATTGTACTACTGGAAGTCTGGAAGTAGATGTCGTGAGGATAAGACCTACATCTTTTGTTCCTATGTATGACAGAGTAGTAAAATGATTGCGTTAGAAGTTGGGACTTTGATTATCTCCAAATGAATACCAGTTCGATTCAGATTTGTCGAGGTCGTTTGTATGTGGACACTGGTGGATACCATATTGTTAAAAAAAACGAATGCCGTTATTGCTAATGTATTTGTGTTCTGTGTGTTATGTGTTCAATGTCAATCTATACGTTACGCGGCAATTTAAAAATCGTTAAGGCAATTTAAAACTAAAGACTGGTGTTTTAGATTGCTTTTGTTCGCGTTTCACTTTCTCATTTATATAGATACCATATTATGTCAGGATTTATTGAATGCTCTTGTCGTGATTGCGGTCGGATTTAGGAAATGTCAGGATTTTTCGATTTTTCTACAAAATACAGTAAGTTTTTAGGGAGGGGTGTCTGTGACGTACTTGATCAGCGAGAATGCACAAAACTAATAATTTATTTGTATTTTTTTTATGCTTGTTAATTACATTTACTACAAAATGTCAGGATTTTTCTATGAAAATCAGGTTGTCAGGACTTTTCAATTTTCCATGTGGTAAGGTACATAGCACATGTATATAATAATTTTATTATTTTAATGTGGTACAGTTACGCTGAAGCTTTGTTTGCCTATGCACAACGAATGGGTCTGCTCGGCCGGGGAAGGACCACGCTCTCACAGAATAGCAGCGTAAATCGCAGAATAAAGCTATGTACTATGTTTCTGTAGTTTCAGGTTATATTCGTTGTAGTTATTTTTAGTTGTAGTTTTTATATGTGGTAGAGCCGTGCTGCAGCTGACGCATTAGTAGTAGCACGAATGGTTCGGCTCAACCGGGGAAGGATCAAGCTTTCACAGAATACCAGCGTAAAATAGCAGCTTAACGCTGCTGTGTTTCGTATGGTGAGTGTAGAGAACCGGAGACGCTTTTTACTGGAAATGAGGCATTCCATCTTAGTGCTCACGGGTGACAACGCATCTGCATTTTGATTCTTAATCGAGGATACATGTAAATATCTATGGGCTACAGCAACCACTTACCATCAGGTGGACTGTGTGCTCGTTTGTCACCCTTACCTATCCTACGAAAAAAAATTACTATTTACTGCTAACGAGAAATTTCATCTTAGCATAAGAGAGGCCATGACTCTCATGGACTCTTACGCCGCTACCGCATGACCAATTTTATTATTTAATTTTTTGAAATTTTACTAAGGGTGACTAACTATTGAGGGACTACTGAAGCTCATGGACAACACCAACCAACTTCAAACAAATTAGGCTGAAGATTTCGCATCATATACTCCATATACTCGTAGTTTTTTCATGGTTCACCTGACGGTAAGAGGATTCTGTAGTCTATAGCGTTATCATCCCTGAGAACTGAGATGGAATACTTCGTTTCTAGTAAAAAGAACCTCTTGATTTCTACATTACCTTATGAAACAAACTATTTTTAGAGAGCGTGGCCTTTCCCCGGTCGAATGTTTTGATGAACATTTCAAGTTGCTTGAGCTAGCACGAGAAATTTTCATAAAAGCGTATCAACCGCGTAGAAGAATAACTCATTCAAGAATGTTTCATTATCAAGAACATATAATAAATAATCAATAGGGCGTAAGAGGTGCAAGCTACCGAGCGAGTTACCCGGGTAAGAATCTCATAACAGTACGTTTGCTCTTAGAAACATCCAACACGTAATGTTATAAAACAAATAGCATAAAATAAATCACACAACATGTTTTGTTGATGGTAGCGTTCGCACTCATAAAAACTGTGTAAATTTTTCGACAGATATTCAAGCTTATCTTTCAACATGACAATATTTCTACAAATTTGTTTTCAAACATTTTGTTTCTGTAGTTATAAATATATAATATAGTTAAAATATGTAATGTACAATAAACTGTCAAACATATTTCACTACATGTTATTTGACTATGCAAACGCTTTTTAATACATTGATAGAAAACAGTGTTTACAACATGTTTTTTTTTTCGTGAAAATCGCGTCAGTGCAAACTCACGGTAACAATGACAATTCGTTTCCGAAACTGATCCAGTTCGCGCCGACAGCTAACTGAACCGAGCGGTTAGTTGCTCGTAATACATTCGACCTTGTGAATGTACGCAACAATGACCCGCAGCGCGATGCGGTCTTACGCAACGGATCAACTGATGCACCCCAACAATGTGCATCTCTTATGATAACAAGTGGCAAAAATTAAAATTTTTATATTACTTTTTAAATTAAAATTTTATAGACTTTAATATAAATAAAATAAGAACATCATTATTGTAGCCGCAGTCAATTAAATACGCATTATTAAGGATAACTCAAAAACCACCGGTCAGATTTTGATCAAATTTATATGGGACCACATGAGAAGCAACAGCTTTCAAATAAAAAAAAAAAGAATCATAAATATTGATTCACCCAGAGAAAGGTTCTGAGGTAACACAAAAGGTAAAAAGGAGGTAAAAAAACAGTCGAATTGAGGATCTCCTCCTTTTTTTTGAAGTCGGTTGATAACAAGTCGGTGTTAATTTTATGATCAAATACTCAAACGCTACTCAATTTTAAAATGTCGTCGAATCTCGTGGTGTCACAGTCACTTTGACTTAAGTGATAGAGACAAAACGAGATTTGTTTATATATGATAAGGGTTACAAACGAGCACACAGTCCACCTGATGGTAAGTGGTTGCTGTGGCCCATAGACATCTAAATCTATCCTCGATTACGAATCAAAATGCAGATGCGTTGTCACCCGTGAGGACTAAGATGGAATGCTCGTTTCCATTAAAAAGGGTCTTCGGTTCTCTATACTCACCATACGAGAGATAGCAGCATTAACCTATTATTTTACACTGGTATTGTGAGAGCGTGGTCCTTCCCCGGTCGAGCCGACCCATTCGTGCTACAACTTTACTACGAATATAACTGTAGCATGGCTCTACCACGTATAAAGTTGCAAGCGGTGTGTCAGAATTAAATACTGTCCCGCTTTGCTGAATACACCAAGATTTTTAGGGGTTAATTTGGCCTTCTCTTCCAAATGACCACGAAACTGCACGACATTCGATATGTCGACGCCGAGGATTCCGATACTGGCTGAGGCTACAAGGAGAGTGCCTTCAACCTGAGGAGATATGACGAAGGGATTCTTTTAGCATAAATTAAAGTATTGAAATATTTTTATCGAACATGTTCTAGAAAGCACCTGTTTATTATATCCCTTAAGGAAGTAGATTTAAATGAATTTCAAAGTCGGGTACAAGACAGGTAATTCAGGGACACGACTCCTTTTTATTAATAAAAGGCTATTATTAGAGGTATCTGTTTTTATTTTCGCTCAATTCTCTACACAAAACAAAAAATTAATTCTGCATCAAATATATAGAAATCCTCTGAATCCGATTTGCGAACTCGCAAACGGAATATAAATTAGAATAATATCGGTTTTGTACGCGACCAAATACATTCCAATAACGATTGCAATTTCCATAAGTACTGTTCACTAGGGATGGGTATGTTTATATACCACAACGATTTAGAACATAAGTGTATCTTGTCCTATCGTTTAGTTACAAAGGAAATTCTTTATCTATATACATCTACCAACTTCTATACGGTCTACAGGTGCAGCTTTTTTATTTCGAATAAAGGCCATTTCAATATTACGTTGTAAGAAGATTAAATATTTATTTATTAAATACATTATTCTAAAGCGATGTTCGATCTCAAAGTCGTATTCCTGCAGTAGTTCAATCCACCTCGCAACTTGTCCTTCTGGATTTTTAAACTGCAATAGCCATTTTAGTGCAGCATGGTCAGTTCTTAAGTGAAATTTTCGTCCCAGAAGATATTTGCTAAAATGCTGCAACGACTTTACCACAGCGAGCAATTCGCGTCTTGTGACACAATAGTTCCTTTCCGGTTTTGACAACGACTTGCTGAAGTACGCTATCACGACCTCTTGGTCACCATTCCGTTGAGACAACACACCGCCAAGTCCTATATCACTTGCGTCTGTGTCAACTATAAATTCTTTGCTTGCATCAGGGTATCCCAAAATAGGTGTTTTGCACAGACGGTCCTTGAGCTTCTGGAATGCGATATTGCAACTTTCATCCCAGCAGAAATGTCGCTTCTCCTCGGTTAGCTTGTGCAGAGGTTTGGCTGTATCTGCAAAGTTCTTCACAAATCGCCGGTAATAGGAGCACAAACCCAAAAATGCTCTAACCTGCGTCTTGTCTTTTGGAACCGGCCAATCCTTGACAGCGGCGATTTTCTCTGGATCTGTGCGGATACCTTCTTCCGATATTACAAACCCCAAAAGTTAACTTGCCATTGGAATAGTGAACATTTCTTCGGGCTCAACTTGAGGTTGGCACTCTGAATCTTCATGAGCACGCGTTCCAGGTTTTGAAGGTGTTCCTCAAACGTACGGCCTACGATGATGATGTCATCCAAGTAGACCAGACAGGCATCGCCAATTGGCCCGGTAAGTACAAGTTCCATCAGCCTTTCAAACGTTGCTGGAGCATTGCACAACCCAAACGGCATTACTTTAAATTGCCACAGACCCTTTCCCGTCGAGAACGCAGTTTTCTCCTTGTCCTTAGGGTCAATTTCAACTTGCCAGTAGCCACTTTTTAGATCCAGCGTGCTAAACCACTTTACTCCTGTAAGCATGTCCAGCGTGTCATCAATTCCTGGCAAGGGATAGCTGTCCTTCTTCGTAACGTCGTTCAGACGGCGGTAGTCAAGGCAATTCTTCTCCTGTGTTTATTTTGTGTTGAACTAAGCCAGTCTTACCTATGTCAGCATCGTTTGATGAGAATACATCGGCGTACTTGAGTAACAACTTCTTCGCCTTGACCAATTCGTTCGGGGAGAGAAGACTGCGACAGTCTTCCAAAAGTGTGGTCACTCTCGTTTCTGCATCCTTGCTGGGGGTCCCACTCGATATATATTGGCACCGATGTAACCAATCCACTTCCTCACAAGTACCAATCAGTGTGCCTTTTTCTATAATCTGTTCCCGGTCGCAAAGGTTCAGCACACGTACTCCTGAGATGTCAGTGGTCCTGACCAAGGTTCGAGCTACTTTCCATGGAAGGTCATTGTTTACCCTTTCCACAAGTACACAACGTTGAGCTTGCCCAGCGATTCGAGGAAGACTAACCGGAACAATCGTTTCCGATCTCGGCGGAAGAGCAATCTTCTTAATGCTGTACACGTTCCCTGGTAACGCACCTTCCATAAAAAGTTCCTCCTGTCCACATTTCAAAACACCTTGCTTAACGTCGATCTCACAACTATTATTCCTCATAAAGTCTAGGCCTAGGATGCAGTCGTCCATTATATCAGCCACGATGACATTATGCAGGTAGATCACGTTGCCTAGCTTCATCTCCATCTCCTTCTCTCCACGGACGGGTATACGCTGACCGGTGGCTGTTACCAAATTAATGCGTTCTCGGTTGTATGCGGAGTCCCCAAGGAACTGACTTATAAGTTGGGAACTAACAACCGTACGAGAGGCTCCAGTGTCTATGGTCAGTTTACACGGCATTCCGTTGACCTCGCCCTTGATGATTAGACTGTTCCCATCATGGGTTTGTGAGATCGAGATCCTTGGGGCTCTTTTAACATCAGCCAGCACCCGCCCCGCAGTTCTGGCTTTTACTCGTTTCCCTGTTGCTGCTGGGTGGTGCCGTTGGCCGCACTACCCTCCTGAGATCGTTCACCTTCCCTTTCTAGGGTTCGCTTAGGGCAGCTGGATCGAAGATGGCCCTTTTCCCCACAGCCATAGCACCTAGGGCTGTATCCTCTGTTGCGGTCGCGAACTGTAGCTGCTGCAACCTCCCTGATGCGATGGGAACGATGATCCTGCCGCACGGCTTCCACCTCCAGTGCATGGGCCAGGGCGTTCTTAAGCGTGTCGTGGTGCCCGAGTCTCACAGCAGCTCGGACTTCAAGGTCGCGGATGCCGTCGATGAATGTCTGAACCAGGTTCCCTTCAATGAGTGCAGGTACAGACTGGTATGCTTTTCGAACCATCTTCTCCACCTCAAGGGAACACTGCTGCAGGTTTTCGTTGCTGCGCTGCACGCGATCTTTAAGCTGCGCGCGAAAGACGTGTTCCAGGTGAGCGTCACCATATCTCGCTTCCAAGGCCTCAAGAAGCTGCTCGTAGGTCACTTTCTTACCGAGAGCTTCCAACACAGTTAAAGCTTGGTCGCGCAGGCCTAGGGTGTGTGCAGTCATGGCTTGGCTTTTATTCCAGCCGTTCGCCTCCATGACGGCCTCGAACTGGATTTTGTAGGCCGACCAGGAAGAGGTCCCGTCGAACGGCGGCACTTTGAATCCACGTAGCGAAGGTGTTGTAGCTACTACGGGACCTGTTGTTCCATCCCCAAGTTTGAGGTCGTCCAGCGTTTTCTTCACGTCAGCCATTACGTTGTCAACCCGATTGTTTACTTGGTCGATTCGGGTTTCGGCCTCCAACAGGCGGTTGTCATGTTAAGCAACCTTATCCTTCACCTCCCGTATCTCTTTTCCGAAGATAGCGTGAAGGTCCTTCATGAGGAGCATCTGCTCTTCCTTATCGCGTTGGAGTTGATCTTCCAAACGACGGGTCTGTTCCTCCTGCCGGCGGACCTGTTCCTCCTGTCGGCGAACCTGTTCATCCTGTCCACCCCGCAGCTGCTCTTCCAACCGACGGACCTGTTCCTCCTGTCGGCGAGCCTGCTCCTCCTGTCGACGAGCCTGCTCCTGCAGCATCACCATCAGAGCACCTAAGTCAGGTGCTGCAGATGTAGGAGCTACCGACGGGCCTGCAGCCGGTGGCTGGCCTTCCGACATCTGCGGCGTTGCACCACCAAATCTTCGTTGGTCCGTCTCCTGCTGGCGTTGACTTCGGGTACGGACACCCTCCGTTTCCTCCTTAGGTAAAATCGGCATGATTTTATCCCACTTCTGACACCAATTGTTACGAGCTTGAGGTTCGTGACAATAAAAATTGCCGATAGAATTACCTAAATTAACACTTTAATTCACTTTACAATAATCAAAGTAAAAAAACACTAATAATTAATCGCACTGATTCACTTTATTCCGCTCCCAAAGCTTCGCGTGTCTCGCCAACTTCAATACTTCTCCGATCGCATCTTGCAGCGCCTATATATACAAATTTGCAATGAAGCTTCCGGAATATTCAAGTAAATGCGCGCAAAGCGACGAGTGTTCGAGTGTAGATTTTCTAGAAACTTAGTTCTTTGGTTTGAGACTAGATGGCGCTGCCGATTGAAAGATTTGTGATGTCATTTTCTGTAAAGCTCCCCTCGATCTCGTTCCTGACACTAGATGGCGCTAGTGTATGACGTTGACTTATTCACGCAACAGTACGTACTAATATACCACCACGAAAGGAAATAAACCAGGAGATGGGCAGCAGTGTCTTCCTCATAGCAACTTTTTTTTAAAACAAAAAAAAAACATATAAAATTAAAAAAAAATCGGCTACCAACCCGCTCGCCAAGCGTGGCAAGAATTATTAATATCAGTTCGAGAACAAAAAACATAATTGGGTATTTTAATACCCAATTATGTTTGCTCTTCAAACATCAGGAATTTATAATGAAGATAAGTTAAACGTGTTAAAATCTCTAATAATAGGTATCATTATTTATTTGTATATATAAATATGACGCAAATACGTCATCGGCGGCTGAGTTGCAAATGATGGTTTTAATTAATATGGTTAGAGTAAACAATATTGTATTTGGGATGTGTATTTAGCAGGGATGGTAGATACGATAAGGATATAGAACGACGAGTAAATGCAGGGAAAAGAGTGAATGGGGCACTACACTCTATTATGAAGAACCAGAATGTGTCAAAAAAAGGCACGTATGGTAATTCATAATGCTGTGTTAGTCCCTACTTTAATGTATAGTAGTGAAAGCTGGGTGTGGCAGAAGAAGCACGAAAGTAGAATAAATGCTGTAGAAATGCGGTCTTTAAGGAATATGCTAGGGTTGAATCTGAATGACAGGGTGAGAAATTGCGTGATAAGAGATAAATGTGGTATGCAAGATGACGTTGTGACGAGGATTAAGAAAGGAATGCTTCGGTGGTTTGGTCATGTAGAAAGAATGAATGAGGAAAGAGTGACAAAGTAAATTTATATGGCAGATGTGAACGGCCGAGTCGGGAAGGGACGCCCTAGAAAAAAGTTTATCGACCAAATTGGCGATATTTTGAAAATGGGCCGCGTTAGAAGTACCCTTAACCGACGAGCGTGTGTGCGTAGATATATGGATGTAAAGGAGGCGAAAGAGGTATGTCAGGATCGTGTCAAATGGAAGTCCGTAGTCTCTGCCTACCCCTCTGTGTGACAGGCGTGAGTGTTTATGTTTTTTTTTTATATAAATATAATGGAGTTGCCAACGCGTCTGCCAAGCGTGGCAACTAAGTGGTTGCTGTGGCCCATAGACATCTACCCTCGATTACAAATCAAAATGCAGATGCGTTGTCACCCGTGAGGACTAAGATGGGATGCCACATTTACGGTAAAAAGGATATCCGGTTCTCTGCACTCACCACACGAAACACAGCAGCATTAAGCTTCCCCGGTCGAGCCGACCCATTCGTGCTACAACTATACTACTAATATAACTGCAGCATGACTCTACCACATATAGACATAATAAAATATTTAATATTTCACACCTTTATTCCGTATTGCGTAGAAGTGTGAAAAGATTTCATGTTCTAATATAGGTATAATATGTAGATTAGAATTATTAGATGTGATCTTTCCGTTAGAATAGAATAATTTTTTATTCAATAATCCTTATTGTGTCTTCTTTGTTACTTTTATAACTGGTTGGGGTAAAAACCTCTGCCCTGGGAAGAACCGGAAAGAAATCTAGCGTGAAATCGCTTTGCGGGATCATGTGGATAGAAGCCGCGCTTAGTTTAGAAGCATTGGTTAACTGTGTTTTTGTAATGTTATTCTTGTTGTGATTTGATTATTAAATAAAAAATAGAAAATCGAATATATCAGACTGCATCATCTGTATATATTAAGTGGGCGGAGCTTTTCATAGCCATAAAGAACGTGGTTTTCCTGTAAGAGGTCAGAAATTTCCGCATTACTTTTGTCATACTTGGAGGACAAAATAAAATGATACAAAATGCCCCTTTACCACAGTCGAACATTGTTTCCATTCACTAACAATGTAACTAGTTATGTACGTATTTATAACAAAAGTGAGGCGAAGTTATCGTAATAAAGTTTATTATATTTAAACATTATAAAATTGCATGGGCGTCAGGGATGAGAGCTATGCTCGCTTCGCTTTGTGAGCTCTGACTCTGACCCAATTAAATGTCGGAAGTCTTAATATTATCTTCGACATCTTTTATATACTAACAAATTTGCGTTTATAGGAAAATATAGATTTTTTAATCAATGAAAGTAGCTGGAGAAATGAAATTAATGTATGCACTGTTCATTACTAAGATTCATCAAAATCGCATATTTTTTTATGTAATAAGGGTGACAAACGAGCACACAGTCCGCCTGCTGGTAAGTGGTTGCTGTGGCCCATAGACATCTACATCTATCCACGATTAAGAATCAAAATGCATATGCGTTCTCACCCCTAAGGACTAAGATAGAATGGCTCTTTTCCAGTAAAAAAGTGTCTCCGGATCTCTACACTCACCATACGAAACACAGCAGTATTAAGCTGCTGTTTTATGCTGGTATTCTGTAAGAGCGTGGTCCTTCCCCGGGCGAGCCGACCCATTCGTGCTACTACCATAATATAGCTGCAGCGTGACTCTACCACGTATAAAATTAATAGCATAGGAGACAGCATTAATAATAGCATCGGAGTTAGGGAATAGGGATAATATGAGGGCTTCGCTATATTCCGTTGCAATTACACCAACTCTGTTGTTGTTATATTGGACAAAACAGTGCGTTTGAACATTATATATATTATGTTGATCAATATTTTCGTATACATGTCATCTTACATAGATGATGATCATCCTTACAACCTATTAAAAGAACAGCGCTGAAAAA
Organism: Parnassius apollo; assembly: GCA_907164705.1. Classification (NCBI taxonomy): domain Eukaryota; kingdom Metazoa; phylum Arthropoda; class Insecta; order Lepidoptera; family Papilionidae; genus Parnassius; species Parnassius apollo. The sequence continues at coordinate 4,090,850 of CAJQZP010000393.1, forward strand.
GGCTTCTCTTACAAAGTATAATTATACTATAAACTAACTATGGCAAATGTCTTAGGCGGAGCATTTACAATAGTTGCGATTGGCAACGACGTATTTTATTATTTAAGTTGTTATCGTACGTATTTTATTATGTAAGATTCTGCTATTTATCTTCTGTTTCTTTTGATTTACCTTTGGACGATTTCTCTTGCGCCATCGTTTCATAGCTAAACATATAGGGCATGGTTATTCTGTAGGAAGGCACATTTCTCCATTGATTTTTAATACAGCCAGTGTACGAAATGACATAGTGGATAATGTTTCCCGTATAACAGCCGATTGTCTCAATGAAAATGTTATATCGCCTACCATATTGTGTGACCTTGAAAAATTTTGCTTCGAATGCAACATAACACATGTTTTAAACGTTTATATTTTGAAACGTAAAATATAAACGTTTAAAATATGTGTTAAAACTTAAAAAAATATGTGAAATATAAAAACCACCAAATTTTCGAGGATCACCTTAACCGAAAAGCTTAGAGATTTTTTTTGACAAATCGAAAAATAAAAAGTTATAGTCTTTAATGATAAGTTTGATGACTGATTAGTTGCAGATAATTTATATAATATGTTAGTACCTATAGAAAATTAACCACATAATAATTGTCTTTTTGTTATTTCGTCAGAATTTAACTCATATGTTCCGCTTGAAGTTTAAGATGACATGTACAGGAGGAACAGCCACTAGCAACGGCTATTGTTCGAGAGAACTCTGGGAACTCTTCACGCTGCTTGACTCGCAACTTGACCGTCTCAGCGTGTAGTGGCGGCGAGCTGTGTTCACGAATAATCAATACTCAAGGTTAAGCCGATGTAAATATAGAATGATATTTATATATGTGTACATACAAGTGTGATTTGCAAGATGATTATTGATTATGATATTGATGATGATTTTGTTATAAGAAATAGTAAGGAATTCCGAGACATTAAAACTAAAAAAAATCCTTTATTGTAGTCTGGTCAGAAGTGTACTGGAGTATGGTAGTGTAATCTGGCGGCCGCACTACGCTACTCACTCATTGAGAATAGAACGGGTACAAAAGCGCTTTCTTCGGCATCTGTCGTATTCTTCGGGTATGCGAGGCAGGCATATCAGTTACGAGACCAGTCTTAAGCGCTTTAACATGACCAGTTTATCCAAACGAAGAGAGGTGTTAGATTTGTTATTTTTATTTAAATTACTCCACAATATCATAGACTGCTCAGAACTTTTACAAAAGATTAATTTTAGAGTTCCCTTCAGGCCTCCACGAAAACCTATTACTCCACTCAGTCCTCCATTACGACGAACTGTTTTGGGATCACATTCGCCAATTTGTAGGATGATCAGACTTTTTAACCAAATTAGCGATCTCGTCGACATTAACCATGTTTCATCGGGAAAGTTTCGAAAGGCCGTCTATATGATAGGTACCTCAGATTTATAAACATTTGCCTTGTTAAACACTTTTTCCTTTTTTTTTTAATTTTTTTAATTTTTTAAATATTGTAAATCCATACCTTGCTGCTCTGTTTTTGGTCAGTATGTTTTAGTGCATTTTATAATAGCAATACTACAGTGTTTTTATTCAATAAGTATAAATTCGTCTTGTAATTGTCGCGATAAAAGTTATGCATGTGGTGTTTACCTGTAATTGACTGTGTACTTAGTTTTTTTACTATATCGCTTGATTTATATGGAAAGATGTTAGTGCATAAGTTGTTGGTAAACCAATTTAAATAAAAAAAAAAATAAAAAAAAAATGATGATGTTGTGTATAGGATTAAGAAAGGAATGCTTTGATTGTTTTGTCATGTGGAAGAATGAACGAGAAAAGAGTGACGAAGCAAGTTGTATTGCAGAAGTGAACGGCAGAGTCTGTAAGGGACGCCCTAGATGGTCTAAGGCCCTAGACGAAAGTTTATCGACCAAATTGGCGATATATTAAAAATGGGTCAGATCAGGAGTATCCTTAACCGACGAGCGTGTATGCGTAAAAATATAAGTAAGTTAAGGAGGACAGATGTTTGACAGGATCGTGCTAAATGAAAGTCCATAGTCTCTGCCTACTCCTCTGGGTGACAGGCGAGCGCGTATATATATATATATATATATATATATATATATATATATATATATATAATATGTATATATGATAATGAAAATTGATACTAGGTACCAATTATATGAAGTTGGTTTCACAGATCGAGATTTGACTTTAATAATTTCATTTTAAGATAGATTTTAATTTATTTGATCAGTTTGAGATAGGTAGGTATAGTGCTGTGTAGTGGCGGTGTTAGACTTTCCACTATCCAATTTCGTCCCGTGAGTGTAAGAGGTGACGGAAGGAACAAACCAGGTGATAGGCAGTAGCTTCTTTCTAACAACAATTACTACTTGCTAACTTTGAGATAGGTAGGTATAGTGCTGTGTAGTGGCGGTGTTAGACTTTCCACTATCCAATTTCGTCCCGTGAGTGTAAGAGGTGACGGAAGGAACAAACCAGGTGATAGGCAGTAGCTTCTTTCTAACAACAATTACTACTTGCTAACTTTGAGATAGGTAGGTATAGTGCTGTGTAGTGGCGGTGTTAGACTTTCCACTATCCAATTTCGTCCCGTGAGTGTAAGAGGTGACGGAAGGAACAAACCAGGTGATAGGCAGTAGCTTCTTTCTAACAACAATTACTACTTGCTAACTTTGAGATAGGTAGGTATAGTGCTGTGTAGTGGCGGTGTTAGACTTTCCACTATTCAAATTCGTCCCGTGAGTGTAAGAGGTGACGGAAGGAACAAACCAGGTGATAGGCAGTAGCTTCTTTCTAACAACAATTACTACTTGCTAACTTTGAGATAGGTAGGTATAGTGCTGTGTAGTGGCGGTGTTAGACTTTCCACTATTCAAATTCGTCCCGTGAGTGTAAGAGGTGACGGAAGGAACAAACCAGGTGATAGGCAGTAGCTTCTTTCTAACAACAATTACTACTTGCTAACTTTGAGATAGGTAGGTATAGTGCTGTGTAGTGGCGGTGTTAGACTTTCCACTATCCAATTTCGTCCCGTGAGTGTAAGAGGTGACGGAAGGAACAAACCAGGTGATAGGCAGTAGCTTCTTTCTAACAACAATTACTACTTGCTAACTTTGAGATAGGTAGGTATAGTGCTGTGTAGTAGCGGTGTTAGACTTTCCACTATCCAATTTCGTCCCGTGAGTGTAAGAGGTGACGGAAGGAACAAACCAGGTGATAGGCAGTAGCTTCTTTCTAACAACAATTACTACTTGCTAACTTTGAGATAGGTAGGTATAGTGCTGTGTAGTGGCGGTGTTAGACTTTCCACTATCCAATTTCGTCCCGTGAGTGTAAGAGGTGACGGAAGGAACAAACCAGGTGATAGGCAGTAGCTTCTTTCTAACAACAATTACTACTTGCTAACTTTGAGATAGGTAGGTATAGTGCTGTGTAGTGGCGGTGTTAGACTTTCCACTATTCAAATTCGTCCCGTGAGTGTAAGAGGTGACGGAAGGAACAAACCAGGTGATAGGCAGTAGCTTCTTTCTAACAACAATTACTACTTGCTAACTTTGAGATAGGTAGGTATAGTGCTGTGTAGTAGCGGTGTTAGACTTTCCACTATCCAATTTCGTCCCGTGAGTGTAAGAGGTGACGGAAGGAACAAACCAGGTGATAGGCAGTAGCTTCTTTCTAACAACAATTACTACTTGCTAACTTTGAGATAGGTAGGTATAGTGCTGTGTAGTGGCGGTGTTAGACGTTCCACTATCCAATTTCGTCCCGTGAGTGTAAGAGGTGACGGAAGGAACAAACCAGGTGATAGGCAGTAGCTTCTTTCTAACAACAATTACTACTTGCTAACTTTGAGATAGGTAGGTATAGTGCTGTGTAGTGGCGGTGTTAGACTTTCCACTATTCAAATTCGTCCCGTGAGTGTAAGAGGTGACGGAAGGAACAAACCAGGTGATAGGCAGTAGCTTCTTTCTAACAACAATTACTACTTGCTAACTTTGAGATAGGTAGGTATAGTGCTGTGTAGTGGCGGTGTTAGACTTTCCACTATTCAAATTCGTCCCGTGAGTGTAAGAGGTGACGGAAGGAACAAACCAGGTGATAGGCAGTAGCTTCTTTCTAACAACAATTACTACTTGCTAACTTTGAGATAGGTAGGTATAGTGCTGTGTAGTGGCGGTGTTAGACTTTCCACTATCAAATTTCGTCCCGTGAGTGTAAGAGGTGACGGAAGGAACAAACCAGGTGATAGGCAGTAGCTTCTTTCTAACAACAATTAATACTTGCTAACTTTGAGATAGGTAGGTATAGTGCTGTGTAGTGGCGGTGTTAGACTTTCCACTATCCAATTTCGTCCCGTGAGTGTAAGAGGTGACGGAAGGAACAAACCAGGTGATAGGCAGTAGCTTCTTTCTAACAACAATTACTACTTGCTAACTTTGAGATAGGTAGGTATAGTGCTGTGTAGTGGCGGTGTTAGACTTTCCACTATTCAAATTCGTCCCGTGAGTATAAGAGGTGACGGAAGGAACAAACCAGGTGATAGGCAGTAGCTTCTTTCTAACAACAATTACTACTTGCTAACTTTGAGATAGGTAGGTATAGTGCTGTGTAGTGGCGGTGTTAGACTTTCCACTATCCAATTTCGTCCCGTGAGTGTAAGAGGTGACGGAAGGAACAAACCAGGTGATAGGCAGTAGCTTCTTTCTAACAACAATTACTACTTGCTAACTTTGAGATAGGTAGGTATAGTGCTGTGTAGTGGCGGTGTTAGACTTTCCACTATTCAAATTCGTCCCGTGAGTGTAAGAGGTGACGGAAGGAACAAACCAGGTGATAGGCAGTAGCTTCTTTCTAACAACAATTACTACTTGCTAACTTTGAGATAGGTAGGTATAGTGCTGTGTAGTGGCGGTGTTAGACTTTCCACTATTCAAATTCGTCCCGTGAGTGTAAGAGGTGACGGAAGGAACAAACCAGGTGATAGGCAGTAGCTTCTTTCTAACAACAATTACTACTTGCTAACTTTGAGATAGGTAGGTATAGTGCTGTGTAGTGGCGGTGTTAGACTTTCCACTATTCAAATTCGTCCCGTGAGTGTAAGAGGTGACGGAAGGAACAAACCAGGTGATAGGCAGTAGCTTCTTTCTAACAACAATTACTACTTGCTAACTTTGAGATAGGTAGGTATAGTGCTGTGTAGTGGCGGTGTTAGACTTTCCACTATCCAATTTCGTCCCGTGAGTGTAAGAGGTGACGGAAGGAACAAACCAGGTGATAGGCAGTAGCTTCTTTCTAACAACAATTACTACTTGCTAACTTTGAGATAGGTAGGTATAGTGCTGTGTAGTGGCGGTGTTAGACTTTCCACTATTCAAATTCGTCCCGTGAGTGTAAGAGGTGACGGAAGGAACAAACCAGGTGATAGGCAGTAGCTTCTTTCTAACAACAATTACTACTTGCTAACTTTGAGATAGGTAGGTATAGTGCTGTGTAGTGGCGGTGTTAGACTTTCCACTATTCAAATTCGTCCCGTGAGTGTAAGAGGTGACGGAAGGAACAAACCAGGTGATAGGCAGTAGCTTCTTTCTAACAACAATTACTACTTGCTAACTTTGAGATAGGTAGGTATAGTGCTGTGTAGTGGCGGTGTTAGACTTTCCACTATTCAAATTCGTCCCGTGAGTGTAAGAGGTGACGGAAGGAACAAACCAGGTGATAGGCAGTAGCTTCTTCTACAACAATTACTACTTGCTAACTTTGAGATAGGTAGGTATAGTGCTGTGTAGTGGCGGTGTTAGACTTTCCACTATTCAAATTCGTCCCGTGAGTGTAAGAGGTGACGGAAGGAACAAACCAGGTGATAGGCAGTAGCTTCTTTCTAACAACAATTACTACTTGCTAACTTTGAGATAGGTAGGTATAGTGCTGTGTAGTGGCGGTGTTAGACTTTCCACTATCCAATTTCGTCCCGTGAGTGTAAGAGGTGACGGAAGGAACAAACCAGGTGATAGGCAGTAGCTTCTTTCTAACAACAATTACTACTTGCTAACTTTGAGATAGGTAGGTATAGTGCTGTGTAGTGGCGGTGTTAGACTTTCCACTATTCAAATTCGTCCTGTGAGTGTAAGAGGTGACGGAAGGAACAAACCAGGTGATAGGCAGTAGCTTCTTTCTAACAACAATTACTACTTGCTAACTTTGGATAGGTAGGTATAGTGCTGTGTAGTGGCGGTGTTAGACTTTCCACTATTCAAATTCGTCCCGTGAGTGTAAGAGGTGACGGAAGGAACAAACCAGGTGATAGGCAGTAGCTTCTTTCTAACAACAATTACTACTTGCTAACTTTGAGATAGGTAGGTATAGTGCTGTGTAGTGGCGGTGTTAGACTTTCCACTATCAAATTCGTCCCGTGAGTGTAAGAGGTGACGGAAGGAACAAACCAGGTGATAGGCAGTAGCTTCTTTCTAACAAAATTAACTACTTGCTAACTTTGAGATAGGTAGGTATAGTGCTGTGTAGTGGCGGTGTTAGACTTTCCACTATCCAATTTCGTCCCGTGAGTGTAAGAGGTGACGGAAGGAACAAACCAGGTGATAGGCAGTAGCTTCTTTCTAACAACAATTACTACTTGCTAACTTTGAGATAGGTAGGTATAGTGCTGTGTAGTGGCGGTGTTAGACTTTCCACTATCCAATTTCGTCCCGTGAGTGTAAGAGGTGACGGAAGGAACAAACCAGGTGATAGGCAGTAGCTTCTTTCTAACAACAATTACTACTTGCTAACTTTGAGATAGGTAGGTATAGTGCTGTGTAGTGGCGGTGTTAGACTTTCCACTATCCAATTTCGTCCCGTGAGTGTAAGAGGTGACGGAAGGAACAAACCAGGTGATAGGCAGTAGCTTCTTTCTAACAACAATTACTACTTGCTAACTTTGAGATGGTAGGTATAGTGCTGTGTAGTGGCGGTGTTAGACTTTCCACTATCCAATTTCGTCCCGTGAGTGTAAGAGGTGACGGAAGGAACAAACCAGGTGATAGGCAGTAGCTTCTTTCTAACAACAATTACTACTTGCTAACTTTGAGATGGTAGGTATAGTGCTGTGTAGTGGCGGTGTTAGACTTTCCACTATCCAAATTCGTCCCGTGAGTGTAAGAGGTGACGGAAGGAACAAACCAGGTGATAGGCAGTAGCTTCTTTCTAACAACAATTACTACTTGCTAACTTTGAGATAGGTAGGTATAGTGCTGTGTAGTGGCGGTGTTAGACTTTCCACTATCCAATTTCGTCCCGTGAGTGTAAGAGGTGACGGAAGGAACAAACCAGGTGATAGGCAGTAGCTTCTTTCTAACAACAATTACTACTTGCTAACTTTGAGATAGGTAGGTATAGTGCTGTGTAGTGGCGGTGTTAGACTTTCCACTATCCAATTTCGTCCCGTGAGTGTAAGAGGTGACGGAAGGAACAAACCAGGTGATAGGCAGTAGCTTCTTTCTAACAACAATTACTACTTGCTAACTTTGAGATGGTAGGTATAGTGCTGTGTAGTGGCGGTGTTAGACTTTCCACTATCCAATTTCGTCCCGTGAGTGTAAGAGGTGACGGAAGGAACAAACCAGGTAATAGGCAGTAGCTTCTTTCTAACAACAATTACTACTTGCTAACTTTGAGATGGTAGGTATAGTGCTGTGTAGTGGCGGTGTTAGACTTTCCACTATTCAAATTCGTCCCGTGAGTGTAAGAGGTGACGGAAGGAACAAACCAGGTGATAGGCAGTAGCTTCTTTCTAACAACAATTACTACTTGCTAACTTTGAGATAGGTAGGTATAGTGCTGTGTAGTGGCGGTGTTAGACTTTCCACTATCCAATTTCGTCCCGTGAGTGTAAGAGGTGACGGAAGGAACAAACCAGGTGATAGGCAGTAGCTTCTTTCTAACAACAATTACTACTTGCTAACTTTGAGATAGGTAGGTATAGTGCTGTGTAGTGGCGGTGTTAGACTTTCCACTATCCAATTTCGTCCCGTGAGTGTAAGAGGTGACGGAAGGAACAAACCAGGTGATAGGCAGTAGCTTCTTTCTAACAACAATTACTACTTGCTAACTTTGAGATGGTAGGTATAGTGCTGTGTAGTGGCGGTGTTAGACTTTCCACTATCCAATTTCGTCCCGTGAGTGTAAGAGGTGACGGAAGGAACAAACCAGGTGATAGGCAGTAGCTTCTTTCTAACAACAATTACTACTTGCTAACTTTGAGATGGTAGGTATAGTGCTGTGTAGTGGCGGTGTTAGACTTTCCACTATTCAAATTCGTCCCGTGAGTATAAGAGGTGACGGAAGGAACAAACCAGGTGATAGGCAGTAGCTTCTTTCTAACAACAATTACTACTTGCTAACTTTGAGATAGGTAGGTATAGTGCTGTGTAGTGGCGGTGTTAGACTTTCCACTATTCAAATTCGTCCCGTGAGTGTAAGAGGTGACGGAAGGAACAAACCAGGTGATAGGCAGTAGCTTCTTTCTAACAACAATTACTACTTGCTAACTTTGAGATAGGTAGGTATAGTGCTGTGTAGTGGCGGTGTTAGACTTTCCGCTATCCAATTTCGTCCCGTGAGTGTAAGAGGTGACGGAAGGAACAAACCAGGTGATAGGCAGTAGCTTCTTTCTAACAACAATTACTACTTGCTAACTTTGAGATAGGTAGGTATAGTGCTGTGTAGTGGCGGTGTTAGACTTTCCACTATCCAATTTCGTCCCGTGAGTGTAAGAGGTGACGGAAGGAACAAACCAGGTGATAGGCAGTAGCTTCTTTCTAACAACAATTACTACTTGCTAACTTTGAGATGGTAGGTATAGTGCTGTGTAGTGGCGGTGTTAGACTTTCCACTATTCAAATTCGTCCCGTGAGTGTAAGAGGTGACGGAAGGAACGAACCAGGTGATAGGCAGTAGCTTCTTTCTAACAACAATTACTACTTGCTAACTTTTCTTACGTGGTTGAGCCACATCATCATCATCATCATTACAGCCCTTCACAAGTCCACTGCTGAACATAGGCCTCCCCCAAGTAATGCCACAAAGCACGGTCCTGAGCCACCTGCATCCATCGACTTCCTGCATGTCTTACCAGGTCGTCACTCCATCTAGTGGTTGAGCCACGCTGCAGCTATATTACGGTTGTAACAGGAATGGGTCGGTTCGACCGGGTAAGGACCACGCTTTCACAGAAAATCAGTGTTAAATAGCAGCTTTATACCGCTGTGTTACGTATGGTGAGTGTAGAGAACCGGAGAACCACTTTACTGGAATCCGAGGCATTCCCTCTTGACAACGCATCTGCATTTTGATTCTTAATCGAGGTTAAATGTAGATGTCTATGGGCCACAGTATCCACTTACCATCAGGTGAATTGTATGCTCATTTTTGTACTTATTCTATTAAAAACAATTTTTTGTTGACCCTGCAGGCCATCCCTGGAACTTCCCGCTAATTTCAAACGCAAAGCGCTCCAAATTTCACCAAATTATGTTGCAAAATCTCGAAGTTATGTTAAAAAAAAAACGTTTTTTTTTTCAAATTCTTTCTCCTTCGATATCTCAAGAATGAATGAACCGATTTTAATTTTCTAAACGGCATTCGACGTCATTTTTTGAGGTTAAGAACTGGTTAGTTTTTGATCGTGATTTAATCGATCGGTAAAGCCGTTTAAAAGTTATTCCAAAAAACAGTTTTTCAATATTTTTATTTTGAGATTTCTCAAAATAAAAATCAGTTCAAATCAGTTCATATTATCACCAAATCTATTCCACATTGAGATCTTTAGAACGCCGCAAACTGGATCTCAATCGATCAAGACGTTCAAAAGTTATAAAAGGTACATACATACATCCGTACGGACGTCCACGTGAAATTAGTCGGAATAGCTTCCTGGGGTCTCAAAACATCGAGATTTGATGAAAACTCGATTTTCGAAAATCGTGGTGAAACCAGTAACTTCCCTATTTTTAAAATTTTAATATTCTTAGCGAGAAGTTAAAAACTAGAAAATAAAACTGCGTTTGCCAGCCCGCCCGCCGACCATGGCAACTATGACAAGAACAAGGGCTGAAATCAATTTAATAAATATTATCAAAAAAATAAGGTAGAGCTATGTTTTTCAGCTACTTGACATCTTAAATATTATCAAGAAATATTTCTTTTATGGTTCCTTTTGACTTATAAGAGATTCCTAAAATCAATAATCAGTGAAGAGTATTGTGAAGCTGTAAATTTTCATACAAAACGTGATAACGTTTTCCCTCCCGTAAACATAGTCTAATGTTCATATTTTTTGGAAATGTTGTAGATGTAATGAATAACTAGGTCTATATGTATCTATTTTAAAGAAATATTGCGTACGGGTTAAGTTAATAGCACCTAAATATCTATTTTGTTCACTAAAAAACCGCCTCAAGCTTTTTAACTTTTTTAAATTGAAATAAACTGACTTGGTAGACTAGCAGAGCGCAATTTATTTCTACATATTATAGAGAATATATTAATCGCTTTTCACTTTCAACGATCCTCGTTTACTAAAAATATCGATACAAGTATTCACGCCGCCGCTAACAAGACCCTATTTTTAATTTGTTTATTTGTTGTAAACATTGAAAGTCGGCGACCTTGATGACGGCGTTCTTATCTTTTTGCTCCATTTCCTTGTTCTTCACAAACAACAACTACGCTTTTATTTTTTCTGCGGTATGCAATAGTTAATATACATTGTTCCTCTAGTATATATTCGTGAATAGGTATTAGAATATGAATAAAATTACCCAAAAACTAAGTAAGTATTACGAACAGATACTGGTCAGGAGTGTAACTTAAATGTTTTAAAAAAAATTGGAAAATAAAACAATGATGCGAATAACAGGTCAGGCAGCGGAGGAGTCCAACAATTTACTTGTGATATAATTATTACTTATCTAACCTTGGGTCGTAAGAGGCGATAGAGAGAAACTGAAGCAGGAGATGGGCCGCGGCATCTCTCTGATAGTAAAGTAAAGTTACAGCCTATATACTTACGTCCCACTGCTGGGAACAGGCCTCCCCACATTTCTGAGAGGGTTTTAGGGCAAGGAAGTGTCCGCTACGCTGCCCCAATGTGCGTGTTGGCGAACTTCACATGTCTTCGAAATATTTTTTTTATTTCTCAGACATGCAGGTTTCATCACGATGTTTTCCTTCACCGCCGAGCACGTGGTAAATCAGCACTTAAAATTACAATTAACAATTTCATTGGTGCCGGCGGGGATCGAACCCGGGTTACTCACGTTCTATTATATTTACAGAGAGCGTTAACCATCTGAGCTACCACGGCTCTTCTTTCTGATAACAACCTTAAAAAAATTGCGTTTGCGAACCCGCCTGCCAAGCGTGAAAACTATGGCAAAATCCTTCCTAAGAGGCTATCTATGGGGAGGCCTATCTTCAGCAGTTAACTTTGATAGGCTGTTATACTTGTATTACTTTTTATATACATCGACTGCCTCGTTGGTCTAGTGGTTGTAGTAGTGCGATTGCTGATCATGAGGTCCTGGGTTCGAATCCCGGGTCGGGCCAAAAAATCGATTATTAAGTTTTTCCGTCAAGAAATTCTCAGTTCGGATTAAGAATGGGTGAGTTAACCATCAAATGCCTTTTGTACGCCGATGATCAAGTTATTCTTGCGTCGTCGGCGGCTGAGTTGCAAATGATGGTTACATTAATGAACAGATCATTAAAAGAAAGGGGTATGAAAGTGAACGCGAGTAAGACGAAAATTATGGTTTTTGAAAGAGATGAAAGTAAAACGATATGTGAAATAAGAATAGAAGGGGAGTTGATCGAGCAAGTAGATGAGTTTGTATATTTGGGTTGCGTATTTAGCAGGGATGGGAGATATGATAAGGATATAGAACGACGAGTGAACGCAGGAAACAGAGTAAATGGGGCCCTGCACTCTATTGTGAAGAGTCAAAATGTGTCAAAAGAGGCACGAGTGGCAATTCACAATGCTGTGTTGGTCCCTACTTTAACGTATGGTAGTGAAAGTTGGGTGTGGCAGAAGAAGCACGAGAGTAGAATAAATGCAGTAGAAATGCGGTCGTTAAGGAGTATGTTAGGGCTGAATCTGAATGACAGGGTGAAGAATTGTGTGATAAGAGAAGAGTGTGGTTTACAAGATGATGTTGTGACCAGGATTAAGAAAGGAATGCTTCGGTGGTTTGGTCATGTGGAAAGAATGGATGAGGAAAGAGTGACAAAGAAAATTTATGTTGCAGAAGTGAATGGCAGAGTCGGAAAGGGACGTCCTAGGTGAAAATTTATCGACCAAATTGGCGATTTATTGAAAACGGGCCAAATTAGGAGTACCCTTAACCGACGAGCATGCATGCGTAGATGTATGGATGTGAAGGAGGCGAGAGAGGTGTGTCAGGATCGTGTCAAATGGAAGTCTGTAGTCTCTGCCTACCCCTCTGGGTGACAGGCGTGAGTGTTTATGTATGTATGTAAATTCTCAGTAGCTGCCCGGAGTCAGGAAGTTGGCGGTGTCTCCCCCCCCCCCCTCCTGTTTCGGAAAGCACGTAAAGCCGTTGGTCCTGCGCCTAATCTCTCCCCCGGTCCTGTCGGTTTACCGTCCCATCGCATCGGACTATAAGAGTGAGGGAATGGAGAGTGCACCTGGGCTTGTGCATACACTTGGGCACTATAATCCTGTCCTGCGCTGATGGCTAGTCTCCGTTGAGGCTGGCCCTGACCTGGCTGGCTGGCTGTGACCGAAATTCGGTCAGGAGGACATTATTATTACTTTTTGCTAATAATCTGTTAAATAAGGGATGTCCAAACGTCGAAAGTTAGGTTGTTAGTTGACAAAAAGCGTCTCATGAACCCGGCGTTCAGTTTTTATGGTTCGGTTAAGCGGTGTTGCGTAATCTCAGTATTCGGAAATCACACATGCGTGTAAATAAATCACTTTATACCTTATCTGTTTTAACATACTAACATACTGTGGACTGTTCTTATATTTTCATTAAAAATATATGTTCTCGTTTGCCTAGCGTGGAAAGTATTGACAAAATTTTCAAACTATGGTTTTAAAAATTGACTATCAAATGTCTGTCATCATGTAACATAATGCGAGTATCGTCATTTCACAATCTTCTTAAAATTGCCCACTACACGAGCCCTGTCGTGCCATCAAATACGATTAACGGGTGTCACACACTATGCAGATACGATAATATTTTAACTACGTATAAAAACTTAATTATCTGTAAGTATCACATACTCCGCAGATATGATAGTATACGAAATTCTACATTCGCTCGAAATCCTTCAAACTTACTAGACGTGTCTTTTGGAGCGGATTGTTTATACAGGGCGTTACCGACAATGAGCTGGCGTTGGGATGTTCTAGAATCCAGACAGATCGTTAGAATAGGATTCAGATTTTGATTATGATGCACGTGTTGCATAAGCATTTACTATAGTTATAACTTTCTATGGACCACAGCATCCACCAGCATCTACTTACCATCAGGCTCCTTTCTACTGTTTTGTGTCACCCGTTGAATGCAGTCGGGCAGACTCTTTAACTATTAGTCTTGAAGTCTGAGATACTGCGGTCTATGGCGTGTTCTAATGCCCCATGTTCTGATGTCTTTCATGAGGTATTTTGAAGACTAATAACTATTCAGCTATTTTAGATACACAACTCACATTCGCTTTTTTAGCTGTTAAGAGACTTATTGGTGCAATTAAATGCACTTACAATTGTTTAGACTTAATGTAGAACCCCCCTGTGCCTCCAACTTGTAACCTTTGTCTTGTGCTATTTGTCATAAGTCTAGTCTTTGAAAATAATTTATATATTATCTTCAGTCCGAATTCAATGCTTGCAGTGTTCAATTTGTTGATAACCAATCAGAGTTCCGTTGCTCAATACTAAGGGCCGATCCACATTATATTATTGGAATGGGATTCGAGCGAAATTTGATGTTGCGGATAGTATGAATGCAAACACATATTTTTTACTTGATAATATTTTATCAGACTGAGATCGGACCGAGAAGGAACTGTGAACGGCATTATAATGAGGATCGGCCCTAAAGAAGACAATGTCGTCTACGATTTGAAGTTTAAGTTAAAGAACATTGTTTTTGGTCTTTTTTGGTATTTTTGGTCCAAACCTAATCTTTGGAATTTTTAAAATATAAAAAAACTGAAGGTAGCCCGACTAACTATGACATTGTGACGTCAAACATCTCAATCCCCTCCCATGACCATGGGTGCTGTAAAGCACCCGAAACGTCGGGAATTAAAAAAAGTAAGTTAAACGCGATAAAGTCATATTATATAGTTTTATTCAATGAGTAGTGTTCGCGTAAATTTAAAAAAATCATAAGGAGCTTTTCCAACTCGCCGCATAGGTTCCGAAAATCTCTTCTAATGTCGCTGTGAATAGTTTGGGAGAGTGGGTCTCCTTGCTTAATGCACTTTTATGTAAAACATGATGGTGAAAGTACAGAGAGTATGTGCAACTTTGCGGCGGCGGTGCTTTTATAATGATAATAATAAAACATTATTTATATAAAAGGGAGTCCACCTGATGATAAATGAATGCTGCGGGCCCATAGGCATCCACATCTATCCTCAACTAAAGATCATAATGCAAATGCGTTGTCACTCCTGAGGACTAAGATGTAATGCCTCGATTCCGGTAAAAAGGGTGACCGGTTCTCGACATTCACCATACGAAACACAGCAGCATTACGATGCTATTTTATGCTGGTATTCTGTGAGTGCGTGGTCTTGCCCCGGTCGAGAACCCATTAGTTCTACAACTATAATATACTTGTAGCGTGGCTCCATCGCGTAAAAAATTAAAATTCGCGATTAACAATTTTATTGGTGTCGGCAGGGATCGAACCTGGGTAGTTCGCATACTGTGAGATTTATTTATCAATTTTAAAGTTGGTATTGTTGATCGAAGGTCTGTATAGTTTTAACAAATATTCTATTTAGTTTTTGTTTATCATATCATCAGCTGGTATGCGGTACACTACTGGGTGTCTTCGAATTGCCAATAGCAATAACAAACAATTAGACAGAACTTTAGGTCTGGTTGTTGAAGGTCTGAAACAAACTAAATTACCTACCTATTTCACTTATGTCGGTAACCACAACATTTAAGCTTTTAGTTTGATCGACTTACGTCCCTCGGGACGCTATCATGTAGCCTTTTTTGCTTTTAGCTTTTAAAAGAAAATATGTCATGGTATTAACATTACTAATATTACTTTAAATCACTCCTGGTAAGCTTAAAATACTTGTGTTAGGAGTGACTCACCCTGTCTGTCATTAGGGTTTTTTTATAGAAGTAAGAATAAAAAGCGAGAACGCATTCCACGTGATGGTAAGTACTTAGATGTTGTGGCCCATAGACGTCTACATCTATACACGAATGCAGATGCGCTTACGCTCGCGTACAAAGACATAGTGCCTTGCAACCTTTAATTTACTGCTATCTAAACCTGTTATGTCCAAATCCTCAAACGCTGCTCAATTTTAAAATGCTATCAAGTCTCTTACTGTCTCTATGTCACTCTAAGTCAAAGTGACTGTGACACCACGAACCATAACGACATATTAAAATAAGGTAGCGTTTGAGTATTGGCCACTACCATTTTATTTACACTAACTTTCTTATCCTTCGATCGGGATCACAGCAGTGCTAGTAGGCAAAAATGGACGAGACCGTACCGTACTGACCCAGACTGACTCTTATTAAAGTTGCTATTTATTACTTCTGTAACCATTTTATCTAATTTTATGGATTTTATCGCGTTTAATTATAACTTATTTTTAACATGGTAATGTTGCAGCTAGTGTTATGGTTGTAGCACTAATAGGTTGGTGCGACCGGGGAAGGACCACACTCTCACAGAATACCAGCTTACCAAAATAGTAGATTAGTGTCGCTGTGTGTCGTATGTTGAGTATAGAGAACTGAAAAGCCTTTTTACTGGAAACGAGGCATTCCATCATAGTCCTCAGGGATGACAACGCATCTGCATATTGATTCTCCGACAAGAGATGTAGATGTCTGTAGGCCAAAGCATCCACTTACTATCAGGTGGATTGTATAGGTACTCGCTTGTCATCTTTGTTCTATAAAAATAACTACAAAAGGAATTAAGTTAGTCCTTTGTCATCTTTTTTATTTTTATTAAGGTTTACAATAAAGTATAAATTAATAATAAATAAAACTCCCAACATTTCGACTGTTAAACATCACCCATCGCCACGGAAGGACCTAATCTTAGTAAAATCTATATTTTTTTAAATATAGAAATTCTATATTTACGAGATTACTACGCATAGTAGTTTATGAAGGTATCCATGGCATAGGAGTATGGTATCTACGGGTATGTAGACGACAGCAGCTTTGCAGAGGTACCAGCTGATGATTGCTCGGGCCAAATTCAGTCCGAAAGAGAAGCTAGTTGAGTGTGCGAATCTCTCAATGCAGGTAGTCAACGAATGGGGTAATGCCAATATTGTAGTATTCAGAGCCTCCATAACAAGCGTGTCTTTTCACCGCTAAAAGGAGCCCGCTCACACTGGCTCCTATTTTTCGTAATGTATCTTTGTAGTACACTGACCGCCTTCAGTTGTTAGAGGTTGAATTTTATCCTAACCTCAACTATGGGCGGTTTACTGAGTCCAGGGCGGTCAGCCAAAGATGGTAAAACGCACTAACTACTATTCTACTTGTATATCGCGGTCTTAGTGATGAAATCCGTCATTAAATTTCATTCCACATCCGAGACCCTCAGTCAATGACACAGCTATTTTTCCTCAAGCTCGTCACACTGACATCCTTTACCAGACACAATTCTACCGAACGTAACTGTGTTTAACCGATATAGTATACACTTTAGGGCGTTATTTTGTTATAGGTCTTCGAAATTATACAGTTAAAGTGTAATTAACTTTTTAGTTAATCCAACTATAAACTGGTAGGGATTCGATCAAATCCTACGCGACTGACACGTCACACACACAGAGCACATAGAGCTCAGTTCAACCACTGGCGCTGTGCTATACAAATCATCCACAGTCACAGTGCATTAGAATATGTAAAATACTATTTAAATCAACGTACCGAGCAAAATAAATTTGGCTGGACTTATGTTATTAGGTGGTAGCCTCGTACCAGTACGCGAAGCGAAGAGTATGGATACCTGGTAAGAGATGCAGTAAGTTGATGGATGCACGTTACTCGGAACCGTGCTTTGTGACATTACTTAGGGTCCAGGGCTGTATTAAGATGATGATGTCATTAAGTCTGTGATCATATAACGATGATGTGTCACTGAATGATTTTACCTCCAGTGATTATAAAGTTTTTGTTTATTATTTTTTATTTATAAGAGCCGTGTCACTATAGTTCTACTGCGAACATTTCTAAGTTAATCTCGCAGAGAGACCTCGAGTATAGCTCTGTTCTTCATAACATTCAGTAGAACTAGAGTGACCATAGCCTAACGGATTAGAAAGCTAAAGTGGCAATGGCCAATGGGCTGGGCTGGCCATATAGTTCTCGAATGGCAACGCGTACTGGGAGGCGAAGTGTAGGGCGACCCCCCCACTAGATGGAGTCACGACCTGGTAAGACTTGCAAGAAGTCGATGGATGGATGCAAGACTTGAATCATGCTTTGTGGCATTCCTTGGGGGAGGCCTATATTCAGTAATAAACTTGTGAAGGGTTGTAATGATGATGATGATGATGAAGACCCGTGTTAGCTCAGGGATAAGCGCTCGCGCGATATGATAAAAGTAAATCAATTTTGCATTTAAAGTTAGATTATCTTTTTCTCTTTTAGTAGAAGTAAGTGTTATAAACGAGTACACATTTCACCTTGTGGTAAATGAATACTGTAGCCCATAGATATCTTATCCTCGATTGAGAATTAAAATTCAGATGCGATGAATCGCCAAATGCAGATCAGGTGGACTGTGTGCTCGTTTGTCACCATTATTCTATATAAAAGAGATGAAATAGAGTAATATTATGCCATTGCGTTATTCACCGCATCAGTAACGGTTGTTCTATTCTAAACCTTCCAAGAGAAAATCCATGTAATTAACCGTCAGTGAGTATGTCGTGTCGACCCAACTGTATGCATAGATTATAAAATCACGTAGAAGTGTGGTCAAGGAAGGCCGAAGCCGTCCACATCCGAAAATATCGTTGAAGGCAACTTGAAGCTAATCACCGCTGTCGGTGACATCCATAATACACTTCCTGGTGGGCCAGACTAATTTTCGCTCATTGTAGGTAAATTTAGTAATAATTCCAAATCACATTCTAATTGTTTTTATTTCATGTAGTAATGTCGCGATTTACTACAAAAACGAAGTTCAATCCGCGTATGTTCTAAACTTTTTCAATTATAGACAGATATCTCAATTGTATTTATGTGCATGGCTTACAGTACGTTTGCACTGAGAAACATCGAACACGTAATGTTTTGACACAAATCGCATAAAATAAATCACGCTACATGTTTTGTTGATGGTGGCGTTTGCACTCACAACAACTGTGTTAAATTTTCAACAGATATTCAAACTTATCTTTCAACATGACAATATTTCTACAAATTTGTTTTCAAACATTTTGTTTCTGTGGTTTTAAATATATAATAGAGTACATTACATAGATACATTACATATGTACAACAAACTGTCAGTCATATTTCACTACAACATGTTCTTTGACTATGCAAACGCTTTTTGATACATTGACAGAAAACAGTGTTTAAAACATGTTTTTTTGTGAAAATCGCGTCAGTACAAACTCACGGTTAACAAACATTATGTTGCAAGTTTGCTTCGTAAGATAAAGCATGATAGTACCTTATTTGTCGTTTCAGTAATCACTGATTCCAATTACAGTGTTTTATATGAAAAAGATCATAAGGCTACAATAAAGCGGTTTTTAATAGTCAACTGTATGACAATGTCTTTAAGCATCATGGGTCATCATGTTAATTGCAATTAGGGATGACCATAATAATATGTTCTTTCTACATTGATACATTTCAAAATACCGAATACCTATAACAAAAATCTATGTATGATATTATAATATAATAACCAAGTTTTCAAAGACGTTTGGATGTTCATTCAATAAACGGCAAGTTTGAAGGAATATTGCCACACGGATAGGTCTTGTCCTAGATTTACCTACTATTTCGGCTTTTTACAAATGAACATGGCAATTCTGTTTTGAATTAGGCGGATTTAGAGAAGAAGCTAGTGATGTAATTTGGATTTTTTTTTTGGATTTGTCATTTGGCCGTATTTCATATGCAGGTAAACGAATTTTACTCTTGACGCTTCTATAGCTAAAAGGTCCGACGCGTACAGCACCGTGGCGCAGTAGCTTAGCAATCAGTTATAGCGCTAAAGGCCGCGGGTTCGAATTCCGCACGGAACAAGTATTTGTATCGCCTACAAGTAATTGTTCCGGGTCTGGATGTTTGTCCTTGTGCAATTTATGTATGTGAACTGCCTCCACTATACAGGAGAGACAGGGTATCCACAGTACAGGGTAATTTTTTTTTTAAGAAAAGAAAAGGCAAAAATCAATCATCAAAATGTTATTTACTGTAGAATATTTTTATTGTAAAGGAGATATCTCATGTTTTAGCGGTGAGCCACCGCAGAGTCTACTTCATCCTATGTAAAGGCGAAATACGTGTCGTATTATCGATGGTGGCGTGTCTTTAGTGTAGTGGTGTTCAGAATACTGGTGCTGGCATTAGTGATGACGGGGATAGTGTACGCAATTGAGAGAGGGCGGGAGGTGATCTTCAAACAAGGTAAGGCACATCGTTTTTTTTATTACGCGGATGTTAGCAAATCGACTTTTAACATCTTTAATATTAACAACCGGACACCTATTAGTGGGTATATTATGTCTTTTAGTTGAGCTGTAACCACGCTCAATCTTCAGCAGCTAAAAACACCCAATCACTATAACGCTACAGAACACACACAATGAGACACGAAAATCATTTAAAAAATCTGACATAGATTTTTAAAATCTTTTTCGTTAAAATTATTTTTTTTTTGTTAACTAAAGATGTCAATTAGATATAAATAATCGGATTTTAATGATATTGATTCTTGCAATTGCTTGCAACCCTAATTGCGAATAAGACGGATCATCCCAAATGCGAATACACATCCCTATCGGCACAAAGCAGGCGATTATACCGCACCAGGGTTTCCACCGCGCTCATTACATTGTTCCGCTGAATGTTCTGCGATGCGTGATTATTGCTCCGTTTCAGTTTACGACTTTTCAATGTTACTTAATAGAACGGAAGCACTTTTATAGGGGCATTACTACTTTAAACGGTAATTCTGATGCTTATTTACATCAAACATAAGAAATTCAGTTTACTTAATTCGACTTTTGGTTCGTTTTTCGGTCCGTCTAATGCTTCGTTCGTAAGTTTTTCTCTAGAATAGTGTCTTTTCAGGTCTTCGTGAGAAAAGTTCAAATGAAATTGTCATTACATATTACAACTAAAGCAAAGGTAAGTACTAATTCTACTCGAGCAAAGTCATTTGTGCAGCTACTTATTTATAATCAAGAGTTGTTTCCACGTTATTATATTACCTCATGCTGTCCCACTGAATGGTTGACTCATTCCCATTTAAGAGTATTGTGAAGTGCCGATTCGCGGCGCGAGTAGGTATTTTCAAAAATGCTATCTGTTTCATATCGCTCGCTCCGTATCGCCTTCGCGCGATAGAGAGAGAGAGTGGCAAATGTTGGAAGTAATTGCCTAAATTTTCTTTTTAACTCTTCAATCCCCATAAAAATCCCATGCAGTCGCATTCGTTCGTCAAATCCCGAGCGGTCGCATTCGACCGCACCCCCCACAGCATTTTAAACAATTACAACTTATATTTAGAGACTACTTTCTATAAAAAGTTTAGCATTATAAAGTCTATACAAAATTCTCTATCCCGTGGTCTAAACAAAAGTCAGGTTTTACTTCATTACAAAAAGATTGTATTGTATTTTGATAACAAAAAACGTACCAAGCGGATGTCGGCAGCGTGAAAATCACAGTTATTTCTATACATTACTCAAAATTATTTACGAAAAAGATAAATTATACTCACACAAAAACTTTCATTACAATTTTATAATAAAACACCATACTAAAACACTAATAAAACACTAGAAAAATCCAAAAATCAACACAATAACATTCACATGAAAATGGCGTACGAAATGAACGTAGATTATAAATAAATGTCCATAGACTAACTGACTTTTTATTACACAAGAGGATAGAAAATTTCATATTGATTCTATAATGCCAAACTTCTTCATAGAAAAGTAGTCTCTAAACATAAGTATTTATAGGTTAAAGTGCTGTGGGTGGGTGCGGTCACATTTGACCACTTGAATTTTGATGGAATTTCGCAACGGTCAAATTTGGATGCTTAGTAGCTAAGAGGTTAAAATATTGTTTCGATCGATATCGGTTTAACCCTCTTAAACCTTTACGTAATTCGACAATTTTGGTCTCATTAGATTCGGTATACCTTAATTGAGGTCTGTACGTTTTTGTTTTTGTTTCTTTTTTAGTAATTCAGTTTAGTTTAATTAAAAGGAATAAAAACGCTCGAGGAAGTTTTTAAGTCAAAAATACAGATATTTTGATGCTGATAACTTATATCGTACGCAATATTTCCTTAAAATAAAAACGTACGGACCTAGTTTTTCATTATATCTACAACATACAAATCATTGTAACATTAAAGAAAAGACTGAAAAATACATTCCTATGCAAAGTATAATGTACTACCTATAATAAGTATTAATTAAAAATTAAAGATAGAGATATTTATTGTAATAAATATACCTAAGATAAGTATGTATGTAACAAAAAAAAATTATGAAAATTTGACTATGTTTACGGTAGGGAAATCGTTATCGCTTTTTGTATGAAACTTTACAGCTTCACAATCCTCTTAAGGTTTCTACGTTTTTTTAAAAGGTGGTGGGTACCCAGTGTGAATTCAAGGGGTAAAAATGTTACAGCCTACTTACTTTACGACGTACTTCCGGGTACAGGCCTCCACTTACTTCTTCGGCTTAAATGGGCCCCTTGCGTGATTGCGGACCCACATGTCTTCGAAATACTTTTTTTGAATTTCTCAGACATGCAGGTTTCCTCACGATGATTTCATTCACCGCCAGCACGATTTGGGGGTTGGTCTTGCGCTTATTATCGCACGCGTAATATTTACGGCAAACGCGTAAGCCCGGAGCTAAAGCGCAGTTTACATTTTGAGAAGTGACAAGTGCGAGCGGCAATGACAAGTGACAAATGACAAGTGACAAGTAGCAAGTTGGTGTTCACACATGTGGCAATTGGATGTCATTATTATGTGAAATCTTCGAGTGTGAAATTGGGTTGGTAATTGTCAAAGAGGCGCTAGCACAGCTTTAAAGTTTAAAACTGGTATCTCATCATACAATTTTACCTTTTTTGATTAAAAAGATGTGTGAAGTGCCTTATTGCGAAGATATTGGTGCACACCAATTTCCTAAAATAGCTTAAGTGAGAAAAATGTGTCTTAAAGCTATAACAAGGAAAAAATTTAAGCCTGAAAATAATATGGCTCCAGCCCTGACCTACAGGAGTCTTTAATTTTCTTCTTTTCTTGGTAATATGTAAACTTAATGCTTCTTAACTTCGCATATACCTTCTTTTTTGCGCCGAAACCGGCCATTCCCATTGATTGAGATATTGAGGGCATAGCAGCGTCTCGCATCATTTTATTTTTTTTTAATTCAGCGATTTAATATTGTTGTTATTTAATGTTATTGCTATATGACCACTTCGTAATAAAACAAAATTATTATAAATACGAGTATGTATACAATGTATATTATAACAAAAATATTTTATTTAATAACTATTATAACCAACACGTGTATGTTCTGACGTCACCGCTAGAACGGGGGCGGCGGTGGGTGACTGAGGGGAAAGCAAGGTTAGCGTGGGGCAGAGATACTTGTCAGAGAATAGAGCAGGCCGCTATTCACTTGTTACTTTTCATTTCGCACTTATCACTTGTCACTCGCACTTGTCACTGCCTGTTCACACGCACTAAGCACTTGTCATTTGTCACTTGTCATTGTCATTCGCACTTGTCACTTCTCAAAATGTAAACCGGGCTTAACGCGCTTACAACTTGTTAGACCTATTTGTAGACCATACTAATACCTATTCCGTGTGGGATTCGAATCAACAGTCCGCAACTACGCGGCAAGATCGCTACCGAGCCCTCTAGATTTTGTAAGATACCCCGCTTCTTTCTGAAATAGATTTACAATCACCGTTTATCAGAACGGATGTAAAATATATCCTTACGTCTAACATTTTGCATGTCAAATTGTAAGTAAAAAAATTATAAAGAATGAATGCCCTGACTTCAGGAGATATGAGGAATTTATTTAATTCTTTTAACTTCTTTAAAGTTGGCTTTTTTGCTGTTTTGAGTGGACTAAGAAATATTACAAGCTTCAAGGTTACCAAGCGGTAGAGTGATGTGTGAATGAAGTAACGTATTTAATAAAAACAATCATGAAAATCGGCTTATGTTTGAGAAAGGTATCGCAGAATATACAATATACAAGAAACAGTAAAATAATAGCTGTCCTGCTGCTTGACTTTTATTTCAAACTGCCTAACTTCTAAAATGCCACGTCGTGGAGCCATGCTACAACTATGTTATGGTTGTAGCCGTATGGGTCGGCTCGACCGGGGTAGTACCACGCTCTCACAGAGTAACAGCGTATAATAGCAGCATAAAGCGGCTGAGTTTCGTTTCATGAGTGTAGAGAACCGGAGACTCTTTTATCGGAAACGAGGCATTCTATCTTAGTCATCAGGGGTTTTAGTAGCATTTACATATTTATTCTTAATCGAGGATAGATCAGGTGGAACAACACAACAAGTCTTGCACAATTTCTGCTATACTATATTACATCTGCGCTATATATAACCGACGCAATTACATTAACAATGCCGCAGTTAAATTGCGGGGTATTAGTGACAGACCGTTCCTATTTAACCGACGACTGCGAGCAATCCTATTAACATACAATGTACAGCAATATTACGTGGCTTGTGCTGTATAACCCTTACAGTTATTTAAAAGAGATTTATGTATTTGCGCCCTATATTTTTATATTAAAAATGACGTGATGACGACGTATTCCACCCTATTTCGGTCCGTGGTTGTCGTGATAGGCGACTATGGGATATGGTAAAAAGGTTATAATATAATATGTTCCAATTATGGCGAAATAACAATCAATATTCAAAAACTGAAGGTAGCCGGGCTAACTATGACATTGGGACGTCAAACATCTCAGCCCCCCCCCCCCGTGACTATGGGTGCTGTAAAGCTCCCGACCAGTGGTTAATTAAAAATAAGTTAAAATAAGTTATTAAACGCGATAAAATCCGTAAATATAGTTTTATTCAATAACCATCTCGTTTATGCCAAGCTTAAAATGCATATACTGGTGACGGGGAGCAGAATTAAGATCGTCTGAGATATTCTGAGCTTCCTGACAGTTAAGGTAAATTTAATCATACGGGAGAGGTTTATGTCAGAAAGATACTAAGATTTAATGTAGTAGAAGTAGAATCACGTTGCATCTATATTATGGTTGTAGCACGAAGAGGTGGGTAGGAAGGACCACGCTCCTACAGAATACCAGCGTGAAATAGCAGCTTAATACTGCTGTGTATCTATGGTAAATGTAGAGAACCGTAGAACAATTTTTACTGGTAACTAGGCATTTTATCTTCGTCCTCAAGATATGCTTGTGCATGTCAAGGTTATATATTGATTCTTAATAGATCTTATAAAAAAAAAAAACAAGAATACGAAGAACAGTCGTAAAATAACAAAGAAAGTTTAACTTGTGGATATTCTTTTGACTTTTTCTTCGAGTCATGGCTAATTTTAAAATGAAGAAATCTATTGCGATTTGGCAAATCCTTTCATTTCATTTTCATATAACACTCACCGGCACGGAAACTTGGCCAAGCGGTTATCTCGCGATAGCAAAAGCTTTAAGTGTTTCTGATGAATGTTTGTTATGCAAGTATGTCAAAAAATGTTTACCCTCAAGTTCAAGAGGGTAATTCATTATGTTTAAGTGCACCATGACGAATTCTTTAATTTTTAGTTGAATCGGGTCATTTGAGCGACTAAGTTCACATTTTAAATTTGTGTGTTGTGAAAAGTTTACTGTAAGGTTATTCAATTATTGTGATCTTGTGTCTTAATTAAATAACTAAAGGTGCTTTAAAGCCAATAAAATGCCATTAACACCAGCACAAGTTGCACAAGCAGTAGCATTAATTGACCAAGGGCTGACACAGCGTGAAGTTGCTATTGTGCTTAACGTACCACGGTCCTCAATGCAGTATTCACTGAAACGATACCAGGAGACAGGCCGCTACACCCGCAGGCCAGGCAGTGGGGGCGTAAGGTGCACATCGGCCCGGGACGATCGTTTTATTGTTATGGAGATTTTGAGAAACCGCTACCTGACCGCTGTTGAGATACGCCAGCGGCTCCAAATCGCAAGAGGCGTTAATGTTAGTGAGCGTACGGTGAGAAGACGAATGGAGGAAGTGAATTTAAAAGCTCGTAGACCAGCACGAGGTCCAGAACTTCTCAGACAGCACCGAGTAGCCCGACTTCAGTTCGCAAGAGAACATGTCAATTGGACCCACGAGCAATGGGCTAGAGTGTTGTTCACAGATGAGTGTCGAATAGCTTTACGTGCTCCAGACGGTCGAGAACGAGTGTGGAGAAAAAAGAGGAGAGAGGTTTCTACTCATTACCACCACCCAAACTGTGAGTTTCCATGGAGGCTCAATAATGGTATGGGGAGGTGTAAGTTTCGACGCACGTACAGAGTTGGTCATCGTCGATAATCGGCTTACAGCTACTCGATACATCGAGGAAGTTCTTCAGGAGCACGTAATGCCTTATTCGGGATTCATTGGACACGACCAATTAATCCTCATGCACGATAATGCACGCCCGCACGTCGCACATTGTGTAGAGGAATATCTGGAAGAGGTTGGAATACAAAAATTACAGTGGCCAGCTCGTAGCCCGGACTTAAATCCAATTGAGCATGTATGGGGTATGCTCAAAAGAAAGATAAAGTCCAGCTCCAAACCGCCACAAACTCTAAATGAGCTCCGAAATGCAGCGCTGGCCGCTTGGGACAGCATACCGCAAGTTGATGTCAGAAACATCATTCAAAGCATGCCAGATCGAATGCAAGCGGTTATCAGGGCTAGAGGAGGAAACACCCGATATTAAAACTGATAGACAATAAAGAAACAGACTTAATTTTTAACTTTGTAGTGTTTTTAAAGTGACAATGGAAAGATGTTAATTTTAATGAAAACATGTTATCTTGAAAAGAAAAATTTCGGTGAAGTAAACATAAAATTTCTATGTTCTAAAACTATTAGAGACACTAACTTATTGAATGCATCTACCCTTAATTTACTGTTAAAAAAACGTTTCAGTGCAAATAATCAGCAAATTCACGAGTGGCCAAGTTTCCGTGCCGGTGAGGTATTTTCAATAGTCTCTCTAAAATAGAAGAGATCTACGTTAGTCGATGAACACTGATTCGATATACCTACATCATATATACATTGTACATAACATCTATGCCGGTAGTTGTTGGGAGCACTAAGCTCAAAGTTGTTGACGAGTATGTTTACCTGGGACAAATAGTCCGACTAGGTAAGTCCAACCGAGAGGTCTCAACTGAAACTAAACAAAACGCTGGACAGCGTTCGGGAAATTCGACACATCTTCTCGTCAGGTATACCTCAAAACCTGAAAACTAAGTTGTACAACCAGTGCGTGTTCCCAGTGATGACTTATGGATTTGAGACGTGGTCCTTCACTGCTGGCCGTATGAGGACGCTCAAGGTCACTCAGCGAGCTATGGAGGGCTATGATCGGGGTTTCTTTGCGTGATAAACTTAGAAATGAGGATATCCGCAGTAGAACCAGAGTGATCGACATAACCTAAAGGATTAGTAAGTTGAAGTGGAAATGGGCCGGCATAGCTCGAAGAAACGACAACCAATGGAGAGAAAAAGTTCTCGAGTGGCAACCTTGTACCGGTAGGCGAAGTGTTGGGTGACTCCCCACTAGATGGAGTGACGACCTGGTAAGACATGCAGGAAATCGATGGATACAGGTGGCTCTGGACCGTGCTTTGTGGCATTACTTGGGGGAGGCCTATGTTCAGCAGTGGACTTGTGAAGGGCTGTAATGATAATGATGATGTTGTACATTATTTAGTATTCAGTATACACAGACAATTTTGTATTACATTAAAAATTTAATTATTATTCATTTAATTTGCATGAAAGCTCACTTTGTAAAAGCGGACAGACTAATAAAACCCATTGTCGTATAGTAAGTAGCGAGAAGAATCGTTGAATGGATGCTGTGTATCGCACAATGTATTCATGATCATTTCTTTTAAAGATAAATTTGAGAACAATAGAAGAATAATAAACTAATATGTTCTTAAATATTAATGAGAGGTTGTGAAATATTTTCGCATTGTACATGTTAGTTAAAAATTAAATAGCTATGATCCGTGTAATAAAATAAAATGTATCTTACCTAGTTTCAAAGCACCTTCCGCCCTCCCTCAATTGCATGCACTACCTTCGTCACCATTACTCCCAACACCACTACACTAGGAATACACACCATCACTGATAATACGACAAGTTAAAGTTGTTAAGAAATAATTCGCACACATCCGCTCAATAAAATAAAATGATATGTCTTACCTAGTTTTAGAGCCGTGGTAGCTCAGATGGTTAACGCTCACTGTAAATATAACAGAACACGAGTAACCCGGGTTCGATCCCCGCCGGCACGGTCACGAGTTAGTGACATGTTAGTGGCTATATGGGCTCCGCCCACTGCCCCGTTCTATTATGTATGTGTTATAGTTTTCTACGTACTGAGCGGATGTGTGCGAAATATTTCTTAACAACTTTAATATAATGGATTTCCGCAAAGTAACGCCTGATTCTATTAATACGACACGTGTTCGCCTCTACACTAGGCATCCTCAGGTAAAATAGACTCTGCGATAACTGACCGCTAAGCGATATATCATAAAACAGAAGTCATACCAAAATAATGTTTATTTCAGTGACCAAAGCTGCAACTAAAATTAATAAATAATTTATATAAACTGACCTTTTTGTAATTATACGAGTATATGCACTTTTAAAGTGCAATTTATGTATATATATAATTGTAATTAATATCATAGCTTTAACTTTAACTTTACATAATTTTCAGCTCGGACTTAAGTCAAAATTTGGCCTTCGGGATTATATCAGCATATCATCATAAACTTCAGCCAATTTTTGTCAGTCAAATATAAAAAAATATATTTAGTTTTAGTTGCGTCTCCGAGCTTTTATAATATCTATGGCGGTTGACGGCTACGACTTAGTCGTTTATTATAAGTACAGCAATTCAACTATATAAGACATTAGTAGAAAGCAGTTTCATAAATATAGTTTTTATATAATATACTAAATTACTTATAGTAGTAGTAAACAACATTCACAAACCTTACAATATGCTGACATTTAAGATTGAGAAGGACTTAGTCATAAATATCGTTATACGTGGTAGAGCCACGCTGCAGCTATATTATGGTTGTAGCACGAATGGTCAGCTCAACTGGGGAAGGACCACGCTCCCACAGAATACCAGCGTAAAATAATGTGGGAGTATGTCACAAACAGATTCTGTCTCCTCCGTTATGTACTTATTATGATATTTTACGATTCCCTTCAAAAGTTTAAAATAAATACGTCAATAATAATTTTTATTTTGTTTTAGTTTTGTATTTTACATTTTTTTATAGAATAAGAGTGACAAACGAGCACACAGTCCATCTGATGGTAAGTGGATGCTGTGGCCCATAGATATCTATATTTATCCACGATTAAGAATCAAAACGCGGATGCGTTGTCACCCCTAAGGACTAAGATGGAATGCCTTGTTTCCAGTGAAAAGGATCCCCTGGATCTCTATACTCACCATATGAAACACAGGAGCACTTAGCTGCTATTTGACGCTGGTATTCTGTGAGAGCGTGGTCCTTCCCCGGTCGAGCCGACCCATTCGTGCTACAACTATACTACTAATATAACTGCAGCATTGCTCTACCACGTACGAACTTGTTTATTTACTATTATCGTCTATCAAAACTCCACTGTTGAAAACAGCCCCCCCCCCCCATTGATTGCTTCATAAGGATATAGTTGTTGCCATAGTTGCCACGCTTGAGAGGCGGGCTGACAACAGCTTTTTTATATTTCAGCTGTTATTAGAAAGACTGCTGCCCGTCTCCTGGAATGTTTCCCTCTGCTCCTTCGATACTCACGGGATGATATGGGGTAGTGGATATTCTTACACTGTCTATACAGTGAACACGATTATTTGTTTTTACAAAAATATATAAGTTACGGTTTAAGCATAGAAAAAATCGGCGGCATTTCTTAAATACACATGAACTACCACGGAACCAGTGATTGCACTTATGATTTTGATTTTACTCTGGAACCTGTAGAAATACCCCCTAAATTATCGTAAAAAAGAAAATCAAAATAGCATTATATATTGCACCTAATTTTCAGTATTTTAAACAACAACATCTTTTCAAGATTTAAATATAATTTCACGATTAAAAATCTTGAGTTTTGTGGTAAAGAAGACGTTCTCATTTTCAAATTATAATTACACTTAGTCTCATATGAATAACGAATATGCAACTTAGTAAAATATTATACCATTACTCCGATATACAGATTGAAACACTTTTTCATTCTACACTTTTCTGGCTCTTTTGACCCTATCCCCTTCGGTAAATCTTTAAAAAAAAATTGCATCGGGAGGGTATAAAAGACAGGGTTACCTGAAGTTCGATTTTACTCCACTAAAATAGTGCAAAATATCTAAAAATGGAAACACTTTACGGACACACAACACACATTGCTGCTTGCGTTGGTGCTCCATAAATGTTTTCGTACCAAGGAGTCGGTGCTATTATGTTTCTTCAATGACCCAGTACATACACAGAGTATTATAATAAGTCTATGAGTATAAAGTATAGTAGCTAGCAGCTTAGTAACTATCCTTCTATGATTGCATATATATGTTACAAATTAAATTAAAAGTTATCAGTAATTTGATAGGCATATGAAATTTACTCTTAAGTGTTTGCTACACTTTACGGCATATTAGACGTGCACGTGTAAACACATTATTTACTTGAAATTAAATTAGAACACAAAACAAATATATTTTATAGTATGAACTTAAGTGTTTGATGTTTTATGGAGCCCTGGTAGCTAATTGAATAAGCGTTTGTCTTAAATTTCATAGTATACGGGCAACCTTAATATTAACCCCACTAGCACCAATGAGATTTTTAATGCAATCATAAGTACCGGTTTTCCTGCTGCACGATAGTGAAGAAATTATTCGTGGGGAAAGAAACATGTCGAACGAACGATTCGATGATATAAATAACCCGTGTGGTAATGGTATAAGAATATCCACTACCCCGGTCAGCCCGTGGGTATCACAGGAGGCGACAGAGGGAGACTGGACCAGGAGATGAGCAACACATGTTCTTGATAACAAATCCAAAAATGATAATAAACTACGGTTGCCTACCCGCTTGCCAAGCGTGCGACTATGGCCAAAACCATAGAAAGGCCTCCCCTATAGATTGTTTCATAGGGAGCTTCCCCATGAGGCAATCTATGGATGAGGCCTATGATCACCAGTGGACTCGTGCAGGCTGCTCTATATTGATGAATGGATGGATAAATTTGACAACATGCAGTAGGACAGCGCTATTAACTTTTTCTTGATCCAACTATTTGTAATACTACGAGTAGCTAGTAGGTCCTCCTTCCAAGTCCCTCTTACCTCTTTCTGTGGCCAAGCAGTATGGCGTGCACTGTTACGCTCCGACCTGAAGCAGAGAGCCGTTATAATTAAAGACTGTGAGACATTCCATCTTGATTAACTACTTTTACGGATTTTATAGCGTTTAATTTAGTTGATTTTAACTCTCGACATTTCGAGCGCTTTTCAGTGCTTTCCAGCACCCATGATCACGGGGGACTCAGGTGATTGACGTCCCGATATGTGTCAACCCGGAGTACTTTCAGTTTTTAATTATTACTTATGGTCCGAACTACGCAGAATGAACTTACTGTGTCTTGAAGTCTTGCAGTGGTGTGCTTGGGTTTATGACGCACAGCGACCACACAGTCCTCCTGATGGTAAGTGGATGCTGTGGCCCATGGATATCTATATTTATCCTCGATTAAGAATTAAAGCGCAAATACGTTGTAACCCTTGAGGACTAAGATGGAATGCCTCGATTCCAGTAAAAAGGGTCTCCTGTTCTCTACACTCACCATACGAAACACATTTTACGCAGGTATTTTGTAAGAGCGGAGCCGACCCATTCGTGCTACAACTATAATATAGCTGCAGCGTGGCTCTACCACGTAAAATTACAGGACCCAAACGGATGGCAGCACCCATCCATCTTCTCTATTGAAATTAGGATGTTTTTTTTTTAATTTCAATAGACTCACGTATCATCCTTGGCTTTTTATATGTTATTTCGCGAGGTTTTTGGTCTATCAAATCTGATGTAATGGTGGGGGCGTCTAGGATATGATCACAAACTGCAGACTTCCCGGAATGTTTGTGTTCTTGCAGGTGTCAATAGGCTGCAGTAACCATTTACCACGAGATGGACTGTTGGTAACGATTGTCATTTCAGTTTTAGACAATAAACAATCTTCTAGGAAATTCAATGGGGCCTGTGCCCGTTACTTACCTTTTTACTTTACGGCTTTGTAATTAATTCCTTTCCCTTCAGTCCAAAGAAAACCGTTCTCATCTCTGTCCCTTGCACTCCTCTACTTTTTACAGTGAATCTTCTTCAGTTCTTGGAGTCAAGCTTTGGAACACCTTACCATTACTATAAAACGTGCTCAAACAATAGACTCCTTTAAAAAACAATTTTTTTCCGTCTAATTTCTTCCTCCTCCTTTCATCTCTTCCTGTCGCTTTATGATCACTAGTCTGTCATTTAAGTAAATTACGGCGTGTTTATTTAATTTATATTTTAGATTATGATAATTGTTTATGGTGCACTCTAAGTATTAATAATTTTCACTTCTTTTTATTTTCTTTTTGGAAGATATTGCTATATAGCAATAAAACTGCCTTTTGTTTTTTTCTCTCTGTTTATTTCTTTTTATGTTATTCGTTTTCTTAGTGTACAATAAAAGGTATTGTATTGTATTAATTACTACTAATATCAAAAGCATCACTATCAATATCACATGGTTAGACCTAATGTTTTAGTAAAACCTGAATTTCTTTCAATATTAATATCGTTTTGACCGATTGCGACAATGTTTTGGGATATTACTGTTAATATACATTTCTGCAGCATAGTGCACAAAAAAAGAAGAATTAAAACACCCAACACCACAGCATTTGAAAAAAGTCAGACTGACTTAGCGGTCAGCCGCCGTAGATTCTACATCACCTGAGGATGCCTCGTGTAGAGGCGAAACACGTGTCGTATTATCGTCGATGGTGTTGTCTTACCTGGAATAGTGGTGTTGGGAGTAGTGGTGCTGGGACTAGTGGTGACGGAATTAGTGCATGCAATTGAGGGAGGGCGGGAGGTGCTCTTCAATCCAGGTAAGACACATCATTGTATTTAGTTAGCGGAAGGTTGCGAAGTAATTTATATTTTTATTATGAGTAAGTTCGAATAAACTGATACCATAGGATGGGTTTACCGTTTCTTCAGGAATATTAATCCACCACAACCAACCGCATCTAGTTATAATCGGCATCTAGAGTCACAAAAATTAAGGAATATTTAAAAAAAAAACAAAATTTTTGGGTGATTTTCAGTACGCTGTAAAACTCCGAGGAAAATAATCGTACAGCAAAAAAAGCAAAATGTAAATTGTTTGATAGACGAAAACACCTCGGCCAATAATCGTAGAGGCTTTTGGATTACGTCAAATTGAAGGGCATTAAATTTTACAAAAGCTTTCTAGTGAAATAATGAAAAAAAATTTTCACAATTTTTTTTTGCTAAACTACAATTTTCCTCGGAGTTATATTAAACGATCTGTTAGACTCGCTTCGCTGGGCGCACCAACAATACTCTAGGTATAATCAGATATAAAATATCAAGAATTTTTTTCTTGTGATAAAATCCGTTTTTGGTGAGCGAAATTGCTTGAAGAGTAACTAAACTAAATTTCAAGTATATGTATATATATATATATATATATATATATATATATATATATATATATATATATACACTTATATATATTCAACCCCCCGCTTACTCATTCAACTGTACAGTCTACTACGAAATCTTTCCTACTTTGAAATATACTGGCGATATGGCCATGGATGGCTGTAGTAGACTGTACAGTTGAATGAGTAAGCTCGGGGGTTGAAAGGGTGCCTACAACTTTCATAGACGTCTAGTCATAAAAGTGATGCGTCATCGCAGCGCCCCGAGGGTGTGCCGGCGCCCTTTACTCGCTGTGATTGATTCCAGTTCACCCCATTGCACTTGCGTTAATGACGACCACAGAATGTCAATAACGCTGATGTAAAATATTACTTTAAAATGCATTTTAAAAAACTTAAACAACATGCATTGATCATGAGCCTGAGATCCTGATGATTAATTTACCAAGATACGAGTACAAAGTTAAGTCATTCATCTTTCTCAGGTGGTCAAAGTTCAAAGTCAAGTCATCGGTCTTTGCTACGAGTAAAAGTTTTCACAATCTACAGGCCGTCTACAAAATGGTGGAAATTACATTAGAAGACACACGTGAAGCTAACAAAAGTGTTTCTAACAATTTCTTATATTTAATCGCATATTATGCTTTGAATACAACTAATTACTGATGCGTTTTTTATCGCGTTAATTGTATGTTAGTTTAATTTAATTTTTATTTAGTTTATTTTATATTTCGCGTGCTTTGCTACACCAATGGTCACTAGGGGATGGGGGAGGGACTGTTATTTGCTGTAAAGCACCGGAAACGGTGGAAATAAAAAATTTTAAAAATTATTTTCAATGAAAATTGTAAAATAACTTTAACACGGTATCTTAAGTCAACGTATTACTTTAGTTTACTGGAGTTATTCGCTGTAATCGTTTGTCTCTACTAATATTATGGACATCGTGTGAAATAATTTATTAATGCAAATATATAATATTTTTGTTTACTTACTTGCTTGCTGGCTATATTGTTTCAGTATAATACTTTTCCCGTGGACGCGTAGTCGTCGTTTTCACGTAGTTACGTGACTAAGGTCAAAAGAAGGTTGGTAAATATGTATATGCTAAAAATATTTAGGGGCTATCTATTATTTCAAATTGTAAAATTAATTTAAGCAAATATCACAGCCGATGGCAGCAAAATTACAAAACAGTTGAAGTATTTTGTGTGTTTTTTTTTTAAATAAAATAAGGGTGATAAACGAGCACACAGACCACCTGATGGTACGTGGACGCTGTAGCCCATAATAATCTACATTTATTCTCGATTAAAAATTAAAATGCAGATGCTTTGTCACCCCGAACGCCTCGTTTCCTGTAAAAAAGGGTCCCCGGATCTCTATATTCACCGTACGAAACACAGCAGTACTAAGCTGCTATTTTACGCTGGTATTCTGTGAGGGGTGAAACATTCGTAATCACGTCGTTATATTTGTTTTATATGCGTTTCTATAAAAGTACCTGGATGACCGGATGATCGGTATTTTTTTTTTTTGGAAATCCTGTTTTGTGTAAATTATATTTAGATACAAATTAACTGATGAAATATGAAAAAAAAATTCGATGTTCTCGATCATTATTTTCGAGTTTAAAAAAATATACTAAAAAGGGCTCGAAATAATATATTTTCTCACAAAAGAAGGAAAAAAGGAAAAAAGAGTCAGACTGGAGACATTGAGACCCGAACCCGCGTTTTATGATTTCACCACCGCCCGATATTCTATTTGAGCTGTTATAACCTATTAGACACTGGCATTACTTTCGTATTCTAATGATATTGTAGCAGTTTTTCATTGCCTAAAACATGGATAAAACGATATTTTCTATAAATGAGTCCTAGCTAGATCGATTTATTGCCCCTAAAACTCCCTGCATACTAATTTTCATGAAAATCGTTGGTGCCGTTTCCGAGATTCCGATTATATATATATATATATATATATATATATATATATATATATATATATATCTTAATATATATAAATTACGTGTCACGTTGTTTGTCCGCGATGGACTCCTAAACTACTTAACCGATTTTAATAAAATTTGCACACCGTGTGCAGTTTGGTCCAACTTGAGAGATAGGATAGTTCTTTGCCCATGTGTGTCCCATTTTTTTTTTGCTAATTTAAGGGTTTTTAATAGGACATGACAAAGGGTCGTCGAAAAGGGCAGAAGAACGTCTGCCATATATATATTGTTACGAGCTTGAGGTTCGTGATAATAAAAATTTCCGATAAAATTACCTAAATTAACACTTTAATTTACTTTACACAAATTAAAACTTAAAACACTAATAATTAAACACACTAATTCACTTTATTCCGCTCCGAAGCTTCGCTTGTCTCGCCAAATCCAATACTTCCTCGATCGCATCTTGCAGCGCCTATATATACAAATTAGCAATGAAGCATCCGGAATATTCAAGTAAATGCGCGCGAGGCGACGAGTGTTCGAGTGTAGATTTTCTAGAAACTTAGTTCCTCGGATGGCGCTGTCGGTTGAAAGATTTGTGATGTCATTTTCTGCAAAGCTCCCCTCGCTCTCGTTCCTGACACTAGATGGCATTGATGTATGACGTTGACTTATTCACGCAACACTGCCCCCTCCTAAGACATGCTCGTCCCGAGCATTATCGGTCCCATAATAACGCGCCAAGCGATCCACATGGACGATCTTAGGAGTCCCTCTTGCACCTTTCTGTATCCGGTAGGTCACATCGTTGATCCTGGTTACAATCCGGTACGGGCCGTCCCATTTAGCTTGAAGCTTAGGAGATTTCCCTTTGCTGCGGACTGGATTGTGCAACCACACTAATGAACCTTCGTTGAACCCTTTATTGTTCATTTTGCGGTCGTACCGGGTTTTCATTTTCTCAGACATTTGCTGGCCCGATTGTCTGACGTGCTCATAAATGTCATTCATTTTGTTCCGCAAGTCATTGCATAATCGGTTATACTGCGTGCGGCATCAGGTGGTATCCCGGTGATCAGGTCTGCAGGCAGCCGTAATTCTCTTCCAAAGGGGGAAAAGGGGTTTGCGAAAGCTGGTGTCACTGCTGTACTTTCGTGAACAGAACTTCGATATGATAACAAAAACGGTTGTATGTGCTTGTCCCAATCTCGTTGCCGATTGTCTACAACTTTTGCTAGGTACCTCTCCAATGTCTGATTAAATCGTTCTACCATTCCATCAGATTGCGGGTGATAAGAAGTCGTTCTTGTTTTATGAGTACCCATAACTCGGCAAGTTTCCTGGAATATTTGAGACTCGAAATTCCTTCCTTGATCGCTGTGAATCTCTAAAGGTACACCAAAACGACAGAAGATTTCATGAACTAGCTTATCAGCAATTGTTGAAGCTTCTTGATTTGGAATGGCGAAGACTCCCGGCCACTTAGTGAAGTAATCCATCACAACCATGAAATACTTGTTACCGCTTTCACTCTCCGGAAACGGTCCCGCCACGCCAATGGCTATTCTCTCCCATGGTGCACCAACATTGTACAACTTCAATGCACCTCTACTACGAGTCTGAGGTCCCTTTACAGCCGCACAACATGTACATTTGCGACACCAGTCCTCGAGATCAACATCGTTTCGACAGTGGACCCAGTAAAACCGTTCTCTGATCTTCAGTAGAGTTCGTTTAACTCCCAGATGGCCTCCTGAACAATCATTATGGTACAGCTGTAGAACATCCGGTACTTTAGCTTTAGGGACAACTATTTGCAAATGACAGCTGTCTCCCCCGAACATTTTCCCATTTACGACACAGAACTCCATCCTGAAGCAGCAAGCTGTCCCACTGGGCCCAATAGCTTTTAGTGGTCGAACTCATCGCTGAGACGTCACTCCACTTGGGCTTGGGAGCACTGGCCTTTATCCATTCCAGAATCGGCTTGATGTCCGGATCTTCCTGCTGTGCATGTAGTAAGCTGTCCTTCTTCCGACACTACATACCCCAAAAAGTTGACTTGCCGTTTGAATAGTGAACATTTCTTCGGACTCAACTTGAGGTTGGCATTCTGAATCTTCATGAGCACGCGTTCCAGGTTTTGAAGGTGTTCCTCAAACATACGGCCCTCGATGATGATGTCATCCAAGTAGATCAGACAGGCATCGCCAATTAGCCCAGTAAGTACAAGCTCCATCAGCCTTTCAAACGTTGCTGGAGCATTGCACAACCCAAACGGCATTACTTTGAATTGCCACAGACCCTTTCCCGTCGAGAACGCAGTTTTCTCCTTGTCCTTAGGGTCAATTTCAACTTGCCAGTAGCCACTTTTTAGATCCAGCGTGCTAAACCATTTTACTCCTGTAAGCATGTCCAGCGTGTCATCAATTCTTGGCAAGGGATAGCTGCCCTTTGTAACGTCGTTCAGACGGCGGTAATCAACACAGAACCGCATGCTGCCATCCTTCTTCTTTACCAGCACCACGGGTGAGCACCATGGACTAGATGAAGGTTCAATAACACCATCCTTCACCATTCCCTTAATCATGGTTTCCACTTCCTTTTCACGTGCTACCTGAAATCTTCTTGGCCGCTGACGGATAGGCAATTCCTCTCCTGTATTTATTTTGTGTTGAACTAAGCCAGTCTTTCCTATGTCAGCATCGTTTGACGAGAATACATCGGCGTACTTGAGTAACAACTTCTTCGCTTTGACCAATTCGTTCGGGGAGAGGACACTGCGACAGTCTTCCAAAAGTGTGGTCACTCTCGTTTCTGAATCCTTACTGGGGGTCCCACTCGATATATATTGGCACCGACGTAACCAATCCACTTCCTCACAAGTGCCAACCAGTGTGCCTTTTTCTATAATCTGTTCCCGGTCGCAAGGGTTCAGCACACGTACTCTTGAGATGTCAGTGGTTCTGACCAAGGTTCGAGATACTTTCCATGGAAGGTCATTGTTTACCCTTTCCACAAGTACACAACGGTGAGCTTGCCCAGCGTTTCGGGGAAGACTAACCGGAACAATCGTTTCCGATCTCAGCGGAAGAACAATCTTCTTAATGCTGTACACGTTCCCTGGTAACGCACCTTCCATAAAAAGTTCCTCCTGTCCACATTTCAAAACACCTTGCTTAACGTCGATCTCACAACAATTATTCCTCATAAAGTCTAGGCCTAGGATGCAGTCGTCCATTATATCAGCCACGATGACATTATGCAGGTAGATCACGTTGCCAAGCTTCAACTCCATCTCCTTCTCTCCAAGGACGGGTATACGCTGACCGGTGGCTGTTACCAAATTAATGCGTTCTCGGTTGTATGCGGAGTCCCCAAGGAACTGACTTATAAGTTGGGAACTAACAACCGTACTAGAGACTCCAGTGTCTATGGTCAGTTTACACGGCATTCCGTTGACCTCGCCCTTGATGATTAGACTGTTCCCATCATGGGTTTGTGAAATCGAGATCCTTGGGGCTCTTTTAACATCAGCCAGCACCCGCCCCGCAGTTCTGGCTTTTACTCGTTTCCCTGCTGCTGCTGGGCGGTGCTGTTGGCCGCACTACCCTCCTGGGATCGTTCACCTTCCCTTTCTAGGGTTCGCTTAGAGCAGCTGGATCGAAGATGGCCCTTTTCCCCACAGCCATAGTACCTAGGGCTGTATCCTTTGTTGCGGTCGCGAACCGTAGCTGATGCAACGATGGTAACGATGATCCTGCCGCACGGCTTCTACCTCCAGTGCATGGACCAAGGCGTTCTTAAGCGTCTCGTGGTGCCCGAGCCTCACAGCAGCTCTGACTTCCAGGTCGCGGATGCCGTCGATGAATGTCTGCACCAGGTTCCGTTCAATGAGCGCAGGTACAGACCGGTATGCTTTTCGCACCAGCTTCTCCACCTCTAGAGCCCACTGCTGCAGGTTGTCGTTGATGCGCTGCACGCGATCTTTAAGCTGCGCACGAAAGACGTATTCCAGGTGAGCGTCGCCATATCTCGCCTCCAATGCCTCAAGGAGTTGCTCATAAGTCACTTCCTCACCGAGAGCTTCCAGAACTGTTAATGCCTGGTCGCGCAGGCCTAGTGTGAGAGCAGTCATGGCCTGACTTTATTCCAGCCGTTCGGTTTCGTAACAGCCTTGAACTGGATTTTGTAGGCTGACCAGGAAGAAGTCCCGTCGAACGGTGGCACCTTGAACCCACATAGCGAAAGTGTAGTAGCTACTACGGGAGCTGTAGTTCCATCCCCAAGTTTGAGTTCGTCCAGTGATTTCTTCATGTCAGCCATTACGTTGTCAACCCGATTGTTCACTTGGTCGATTCGGGTTTCAGCTTTCTCAATTCGGGTTTCAGCTTTCGTGATTTGGGTTTCAGCTTCTGACAGGCGGTTGTCATGCTGAGCAACCCTATCCTTCACCTCCTTGATCTCCTTCCCGAAGGTAGCGTGAAGGTCCTTCATGAGGAGCATCTGCTCGGCGTCCCGCAGCTGCTCTTCCAAACGACGGACCTGTTCCTCTTGTTCACCCCGCAGCTGCTCTTCCAAACGGCGGGCCTGTTCCTCCTGTCGGCGAGCCTGTTCCTCCTGCTGCTCTTTCAACCAACGGGCCTGTTCCTCCTGTCGGCGAGCCTGTTCATCCTGTCGGCGAGCCTGTTCCTCCTGCTGCTCTTTCAACCAACGGGCCTGCTCCTCCTGTCGGCGAGCCTGCTCCTGCAGCATCATCATCAGAGCACCTAAATCAGGTGTTGCAGATGTAGGAGCTACTGACGGGCCTGCAGCCGGCGGCTGGCCCTCCGACGTCTGCGGTGTTGCACCATGAAATCTTCTTTGGTCCGTCTCCTGCTGGCGTTGACTTCGGGTACGGACACCCTCCGTTTCCTCCTTAGGTAAAATCGGCATGATTTTATCCCACTTCTGACACCAATTGTTACGAGCTTGAGGTTCGTGACAATAAAAATTGCCGATAGAATTACCTAAATTAACACTTTAATTTTCTTTACACAAATTAAAACTTAAAACACTAATAATTAATCACACTGATTCACTTTATTTCGCTCCGAAGCTTCGCTTGTCTCGCCAAATTCAATACTTCCCCGATCGCACCTTGCAGCGCCTATAAATACACATTGGTACCGAATCATCCAGAACATTCAAGTAAATACGCGCACCAATCGACAAAGCGCCGAAAGTTCGAGTCAGATTTCAGAAGCTTAGTTCTTCATTTCGACAACAGATGACGCTGTCGGTTGAAAGATTAGTGATGTCATATTCTGGAAAGCTCTCCCCTCGCTCCGTTACCCGACACTAGATGGCGCTAGTGCCAGATGTCAACTTAGCCGCGCAACAGTATTTTTATTGTGTGTTACTTCAGACTTTCTAGGTGAACCGAAGAACCTAGCAACCTAGGTGATTCTTTTTTTATTTAGAAGCTGGTCATGTGGTGTTACATATAAATTTGCTTAAGATCTGACCAGTATTTTTTGAGTTATCCTTAATACTCGTAATGCGTATTTAATTGTCTGACTACATTGATGATGTTCTCATTTTATTTATATTGAACTCGATTGTACAAAATTTTCCTATTTACCACTTGTTTGAGTCGTAACAATAAAATTGCATGAATATAAACCTTGACGATATAAAATAAAACAGAACAGTATGTAATGGCATAATATCTACTTTCCGCAGCTAAGCAAAGTCCTTGTTTCATTTATGAGAGGGTTTTATGGTTGGCAGTGGTAGGAAAAGGGGAGAATCTCCCGCCGAGCAACGTATTCTGCCCGGGGAGCGCCCAACACTCCGTGTGTTAGTTCCGAGTTATTCTATATATACTGTTTTTGATTCGGAACTTTGATAGCATGATTTAGGCCTCAGTGTGTTTCGCTTGTAGCGCGACGACAGCGCCGCCACATAACCCCATAGGGCAAGCACAATGGGAGACTTCACATGTCTTTAAAATATTTTTTTTCAAGCGAAAAGTTCTTTATAATCGTTGTGATTTGAAACTCAAAACGAAAAAGCGATACTAAAAAGAGATAAACATATACATCTATAAGCAATCTTATGAGCCTGCGAGAGAATGAAATAGGATACAGTATACAGTGATTATTATAACTTTATTTTATTACGTTTAAATTACCCTACAATTACGAGTATCCTACTCCTGATACTCTGAATATGTCTTATTATTATGAAGTTTAGTTTTCTGAAGGTTTCACTTCTCTGCGCCTGAAGTGCACACATGTTTTTTTTTTCAAATTTGCAGGTTTCCCTACGATTAACTTCACTAACGATGTAAATATGTAATGTATGTAAGGTATTTTAGTATTGAAAACGAAAGAAGTACAATTTTTTTTCACAAATTTTTACAAATTTGACATATCAAATAATATCAGACAAGTAGTAAAATTAAATATGTAGTGTAACTTACTTCAATATAAATAAAATGAGAACATCATCAATATAGTCAAAGTCAATTAAGAACACATTATTAAGGATAACGTAAAACTACTGGTCAGATCTTGATGAAATTTATATGGTACCACATGACCAGCTTTCAAATAAAAAAAGAATCATCAAAATCGGTTCACACTTCGCACTTAAAAAATACAGTCGAATTGAGAACCTTTTCCTTATTTTGAAGTCGGGTGAGAAAAAATTACTATCCGGGACCTTTATTATCTTACTACGCAAGAAAACCTAGTCCCATTCCTGCCGACACCAATTATAAAGTTAATTTACTACGCTTATTACTACGTGCGGAAAACTACGCTTGAAAAAAATAAAATATATCCCTGACCTGAAAATACGTTCCGCTTTCACGGATTTAGGGCGCGCGACGAACAGTTTTTCCTGCTCCAAAGGGAAGATCCAACCATAAGGATATATATATGTCTGTTTTTAATCTGTGTTTAGCAGTCTTCATAATAAGGCGATTTTGCAATTTGACTGCGTGTT
The DNA here is from genome assembly GCA_907164705.1 of Parnassius apollo. NCBI lineage: Eukaryota > Metazoa > Arthropoda > Insecta > Lepidoptera > Papilionidae > Parnassius > Parnassius apollo. Next base: position 4,133,404 of record CAJQZP010000393.1, read on the forward strand.
TTTCTTGTATATATGATGTTACGCGATATTTTCGTACAACCGAATTGTATGATGCCTTTTTAAAACAGAATGGAATTTTGTCGGTGAAAGGAAAAAGGGAGGGAGATCTCCCGCCAGGCAAGATATTCTGCCCGGGGAGCGGCCAACGCTCCGTGTGGAGCTACTGTTTTTGCTTCGGAACTTTGATAGCGCTATTTAGGCTTCGATGGATTTCGCTTATGGCGTGACGACAGCGCCGCCACAGAATCATTTTTTATTCGATATAGATTATATGTAATACTTATTGAAATCATTTACTTTTACGACCACACATTTTTATTAAAATAGGTAATAAAATACACTTCAGGCCTGGTCACATATAAATTTCATTTCTATGGGTGGCGTAATAGCTGATAAAGTTTTTAATGTTACTATTTAGACGTCATTAAGATTATTTGTGATATTCTTCCACTCATAAAAGAAGAAAAATAAATATGTTTTTCTTTTTTTTTAAAGAAAAGTTTCCACTAGGATTTTCTCTTGTATAAACATCCAAACCTGAAACAATTATTTGTAGGCCATACATAAACTTTTGTTCCGTGCGGGATTCAGACCTGCGGCTCCCAGCGCGCTGCAACTCTGCTTTATACGTGGTAGAGCCACGCTGCAGTTATTATGACTGGGGAGAGACCACACTCTCACAGAATACCAGCGTAAAATAGCAGCTCAATACTGCTGTTTTTCGTATGGTGAGTGTAGAGATCCGGAGACCGTTTTTACTAGAAATGAGGCATTCCATCTTAGTCCTCGTGGGTGATAATGCATCTGCATTTTGATTTGTAATCGAGGATAGATGTAGATGTCTACGGGCCACAGGAACCACTTACCATCAGGTGGATTGTGTGTTTGTTCGTCACCCTTATTCAATAAATAAAAGTCTTTAAGTTTCTTCAGCTACTTAATTTGTCACTGAGTAGTGACAATAGTTTGTCGAAGATATATACTCATATATAGGAGTAACTAGCGATCCGCCGCGGCTTGGCACGTGTGATATTTGTATGATGACCACAAGGCCATCCACCCGGTCGAATTGTGAAACTAAACTGTCTATGGACCACACAAAAAATTGATGTCTAGCTGAAAGTATAAGAACAATTTTTTGTAGCGAAATGGAGGTATAAAATTAGGTTTGACGTTTAGGAGTTCATTTACACATCACATACTGGTACAAAAGAACTATATTATATATATATAATATATATATATATATATATATATATATATATATATATATATATATATATAATCAGAATCTCGGAAACGGCTCCAACGATTTTAATAAAATTTTGTGTCCAGGGGTTTTCGGGGGCAATAAATCGATCTAGCTAGGATTTTTTTAGAAAATGTCGTTTTGTCCGTGTTTGCAGGCAATGAATAACTGCTACATTATAAGAAGGTAAATTTTGACACTTTGTTAATGATCGTAATAGCTCAAGTAGATAGCAGGCCGTCATGAAATCGTAGTGCCCTGGTTCGCGTCTTGTCTTCGGTCCAACTGTTTTGCCTTTTTTTTTCAAGTTCCCTTCTTTTGTTAGTAAAACTACTATTTCGAGCCCTTTTTTTAGTATTTTTTTTAAAAATACGAAAATTGAAATTAAGCTAACTGCACTCATGATTTTTTATTCAAATAACCAGTTAAATTTTTTCTATTATGTCAATAAGATCAAAGAATATTATTCATGTGTCATCAGTCGGTAATTTGTATCTAAATATAATTTCCAAAAAATCTGTCAACCAGGTACTATATATATAATTACGGTGTGGACATACGCCAGTGACATGACACCATAACTGTCACTGAAATATCGAAGTTATTAGTGAGACGAATCACCTCCACCGACACGTTTCACGTGCACTATGGCCGGCAAGCGACGCGACGGCCTGTCTAACCCCGACTGTGATTAATTTGTCTAGATGTCGCTGCGCTTGCGTGCGACATGCGACGTTAAGTGCCACATAACTGCCTTAAATTAAACCACGGGGAATGGTGAATTAAATTTAGAGCGGATTTTACATTACCTGTTCTTTATGACCCAACTTTCTGGTGAAAGGGAACTGAACGGGCTCATAAATTTTATGGCGTGTTTGGCATCGTTTTGGGTAATGTTGTCCTTTTTTTCTACAAATGGGTAACTATAGGATTTTACCTTGTCTTACGCTCTCACAGAATACCAGCGAAAAATAGCAGCTTAGTGCTGCTGTGTTTCGTATGGTGTAGAGAAAAGGAGACTTACTTTTACTGGGAATGAGGCATTCCACCTTAGTCCTCAGGACGACAACGCATCTGCATTTTGATTCTTAATTTAGTATAAATGGCAATGGGCTACAGCATCCACTTGCCATCGGGTTAACTGTGTGCTCGTCTGTCACCCGTATTCTGTAAAAAAAAAAACTAATTAACATTGTCCGTGACACACGACTCCCTTGGGGGTTATATTGCTCACGGTCAATTCAACAAATATCAAAGTTGTCCAACGTTGCGGCCACAAATTGGATTACCGTCAGTAGTAGCGACAGCGCTTCGCCGTACATTAGGAAGGTCGTTTAATGAGTCTGTCCTGTGTGTATATTCTTTTAATTGTTTTAGAATTACACTCAATTGCTTCCAAAGAAATAATAATCTCAGTGATGAGATGAGCTTTTGTATCCAACGCTTGTTTTGATTTCATTTTTAAACTTTTATTAGCGTAATATAAATGTAAACATTTAAGTCAAGATGTGCAGACAGTTTCCCGTCTGCATTTCAAACTTGTTGGATGCGTCGGTTGACCTGTTGGCCGAAGTTAAATAAAACGTTTGTCTACCTAATCTGTACAAGCTTTCTATTCAGCTTATACCTGGGAAAGCCAGACTTCAGCATGAATGGGTCGGCTTGACCTAGGAAATACCGAATTCCGAATACTTGTACAGAATAAAAGCTTGCATAGCATTATAATGTTGTGATTTGTAAAATAATTTCACATTCCGAAGTCGGGGCTTTGATTATTTTATACTCTATGTCGTAGATGGTTAGGTTTTTTTTGGATTACAGTTACAGCATGCATTTACCATTAGGTGGAGTTTGTGCTTTTTTGCTTCTTGTAGTGGGGATACTAGTTTAAAAATGAAGAAATGGCTCATAACTTTAAATATAACCAACAAAACTTTTTTATTACATATGTCGGCCTTTATATATGTATGAAATAAAATAAAATAACAATGAAATATCTAGAATTGTGTACTTTATGAGTCATACTCACATACACGTGCGTTTTGCGAAGGGTGCGATGTGTATCACACCCCCACCCAGTGAATCACTCCAATTTATGTTCGGCGTATAAATAAATTGAATTGCATTTGAAGTATTTACATATTATAATTGCTTTGAAAGCCACTTTTGATTGGTTTCATTTATACGAGTATTTTTATATTTATTATTTATGAACAATGAACCATACTCTTCCAAACCCGACAAAAAATTCAACCCACCCAACAAATTACGAAAAATAGTGTCTCTTGAATTCAAAGATAATTGTTAAACTGCAGATCCTGTAATATTCCTCAGTTCTTTCTTATTCAATGCTTCTGATGATTTCTTCTTTGATGATTTGTTAAGAAATAAATGGAGGGAATATTTATGGGATATTTTAAACTATAACTCAGCGCTTAACTGCTATCCTACCTGTTAGTGTTAATATAGCTGAGGATGTATCTAAAGCACGATTTAGTAAACCAAAAGCCTAATTATTTGTCTTGGGCATTCCTTTTTAATCGTTAGAAGCGACCATCATTGTCAACTCTTAGAATTGATTTTTAAATCATTAAATATAAGTTCAATCGACGGATTCAACTCGGCTAGGCAGCGTTCGGGAAATTACGACGCATCTTCTCGTCAGGTATACCTCAAAACCTGAAAACTAAGTTGTACAACCAGTGCGTGTTGCCAGTAATGACCTACGGAACCGAGACGTGGTCCTTCACTGCTGGCCGTATGAGGAAGCTCAAAGTCGCTCAGCGAGCTATGGAGAGGGCTTTCTCTGCGTGATAAACTTAGAAATGAGGATATCGGCAGCAGAACCAGAGTGACCGTCATAGCCCAACGGATTAGTAAGCTGAAGTGGCAATGGGCCGGCCAAGTCCGGTAGGCGAAGTGTTGGGCGACCCCCCACTAGATGGAGTGACGACCTGGTAAGACATGCAGGAAGTCGATGGATGCAGGTGGCTCAGGACCGTGCTTTGTGGCATTACTTGGGGGAGGCCTATGTTCAGCAGTGGACTTGTGAAGGGCTGTAATGATGATGATGATGATGAAATATAAGTTATCCAACAAATAAGTTATAACCTGACTGACTATACAAAGGAAACTATTGAGCTACACTATTCATGCGACTATAATGTTTAAATTTGTTTATATTGTGTTTTATTTTACGAATACATTTTATCTAAATACGTTTAACGTTACGTTAAGCTCAGATGGTTAGCGCTCGCTGTAATTTTTACAGTTCGCCAGCAACTCGGGCTGGATCTCCGACGGTACTATTAATATTGTTAATTGCAATTTTAAGTGCTGATTTACCAGGAGGACAACCTTTTTAAAAAAAAAAAGGCTTGTGCCCAGCAGTGGACCGTATATAGGCTGTAACTTTAACGTTTAAAACCCTAATAGCTTCTTTTAAAACAATTATTAAACACTCATTTGATATCATTAAAGATTAAAGTTGTAAAGAAAATATATATTCCACCTTGGAGCGGCGACATTTCGAAAAATAAAATAATCAATTATTCTAATAACATTATGAAAAAAGTATTTAAATGTGAGTTAGGAAGTGTGTAAAAAGGAATAAATCTCTAAAAGGGTTTTACACCAGTTTCTAAAATATAGTTTCTACAACTAGTTTAAATTATGGGGTTCTATTTATTTTTTAAAAGATTTGCATATTTAAAAAAAAACAATCTTTAAAGTCCTTACGTTGAAACCCAGAAATTCGAATATCTTTTCATAGGACGAAAAAGATTTAAAATAGACCAATCCATATGAGAACCACTTAGTGCCTGTTGACTTCTCGAGCGCTCTGTTCGCATGCCAAGTTTAAAGAACGCTCAAATTTGCAGCCATTCAACAACAAGAAGTTCCCAGTCAATTTACGCTGTAATCTTTAGAAATTTTTTTCTTTGGCACAATCTACTACTGGGCATGAAACTCTCCCCTTGTAGGTAAGATATGCAATAATTACTACGCCTGGCAGGGTGGCAGGCGGATTTACAATCGCATTTTCAGGTGCCTTGCATCTTTGATACTACCATAATCGTCGGTCTCGGTATTTTACATTTTGATTACACTAGGCGGTGGTACGGCATATAGCAGAGACTATTGGGTTTTTTTCCTCCCGTCTTTTTCATAAGACTGTTATGTTTTTCTGGCATTTTTAGTATCTTTAATTATAGAAATATGGGTGAGAAATTAACATACAGTCCATCTGATAGTCTGTCGACACTGTGGCCTATAGGCTCACGCACCCATGTCACTCTTGTGGACTAAAATGAAATGTACACGTACCGTTAAAAATGGTTACCGGTTCTCGTTACTCACCAAACGAAACGCAGCAGCATTATGTTGCTATTTCACGCTGGTATCTTGTACTCGTACAATCGCCAGATAGTGGTGGCATTAGAGAATTAAATACCCGATATCGTGAGTATCGAGGGTGTCGTGAGATAATAGACGAAAATAAAACGGGAGATGGGTAATAACATCTTTTTTAAACAAACTTCCCTTGAAGGAGAGTTATGTTGCCATTATCAGAAAAAATCCATCTCTAAAGAATACAAAGTATATTTTTTAATCGACTCGTTTCGACTGTATATTTTTTATCTGTGTTACCGCAGATTTTTTTCTAGGTGAATTGATTTTGATAATTCTTTTTTTATTTGAAAGCTGGTGCTTCTCATATAAATTTCTCCCATATAAATTTGATCAAGATCTTACTTACTTACTTACTTACTTATCTTCACGCACAATCCCTAACGGGGTAGCCAGAGAGAACAGATCGCCAAGTGTCACGATCCTTACATCTGACCAGTGGATTTCGAGTTATCCTTAATAATGCGTATTTAATTGCATTCGACTACATTGATGATGTTCTCATTTCATTTATATTGAAGTCGGGTGCACAAAGTTTTTAAATTTACCGCTAGTATGAATGATAAATGAACAAACAGTTCACTTGATGATCAATAGCTACTTAAGTTAGACACCTGCAACTACCTTCAGACAAAGAATACTCTTTAATCTTGCGCTGACACCTCTGAGGACTTTGATGGGAATGCTTCACAGCTTGTTAACTATACTGGATCTCTGTACCTGCCCATTAGACCGAAACACAGCAGTGTAAGCACCACTACTCGCAGAAATAGGTTCGAGAGTAGTACTAGTAGGTAGGTAGGTAGGTAGGACAGACTCAGAAAAAATAGGAGTTCTAGCTATACAGGAGATTATAGGATATAAGTCAAAATTAGCTACTGTGGGTAAAGCTTTTGTTTTTAAAAATTGTTGTTTCATCATTTTCTTTTTATTTCGACAATGTGCGACGAAATAAGTTGTTACTAATAAAGCAGCTTAGTTACAAAAGTTTGTGTTTTATCTAGTTTAAAGAGCACCTCTCGCCCTATCTCCATTGCGTGCACTATCCCCACCATTAATACCAGCACCACTACACTAGAAAGACGCCGGTGGTGTCGTTGTCAAAGTGTAGTAGTGTAGTTGTCAAATGCATTTTTTTATAAACGTAGTACAATTATCTTACAGTAGGTGGCGCGCGTATAGTACAGAAATAATTATTTGAAAGCCGTCTGTCATTCAATTTCAATGAATGTATTATCATTCCAAGTAAACAATATAGGTAACTCTTCCAAGTTTAAAACGATATTTACACAATTATTTCTTCTGTGGCAGCAACGAGCTGGGTACCAAGCTGGTGCCGATATAAAAATGTGGCTCACGACAATGTTCGATTGTGGTTTTTAAACCCACGATTTGAGTTTCGCTATCCGTAATAATCACATAACTGCCGCTTGTTTATTATTTACAAAAAAATGTCGCTTTACTTAGATTGACCCAAATGTAACATAATTTACTACAGAAAGACAATGAGTAGCGAGTTCTACACTAGGGACGCATAACCTAAAAAGTTACAATAGAAGATACTTGGCTCCGTTCTCTACGGGGATCTTAGGACCCCTCGTTTGCGTTGATGTTCTTGTAGTTGTTAGGAGTACTTCATACCACTTCGTTACTTTTGAGACCTATTAAAGGCAATGGAATAAAACTCATTCCATTACGTAGGTAATAACAGAGTACTAAGTAGGTAATATATTTTGCTCCCTTATATTTTATTTCGTCATAATGGCCGACGCGTAAAAGTTTATTTACGGATTTTATAATACGTATAATACGTAATACGTATAAAGCGTCCATCAGCATAAATACATAAACGCTGAGTATGTAGTAATTTAAGTAGACTGTAAGCATGGGATTAAGAATTGTAACAGACAATGGTCAGAATAAATTCACATCTTATCTGTGAACACGTAGTTTTAATTAGTTTTTAAAAAGCTCTCGGCAGCTCCCGCAACTTGACTAGCGCAGCCGGGATCTCCGGACAAGCTATGCCACCGTTCGTGAATATCGCGTATACAATTTTACCCATATTCACGCATCGGCGGGCGATTCATACAGCGTGGTGATCCAGCGAACCAAAACAAATTCGTTGAGAATAAGGAGCCGTGAAGCTGATGATGGGCACTGCGGGCTGGTGAGTACGACTCTTCACCACCTCCTTAGTAAACTTGGAATCAGACATTTTCCATTTTAACTGTTATTTGGGTTTCAAATACTAATCTTACGTAAATTTTATAAAGTATTAAGTGCAATAAATAACTATTACTTAAATAAAAATAAAAATAATATTAAATTAATTGTAATACCTACATAATATTAAGTCCCATATTACTCAAAAAAGTTATAGACTAATGTTATCATCATCATCATCATCATCATTATTACAGCCCTTCACAAGTCCACTGCTGAACATAGGCCTCCCCCAAGTAATGCCACAAAGCACGGTCCTGAGCCACCTGCATCCATCGAATTCCTGCATGTCTTACCAGGTCGTCGTCACTCCATCTGGTGGGGGGTCGCCCTACACTACGCCTACCGGTACGAGGCTGCCACTCGAGAACCTTTCTTCCCCATCGGTTATCGGTTCTTCGAGCTATATGGCCGGCCCATTGCCACTTCAGCTTACTAATCCGTTGGGCTATGTCGGTCACTCTGGTTTTATTGCGGGTATCCTCATTTCTGAGTCTATCACGCAGAGAAACTCCGAGCATAGGCCTCTCCATAGCTCGCTGAGCGACCTTGAGCGTCCTCATACGGCCAGCAGTGAAGGGCCACGTCTCAGATCCGTAAGTCATCACTGGCAACACGCACTGGTTATACACTTTAGTTTTCAGAGCAACTAACTAACTTTCAACTACCGGCATAGGTGTGACATGGACATTAAACATGGTCTTTGTTTTGTCCATGTTCATCTTAAGACCTATCCGTTGGGAGACAACATTGAGGTCATTGAGCATAGTGCTAAGGTCCTCCAGCGATTCTGCCATAGGGACTATATCGTCGGCAAATCGAAGGTGAGTGATGTACTCGCCATTGATGTTATTACCGTATCCTTTCCAGTCCAGTAGCTTGAAAAGGTCTTCCAACGCGAGTTTCGGGGATATAACATCACCCTGTCTTACACCTCTCTGCGGTTGGATAGGTTTCGAACTCCGGTTCTGTACTCGGACAGCCATCGTAGCCCTACTGTACAAACACTTCAGCACTTCGATATACCGACAGTCAACTTGGCACCGCTGAAGGGACTGTAGCACCGCCCAAATTTCGCCGGAATCAAAGGCTTTCTCATAGTCCACATATGCCAGGCAAAGTGGCAGATTGTACTCTTCGGTCTTCTGTACAATCTGCCGCAGGGTATGTATGTGGTCTATGGTACTGAAGCCTTTTCGGAAACCGGCTCGTTCGGGAGGCTGGAAGTCGTCGAGTCTGCGTGCGAGTCGATTCGTAATGACTCTCGAAAACAGCACGTAGACGCGGCTCAGAAGGGAAATCGGTCTGTAGTTCTTCAAGAGAGCGTTGTCGCCTTTCTTAAAGAACAAGACCACCGCGCTTCTGCTCCACGCCTCCAGAGTAGTGCCACCATGGAGGACGGAATTGAAGAGCTTCTGAAGGACTTCAAGTACCGGTGTTCCACCCGCTTTCAGAAGCTCCGCAGTAATTCCATCCTCGCCCGGGGCCTTGCCGTTTTTAAGGTGCTGGAGAGCCATTCTAATCTCGCTCAGAATGACGTCCGGGATATCATCGGAATAGTGTTGGATAAGACTTGCTCTTGGATCGTTACTCACACTTGCGTGTGGCTCCAACGATGATGTGTACAGCTGCCCATAGAACCTCTCAATATCACTCAGAATCTCAGGTGTCACGGAAACGATGTTGCCACACTCAGTCTTCAGCTTTGACAGTTGGCTCTTTCTGGCAGACAGATCTCTGGCAAAGACTTTGGAGTCCTGGTTCCGCTCGATCGCTTCTTTAATACGAGCAGTATTAAAGTTGCGTAAGTCTCGCCGCATGCATTTGGAGATCTGTCTGTTCAGTTGCCTGTATGCTGTCAAATCTGTTGACGATTGCAGCCTCATCTCCCGTCTAACAGTCATGAGATTAAGAGCGTGATCGGAGAGTTTTTGTGTTCTTCTGCGGCGGGTCTTGCAGAACTTAGCTCCGACCGCATGGACAGTTTCCACGAGCTTCTCATTCATATCGTCCACTGCATTGCAATCCTCTAGGCACTGAAAGCGGTTTTGTAACTCGAGCTGAAAGGTTTCGGGATTCTGGATTAGAGCACGAGGGGGACGGAGCGTTGCTTCATTAGACGAGACCTCTCCAACTTAACGTTTAGGTTCAGTGTATCTCTCTCATTCGGTGATAACTGCCAGTTTTCACCCTTGCGATCACTGAGACATCACTGAACAGTTGGCGTCTGGTCGTCATAATGAAGTCAATCTCATTTTTTGTCGAACAGTCGGCGTTCGACCAGGTCCACTTCCTGTGGGGCCGCTTCTGGAAGAAAGAGTTCATCATAAAGAGTCCCTCTTTCTCCATAAAGTCGGCCAGCTGCTGGCCCCTTCGGTTCCGTTGCCCTACTCCAAATTTCCCTACCTTCAGCTCACCGCTTTCTCTTGTGCCTAGTTTTGCGTTGAAGTCTCCCATCAACACCGTGTAGTGGGTTTTGGAGGAATGCATGGCTCTGGAAATATCCTCATACATTTCGTCCACCTCCTCATCGGGATGTGCCGAGGTTGGTGCGTAAACCTGTATGACCTTCAGCGAATACCGTTTGGTGATTCTGACTATCAGGTACGCGACCCTCGTCGACACACTCCCAATCTTTACAACGTTGTTGACGAGAGACTTGTGGACAATAAATCCGACACCTCCTTGGGATAGATGGTCGCCCTCCCGGTGGTAGAATAAGTTGCCGGACTCGAGGATTGCCGTGTCCTCCCCCTCTTTCGGACCTCGGATAATCCAATAATATGCCAGCGCAACTTGTCTACCTCTTCTTCCAGCTCCAGTATCTTCTCGTCAGTCTTTAGGGTGCGTGCGTTATATGTTGCCAGGTCGAGTCGTCGTAGGTGGCAACCGGAGATTCTTAGCACCCCCCGCCCCGCCGTTACCATAGTCGCCATCGTAGCCAGGAATAGCGGGGCCGCCGGGGACTGGGGGCTGTTTTTTTGCGTCGTTATTCATATTTGCCATAGTTGCCACGCTTGGCGAGCGGGTTGGCAACCGCAGTTTTTTCATTATATTCTGTTGTTATTTTATGTTATGTCTACATGTGTTTGTTAATTTAAAGATTACTTGACACGTTAATACATAATAGATTAGTACTAATACTCGAATTTCCTTACAAAATTTGTGGAACTAGTAGAGTTATAATATTTTTTTTTAATTTTGTGTAGAACCAGTGAATAAATTATTAAAAATGTCGGAAATTAAACTTATCCCTAATGAATTAACTAAAATAATACCAACATTTAGCGGCGATAAACGCCATTTAAATTTATTTTTGCGTAAATGTGAATATATAATAAGTAACTTTAAATCATCCGATGTGCAAAATGAATACATAATGCAAATCATTACTAGTCGTCTTACGGGCAAGGCTGCGTCGCTTATCAGTGAACGGGAAGATATAGAGACGTGGGCGGAATTCAAGGAATTGTTTTTAACTCACTTCGGCGACCCACGTAGCGAAGAATGTTAAGCCATTGAATTAGAAACTTAGAGAAACACCAAAATGAAAATTATATAGATTTTTGTGGTCGTATACAATCCTGCTGGCCGTATGAGGACGCTCAAGGTCGCTCAGCGAGCTATGGAGAGGGCTATGCTCGGAGTTTCGCTGCGTGATAGACTCAGAAATGAGGATATCCGCAGTAAAACCAGAGTGACCGACATAGCCCAACGGATTAGTAAGCTGAAGTGGCAATGGGCCGGCCATATAGCTCGAAGAACCGATAACCGATGGGGAAGAAAGGTTCTCGAGTGGCAGCCTCGTACCGGTAGGCGTAGTGTAGGGCGACCCCCACTAGATGGAGTGACGACCTGGTAAGATATGCAGGAAGTCGATGGATGCAGGTGGCTCAGGACCGTGCTTTGTGGCATTACTTGGGGGAGGCCTATGTTCAGCAGTGGACTTGTGAAGGGCTGTAATGATGAAGATGATGATGGTTATCGAAGGTTAATCAAATTGGTGATAAAAACTTAAAAATAAGTAAAACTATTATTTATAATAACACCGCTCTGCAGGTTTTCTTATATAATTTACCCGAAAATATGGTGCGCATTGTTAGGTTGAAAACACCCAGTACACTAGAAAATGCACTAAGAATTGTTCTAGAAGAAGTAAACTTCTATGAACAATATCAGATGCGTAGTAAAATGTTACAGTCTAGCCATATGTCTAAGCCACAGTCTAGTAGTATACCAGTGCAACAACCATCGCTTAAGTTCGCAATGCCAACACAGCCTACAGGTTTTAGACCAATTTTAGCACCAAATCAACCCCCTAGACAGAATTTCGGAACACCACTTCAATTTAAGTTTGGCATTCCCCATAGTAGACAAATGAGGATTCCGTTACCACAAAATAAGCCTCAAATGAGTTTCCCTAAGCAACATCACCCACCTCAGTTTGGATACCGACCTAATTTTGGATACCGACCAAACTTTGGATTTAGACCCAAAGGCTATAGCCCCATGCAACTAATGTTACCACAACAGTTTGGTAATTCTTAGCGTTTTAATTATCCTAGTAATAATAATATGCATAATAAGCCGGTTTCTAATGATACTGATGTTTCGATGAGTACTGCCCCTCCAAAGCCAGGTTTCCGCCTATACGAATTAGAAATTTATCTATCATACTATCCCTACGAATTTCCTCAAAATTACATGTATGAGGAAACATACGACAATTATTATGAAGATGAATCCATACAAGAAAATTCTATAATAGAGGTCGACGAAAACAATGATTCAGAGGATAATGACATGTCTGCACAGACTGAAATATTTCAAGTAAAAGCCTCCGAAAACCACCTGAAATAATAGAACTGAATTGCGACATAAATCTAAAACTACCATACATATATATACCGGAAATAGATGCTAATTTTATTGATAGACACAGGAAGCACCCGTTCTTTTATAAGCCCCAATAAAGCATACCAATACTACCGTAATTATATAACAAATTAACCCTTTGAAGTTATAAGCACTCATGCATCTAGCAAACACAATGAGGTAATTAAAATTCCCTTATTTTCCATATTTCAAAGTAATAACGAACATAAATTTTATCTTTATAATGTCGATTCATGTTATAATGGGCTAATTGGGAATGATTTATTAAAGCAGTTGGAAGCTGTAATAGATTTAAAGAAACAAGTACTTACCACAAATTCTTCTAGAATATCTATAATACACAATAGCTTAGATTATGTTGTAATACTCCCACCTTGTTCTGAATTTAGAGCAAAATTACCTGCTAACGTGTTTTATGGCGAAGGAATATTAAATTATACCCGATTCTGTGATCGAGTGCACATGCCTTCTGCATTGGTAAGTGTGAGAATGGATATGCCACTATAATTATACAAAATACGTTGGATCAATAAATGAAACTATCTATTAAGAAACCTTTTGAAATTTGTGAATGTGTGGATGATAAATCGTATGTAAATTCTATAGATCACTCTGATCTAGAAACGGACCAGTTATTGCTTGAAAATTTAAACATGTTACCCGTAAAGCGAGGACAAGCATACAAGGAAGTAGATAAGTGGGTTATAGTTAAGCAGTTAGACTTTAGTAGCATAAAAGATGATTTAAATTTTAATATCAATAAATATAAAGAACTTAGCAGTTTAGTAGATATCCATAAGCTATACGTAAATGAATTCCAAAATATGAACACACAAGTAAATTATTTAAGTAACTTAGCTGAAAAAAGTTTAAACAACTCATACCTTCGATACGTTTCAAGCGCGGTCTTATTAATCCATTAGGTTCTGTTATCAAAGCGCTTACAGGAAACTTAGACCACAATGATGCAATAAATTACGACAGTATCAAATCTCAATTAAAGATCCAGCAAACGCACACTAATAAGAAAATACAATAATGTCGGAGATGCTTGACTCTCTTATAAATAGTACTGGATCTCTACAGGAAAATATGAAAATTGTAAATGAACGAATGAAACGTATAGAAAGAATTGTAAAATATATATTACTAAAGACGATAACAGCATATACTCCACATACGTTTTAAGTACGTTTAACATGTTTGTCAATAATTTTAGAACTATATACTTAATTTTAAGCGAAACAGAAACGGCATTAGCATTTACTAAACTTCACGTCCTATATCAAGCCATTGTTAATTCCACTGAATTATTAGTTGTATTAGAATCTATATCTCAAACAAATAGTTTATTGTATCCTATTACTGAAAACAATTTAGTTCATTTAGAAAGATCAAGTATGTCTGTTAAGGCCTATGTAAAAGAAAACCAAATAACATTCATTATGGAAATCCCTCTGACTCATAATACACTTATTTTAAAATGTACTATCATTTGCCCCATAATAGAACAACTGTTAATTTCCCAAATATCCTTACCTCATGGTAAAAGATCACACGTACTTACCTTTAAATGGCCCATGTCAGGAGATAGCAGCAAACCAGTTCCTGTGTGAGGAAAATGATATCGTGCAGTATCCTGAAAACACATGAATAGAACGACTTATGAACTTCGCATCAAATCTAAGCCTTTGTAAACTATCAATAGTAGAGCTGGAAAGTGTTAAGATACAGTCTATTGGTCCTATAAACTGGATCCTATTTACACAAAATGAAATAGTGCTTACAAAAACGTATGGCGATGACACTCAAAGAAATGCTGTAAAGGGCACGTACCTTTTGGAAATCGATGAAAACTGTGAGATAAAATTAGGCAATGTTAAATTACACCGGAAACGGTCAACTGGTCAACTTCAGGAAAAATGCAATATAAGGTAACACCTATTTTAACTCTACCGAAACTGATAGAGCAGCCCACAAACGCGGAGAAAACAGTGAATTTAAATCGCGTTAATTTAGATGAACTAAAATATTTCTCGTACAAACTGAAATGTGAAATAGTGAAAAGTAAAAGTGAAATCTTAGTGAATAAGAAAAGTGTTAGTTTAGCTACTGTACTACTATGTTATATTAGTTTTAATTAGCCTTATTATTGTAATTTGGAAAAATGAGTCTAAGCTCTTACATTGTATGCAAAGTCATCGGAATCCAAATATTGCCGATAACTTTGCAGTTGAGGAGGGAGGAGTTATGGTTACACCAGCACCACCCATAATACGTATAAAGCGTCTATCAGAATAAATACATAAACGCTGAGTATGTAGTAATTTAAGTAGACTGTAAGCATAGGATTAAGAAAAGACAATGGTCAGAATAAATTCACACCTCTTTAAGTGAACACGTAGTTTTAATTAGTTTTTAAAAAGCTCTCGGCAGCTCCCGCAACTTGACTAGGTTGTAATGTTTACGCACTTGACCATTTTGTTTTCATTATCATCATCATCAACAAAATCACCATCCATGCATTACAGCCTTTAAAAGTCCACTGCTGAAAATTTTTATACGTGTTAGAGCCATGCTGCAGTTATATTAGTATTGTAGCACGAATGGGTTGGCTCGACTGGGGAAGGACCACGCTCTCACAGAATACCAGCGTAAAATAGTAGCTTAACGCTGCTGTGTTTCGTACGGTGAGTGTAGAAAACCGGAAACCCTTTTTACTGGAAATGAGGCATTTCATCTTAGTCCTCTCGGATGACAACGCTCTGCATTTTGATTAGTAATCGAGGATAGATGTAGATGTCTATGGGCCACAGCAACCACTTACCATCAGGTGGACTGTGTACTCGTTTGTCACCCTATCCTATAAAAAAATAGAATACATTGGCCTCCCCAGTAGATTGGCGCACAGGGGGGGTTTTATCATAGTTTTCATGTTTGGCAGGGGGATATTGGGAACTGCAGTTTTTTACAATTTGAGTTGTTGAAGACTACTGCCCATCTCCTGGCTTATTTGCTTTTGTCGGTTCTTACAAAACCCACGAGACAGTATGAGGTAGTGGATATTCTTACATCGCCACTCGATCTCGGTATCGAGTGTATGTTTGTATGTATTTTTCTTTATCACGCTCTGTAACCTAAATGGCTTGATAAATCTTAACATATGGGGTGTCGTTAACATTGTCTAAGCGGTAGAAGTGATATGTAATCTCAACGAAGTTAGCGAATAGACCTGCTGGTGTCAAGTGCAAGCTCTAACCTTGACACTTGACGTCAGTTATCGGTAAAAACAAGCGAAATATTCGGTTCAGCAACAACAGTATTAAATTATTGTCTCGCCGACGAAAGTTCGGTGGCGCTTTGAAAGCATATTAAAAGTTCCACCGCGCTCCAAGTTTCACTAGAGCGACGAGTGGTAATATATAGTTATACTGTTACAAACAACCCTTTTCAAGAGCCTTTTAGCAGCTATATTATGATTGTGGCACGTATGGGTCGGCTCGATCGGGGTAGAACCACGCTCTCACAGAATACCAGCGCAAACTAGCAGCTTAAAGCAGCTGTGTTTCGTATTGTAAGTGTAGAGAACCGGAGACACTTTTCCTGGACACAAGGGATGTCATCTTAGTCCTCAAGAGTGACAAAGCGTCAGCATTTTGTATTGTAATGGAAGATAAATGTACATTTTAGTTGGTTATGGACCAGGGTGACCTTATCTTTTAATTGCGTTTGTGTGATTCAATCATTTACTCTCAATAATGAAGATCTGTCAGCTTTTGATCAACCAAGCTAAGGAGATTATCGTTACTTAAGCATGTTTTAGTACATTGGTCTTACACAGTACACACCGATTCGCCTTCACTCGTAAACCTTTAACCTCTGCTCTACACCCTCTCAAACATAGAGAAGAGGCCTGTAACAGCGGTATATAATATTATATATATATATATATATATTGTTACTTTTGATAATATGCTTAAGTGTTAATATAATACTAGACCTGAGAACCTGATATAGTCCTAGTTCAACTGATCAGTAAGCTAAAGTGGAAATAGGCCGATCGTATAGCACGAAGAACATTCTCGAGCCTCGTACCGGTAAGCGAAGTGTAGAGCGGCCCCCTACCTAGTAGATTAAAGAGAGGCTGAAACATTGTTCAGCGTCATGATGTACTATTCTTTGGGAGTTGCCTACGTACATTTGCGTACATGTGAGGAACTATATTGATTATGTTAATTTATGAAAATCCTTGTGCAGTTTATGTATGTAAATTGCTTCCACGATACAGGAGAAAATCCAAGGACAACGTTTGATAGAATAAAATATACGATATCATCATAATATGATTGAGATATTCTTTAATTCATTCGAATAGTCGTCAATTTTTTGATTTGAAAGTTATCTATTAACATAAATTGTAATTACTAACTGGAATTTGTTACAAAATTGAACGTAAGAAGCGCCTGTGGCGGACGCTCAGTTGCGCAAAGTTTTCTATTATGGGACTTAAATATTATCGATCGCCTTTCAAGGCCTGAACAACAAGGCTGCAGTATCTAAATAATTCGTTGAGTGTTCAAACTTTTAGAAATCTTTAAATCCGTCGATCTCTCCCCCCCATAACGATGAAGTCTCCGGTGTGTGTACCTGGCTCCATCAGTAGCAGATGTATTTCCAATCGACGTACCAGTTACACATAGATCTGGGTATTTAAGACAAAATTTGAAACTATTTAAGAAATTTTAATTTAATAGTAACTTCCGGTATTTGGTAACATTACTTTTTACCAAATCGTTATTGCCAAAAGGTGTGACACCTCTCTCGCCTCTTCCACATCCATATACCTACGCATACATGCTCGTCGGTTAAGGGTACTCTTAATTTGGCCCATTTTTACTATATCGCCAATTTGGTCGACAAACTTCCGCCTAGGACGTCCCTTTCCGACTCTTCCATTCACTTCTGCAACATATATTTGCTTTGTCAGTCTTTCTGCATTCATTCTTTCTACATGACCAAACCACCGAAGCATTCCTTTCTTAATCCCGGTCACTGCAACACACTGCATTGCAAACCACACTCTTCTTTTATGACACAGTTCTTCACCCTGTCACTCTGATTCAGCCCTAACATACTCCTTAGCGACCGCATTTCTACTGCATTTATTCTACTCTCGTGCTTCTTCTGCCACGCCCAACTTTCACTACCATATGTTAAAGTAGGGACTAATACAGCATTGTGAATTGCCATACGTCCCTTTTTTGACACATTCTGACTTTTCACAATAGAGTGTAGAGCCCCATTTACTTTATTTCCTGCATTCACTCGTCGTTCAATATCCTTATCATATCTCCCATCCCTGCTGAAAGTTCGTTCAAAAATTAAAATAGAGAGAATTGGAAAAATTTTCCTCAAACTCGGCATACTCGTAGAAGTGGCAACACAAGTTTTGTAATTAAACGAAAAATTTGTTAATATTTCATTGAATAAAATTATTTTACGTATTTTTCAAATATTACATTTTCAACCCATAGACATCTACATCTATCCTTGATTACGAATCAAAATGCAAAGTCGTTGTCACCTGTGAGGTTGAATACCTCGTTTCCAGTGAAAAGGGTCTCTCTACATTTACCACATACAGTTTGTTCTCTACATTCACCACACGAAACCCAGCAGCATTATGCTGCTATTTTACGCTCGTATTCTGTAAGAGCTTGGTCCGGTCGAGCCGACCTTTTCGTGCAACAGTAATATAGTTGCAGCAAGGCGTCAAATTCACGATTTCACGGACAGACTAAGGTGTGATGTGACGTTTAGATGTAATAGTTAACTTAGGATACCTTCAGTTTTTTAATTATTAATATGGTCGGATGTACGTAGAGTGAGATTACTGTATGTTGTAGTCTTGCTTAGCAAATATTGTGCTTGGTTTTGGATTTAATTTCAATAAGTACAGAATTTCAAGCAGGTTGCAATTTACCCAGCCGCCTTCTCTATTTAAATAAGGATTTTTTTTAACTTCAATAGCATCACTAATCATCTTTGGTATCTTGTGGTCTATTAAGTAAAGGCGGGCGCCGTCTAGGATATGATCACGGACTACAGACTTCCTGGCGCCTGGCGTGTGGTGTTTCATGTCAGCTACATGTTCTTTTCGCAAGTGTTGTAGATATGTTTGTTTGCCCTCTATAAGTGAAACCATATTTACAATCAAGGCTTACACTTCTGTGTTTTTTATTACGATTGCTCGCCATGATGTCTTGGGTTAGAATTTCGGGTCAGGCCAATTAAGACTCGTCGTCGTGACCGAATTCGGTCTGTAGAACATTATTTTAAGGTATTAAGTAGAAAATTACATTTGACGAATCGTATATTTCAATTAAGGACATAGGTACATAAATAATCATTTTATTACCGTTTATATCCTGTAAGTAAATTTATCATAATTTGAGACTATGAAAAATATTAATAGCATATCCCTTTAACAACTCTGCTAGTAGGTATCTTGAAAATCGATAGTTCGCTACAACAAAAAATGTCGTCGGTAAGTTTCGCTTGTGCAAAAGTTTTACACAAATTCACTACAACCAAGCAGACGCGACCGAAATTACGAAAGTTCTTATTTTAACCAACTCTATTTGTTTCATTTTATTACATAATATGGACTGTGCCTGAGACATAATTTACATAAACTTTTTAAATTTGTGTTACGCAAATAAAACGAATAAGGAGTTATTATTTTTACGAGTAATATTTTGTTAAGCTTTAGAATATAAAATTTCCGGATAAACCAACGAACACAGATTTTTTTCGAATTTCGTAAAATAGTTGATCAGAACAGATAAATCAATATAAACTTAAAAATCATTCAAATCAACGACTATTAATACACGTTTTCGCAGGTCGTATAAGAAAACAATAAGGGCAATTTATAACATAGGTCCGAAGGAATCCTTTGGAGAAAAATTTAAATGGTCTCTGAATATATATTACGAAAATTTAATTTATGTACACAAAAACAATAATATGTGTGTAATGTACATTCTGTAAATACTAGGAGGTTATACTAGTTACTCGACTCCAAAGAGTCGTTAATTTCTCCATGGGGCAATGTATACATTTTGACAACAAAGTCCCAGAAATATGAGGTCTTACCTATCGAAAAGTTTATAATTGTTGATACTACTAAAGAGTACATGATTGATTATAAACCCTGGAAATGGGGTGATCGCTACCATGTTGTTTCTAAATGTTTTCATACTATTGTATAAAATATTATATTGTAAATTAATTTTATTTAAAAAAAGTCCCGCTGCGTTTCTAGCTGGTTCTTCCCAAGACAGAGGTTTTTTCCGAACCAGTGGTAAAGCTAAAGACTTCCAATAAGCAAATTTAATAAAAATGAGTCTATTCTATTCTTTACTGGGTGATATTGTTACCGTCTGGAAAAAAATAGGGTGTAACGGGTGAACGAAATAGAAGCAGCCACCCCACTTTTTTTTTTATTTGACATTAACGTATTATGAAATTGTTCTTTCAATAAATACTATAATTGAGTACGTATTATTTAAATTTCCATAGTTTTTATTTGATTATATTCATTTAGTTTCATAAATTTTGTTTTTATTTTTCGGTATCGAAAGTGTATCTCAAGTTAGTAGTATTTATTGATAGATAAATTTCATAATATTTAAAAAAATTAAAAAAAAGAATATTAACAATACTATAAACATTACTAATATTCCCCTTAACCACTCGTGGTAAGCTTAAATTGCTTGTGTTACGAGTGGTTCACGCCAGTAGTCGAATGGTGGATTCGAACCCACGACCTTTTTGAGTTCGCGGTCCGCGCCCTGCCATTGGGCTACTGTCGCTTAATTGTGAAGTATCAGTGTCGTAGGCTTCTCTATTCCGTTCACCTGTTACACCCTATCATTTCCAGACGATAAAAAAGTTCATCTAGTACCTATATATTATACGCTATATGTGTCACATAGTGAAGACCGTACCGCTAGATGGAGCAACGGTATGCACAAGACGGCTGGCGCCAACTGGATGCTCGGAGCGGAAGATTGGCCTAAGTGCCGCGCCATTGGTAAGGCGTATGGCCAGAAAATAACTGCCGTAGGCTGATGATGATGATAATGATAACTTGACATGAATTAACTAGTATTCTCACTAGGTTCATCACAGCTCATGAGTAATGTTTGAGTTTTTTAAACCATAATGTGTGAAAGTATCAACGTAAAAAAATGAATATTTTCATTTACAAGTGCACTCTTTCTTCGTGTAAACCAAATGTCACGCTCCTCCATGCGCCAAATATGCTAAAAGGGGTCACAAAGTTGGACGAGGATGACAATTCTCCCGCGGGGCTGCGATTACATTTGCATCTAAAGTTTCATATGTAAATTATTCATATTGTTATTATTCATATAAACTCTTAGTAGTTTTAAGAAAAGTGAGTATTTATGGATGTCCCCAAGTTTTCTTCTGCGTCAGAAGCCAGAGTTAGAGCTACGTGGGCTTTAGAATTTTCTCTTTCTTTTTAATTTCCCAGTGAAAAGTTATTGTAATGGGTCCGATTTTGCAAATTGGAAATTTTAACATATCTCCACGTTTCAAGGTCTTTAGAGTCAAATAGTATGGTTTTTAAGAGGATGTCCGTGTGTGCACACGACTGTATGAGTATCCGATTCAATTTTCGCCTTTATCCAACAAAGATTCCAATCAAGTCAAAATATCTCTTATGATTAAATTATTTTAATCTTCTTTTTGTTTATTCCAGATAGACGGAAGCTTGGTTTTAAAGCAAGTGGGCGTAAACGATGAAGGCCTCTATGAGTGCGGCGTAGAGAACGAGACTGCATACGTCGATAGAGTCAATCTTACAGTCAGAAGTGAGTTTTATTATTAGATATATATGATAGTAAACTGTTCGTTTTTCAAAAATAATGTCTGGCTAGGCTGTGTGAAAGCACCAGGCTTCCAGAACAGAGGTATTTCCGAACCAGTGGTAAACTAAGCAAGAATGACTTTCAATAAGTATTATTTATAGTCTATATTGAATAAAAAAAATCTGATTTATCATCAATAGAGCTCTTCATCATCAATACACTGGTGTTCTTCCTCAAGGAACGCCACAAAACACATTCTTAAGCTACCTGCATCTGTCGACTTCCTGTATGATGTCTTACCACACCTACCTATTGCCACTTTAGTATACTGTAGACATGGGACGAGTACTCGGTTTGGATTCGGTACTCGGCGGATTTTTTTAGGGTTCGGCCGAACACCGAGTATTAACGGCCGAGTACCGAGTACTTGGCCTTAATTATATTCCATTGAAAAATAAAGACAAAAAGCCAGTTTTTATCATTATTATTATATTAGACACTTTAAAACATCAGGAACATGAGAAACAGCAGAAATATTGAGAAAGTACATAAGAATCTCAATCAAAAACACTAGTTTTCGGCCCTATTTGGGTCTAGTTTGCTTCTTTTTGCTTCATATACTAAAGCCCGCCTCTGAAAAAAGCCGTTCACTGTAAACTGAACTGGCGGGTGTTGATAGGTATTGAGCCGCAACTTTTCCCAAGATGGGGTAATATCCTTCATTAGAAATCCACCATTTATATGGATTTGCATCTCTTGCGACCCTTGGTACGCTTAAGTAATGATCTAACTCTGCTGCAGCGGAATTCTTAGGATCATTAGGTTGGCAACTGGTTGATGCGTCAGCAGCTTCTTTCTTTTTCAGAAGCATGTTTTGAATGAATTTTTTTATGTGTTTCCTAAGATCAATAATTTTTCTAGACGTTTTCCGATAAAGCGATTTTTATAAGCAGTCATTTTCGCGCCAGATAACGAAAACAATCTCTCGAACATGAGTTATTTGACAAGTAATCAGTAATCACTCATCAACAGTGTCCGTGGGTGTGTGACTGATCGAGTACCGATACAAGTACTTTTCTTTCGATACTACTTGGTACTCAGTTTTAAAATATCGATACCAAAGTACTTGGTATCGAAAGAAGAGTATGAAGTAAGTACTTGTTATTTCTCGTATCGTTTCATACCTAACTCTGTGTAAGGGAAATAACCGCGCGCTGTTCACTACTGCGTTTTTGTTAAGCCGATTCGGCCGAGTACTCGGCCCAATCTAGGCCGAATACTCAGTGGCCGGGTACTCGGCAAATCACTACTCGTTCCATATCTAGTATACTGATCCTATGGCCTATGGCACTTACTCTAATTTTACTGCGGATGTCGTCATTACGAAGAGTCTTACCCTCATACATAGAGAAACTTGGAGCAAGGACGCTAAGCGACCTTAATCTTCATCATACGGCCAGCAGAAAATTATTCTGTAACAGCACAGTGATCTTGAACAACACAATTAAAGAAATTACTGAAAAGTAGTTTTGAAGTGAACTCCGTAGGCCTGTAGATACAAAGAAATGTATTAAAGAAATAATCATATTAACACTTCCGTCTCACTAACTCTTACTTTACAGCCTATAAATGTCCACTGCTGCGATTTTGCCACAGTTGCCACGCTTGGTAGGAGGGTTGGCAACTGCAGTTTTTTAATTATTTTGAGCTGTTACGTACGTGATAGAGCCATGCTGCAGTTATATTGGTAGTTAAAAATTTACTTTATTTTGCTAAAAACGAACTCAGAATATATGACTTCTTATACTGCGCTTTAAAGATTTTAATTTAACTTTCGTTTTGTTTATAATTCAGCCTTTTTGTCTGTTCTCTTATTTTTAATTAGATCGTAAAAAAAAACAGGGTAAGTGACTAAAATAAACACTCTTGTTCGTTTTTAGTTAATTTCGTACTTAGACCCTTTTACTGGATACGAGGCATCCCATCTTAGTCCTCACGGGTGATTTTGATTCGTAATCAAGAATACATGTAGGTGTCTATGGGCCACAGCAAACACTTACTACCTACCAGATGGACTGTGTGCTTGTTTGTCACCCTATCCTATAAAAAAATCGGGATGATGCTGCTGCCCATTTCATGTTTCAGTTTCCCTCTTTCAGTTTCCCTCTTTCGCTTCTTACAACACCCAGTGGTCGATAATATTTTTTTATTAAAATATTAATTATTTAACCCTTCTGTGAATGGTATAAATAATATTACAATTTTAAGGTGACTAGAATGTCGTTTAAATAGGTTTTTTTATAGGATAGGGTGACAAACGAGCACACTGTCAACCTGGTGGTAAGTGGTTGCTGTGTCCCATAGATATTTACATCGGTCGTCAAATACGAACCAAAATGCAGATGCGTTGTCACCCGTGAGGACTAAGATGGAATGTCTCGTTTACAGCAGAATGGGTCTCCGGTTCTCCACGCTCACCATACGAAACACAGTAGCGTTAACCTGCTATTTTACTCTGGTACTCTGTTAAGTGCGTGGTCCTTCCCCGGTCAAGCCGACCTATCCGTGCTACAGCTATACCACTAATATAGCTGCAGCGTGGCTCTACCTTAAACATTAAAATCTTCATTCCCTATTTTTCTACTTTTAGGGGTGAAGGTTTTTCTTTAAATTTATATGGGACTACCCCTGTACCTGTACCTGTATAAATTGATTAAACCGTTTCCGAGATGTTTTTGAACTTGCTTAATAAATTCACAAATTTCAGCAGAGTTGTCTAGTCTACTCAACATCATTAAATCAGTATGAAATAATCATTTACTTTACGTTAATGTTTTTATACCAAAGTATCACTAAGACACTATTAGACCACCTAAACACAGATGAAGACGAGTCACACGGAAGCGCGAAGGCCGCGTAATGACGCCTATTATCTATAATCCAGCATCTCTAGACCCGCGATTTAAGTAGAGCTAAATTCAGCATACAGTTCATCGAGGTCTGGTCTCTATGTGTAGTTGCATTTCAATAATGATGACGGTGGATAATGTGGTGAGTATTGTGTTTTTGAATAGTGCATAAAGTATGAGCCTTACTGGCTCATTGCTCTAGGGGTTCGAATTCCAGGTGGGGCCAAAATATGTAATTGCGTTATTCTGTCAAGAAGTTGGCAGTGTTTTATCGCCATAACTCGGAATGATCTCTCTCCGCTAGTGTCACATTACTTATTCAGACTATGAGAGTGAGGGAATAGAGAGTGTATACATTCTGGCACTATAATCCTATCCTGACTAAATGGCTAGTCTCCGTTGAGACTGGCCGCTGTTTCCGACATTCGGTTTTGAGGACATTCTTAAAGTATCGGCCTATTTACGTTCAACTGCTGGACCTTTTGCTCTTTTCTCCCATTTCTGAGAAGGTTTTTAGCCATGACAAAATGTTTTTGTTTGTGGTGGCGGAAAAATCCATCAACTGCTCTCGACCCATGAGTTTCGTAAGAGGCGGCTACGGGACTTGCAAGAATAATCGTACCGGTTCCGATAGACGGCGCTAAAACCATCTAGTTTACGCCAAACGTTACGTAAACCGTGTGACCATCTAAATCAGTTGGAAAATATTCAGATCAGCCACGGATAGCGGGGGAAAAAGTGCGAAACATCTGGCACAAGTTTTTCAATACCTGTTCATTATTGCTCAACCTGCATATATTTGGAGAGGCCCATACCAAGCTGCCATCCTTGCTATAGGTCATTCTTGTTTCATTCGTCAGTCTATATACAAGCCTTTACTGTGAGATCGTAGTGCTGTTCTAGATATTTTAAATATGGTATACAAATATACTTTTACAGAGCCCCTACACTGCTATATTTTATAGAGGTGGGCCAAATATTCGTTTTATATTCGGTATTCGGCATATTCGGCAGATTTACTGAATATTCGTATTCGGCCGAATATTCGGCTAAATCACCGAACATTCTTTAAAGGGGTACTCAAAGTACCTATCCACTGTATGGAAATGTACGTTGTGAGTAATGGCATGTTTTCATATTTTTGCTGTTGAAAGTATAGTAGTTACGTTGTACCAATTCTGGTGCACTTGTAGAAAGGTTGTACCAGTTCTGGCGCACGACGTTCGTCGACTCACGATCCTAATATATAAAAAAATAAAAAGGTTTTGGCATGCTCTGATCACGAATCTGCGGTCCATTTTTGCGTAGGATGCACGGTTCCGGAGATGAGCAGATCAATTAACTCTTATCTAATTGATATCCGCTGCGAGCCTCAACCGTCATTAGCGCTCCATTGTCCTTATCTACTTATCTATTGTTGATTGACTACCGTCATTATCTATTATTCGTCCAGCGTGTGGGTCGGCTTATGCTATTGTATTATACTCCTTTGTTCCTATCTACAACACTAATCTGAATCATCAATAAAACACATTACCTAATTTTGTTAAAATTTTTATTTATAAAATACAAAATCTTATTACTTATTATCTATAAAATAGGAGCGAAACATCTCATCCACTAACATATCGTTGTACAATGTGTTCTCTGTAAATATACTCGTAAAACTATGCATTGAACATCCCTGAAACTTATATAGCAAATACATTAAGCAATATTCGCCACAAACTGAAGTCCTATCAACATTCCAGTTCCATCTTTTACAATTTCGTACAGGTGTCGTCCATATGAATCAAAATATTCACCGACGACATTCGTATCGATATATAAAGCTACCCAATGTGACCCTGGTTTATCATCTGTACCCAAATTGCATATTACCTAGTCAGGTCATAAATTCTATCACATGTTTAATGTAAAATAATTGAAACAAGTTTATTCATTATGTAACCATTTATATACCAAAATGAACTTAACAAAACCTAGATTCTTATGACACTATAGTTTATTCAAAATGACCTCCGTAATTTTGAATACAGGCCTTCAATCTGCGCGGCCAGTCGTCTATCTCACCACGAACGAGGTCCATGTCATATCGGCGGCTGCCTTAATTAAAGATGTCTTGAGTGACTCGAAATTGGGATGAGGCTTTGAGCACGCCTTTTCCTCCAAGTGTTACCATATCTTGTAATCTAACGGATTCAAATCTGGACTGGTCTTTGTGTCGGATGAAGTCGATTTCACGCGCCGCCAACCAGTCTTTTTTTTTTGTTTTTAAAGAACGTTACCTCCACACTAGGTTTTTCTCCTGTATCGTGGGGGCAGTTTACAAACACAAATTTCACAAGGACAAACATCCAAACTCGGAACAATTACTTGTAGGTCGTACAAATACTTGTTCCGTGCGGGATTCGAACCCGCGACCCCCAAGCGCAGCCACTCATTGCTAAGCCACTACGCCACGGAGCTGTCAAAAGTCTTGTGTGCTCTTCGCTCTATGAGCTGACGCCGAATCTTGTTGGAATACCCAGTGCCTGTTATTGAACATGGTATGAGAAACAGGTTACACAAGGTTCGTCAGGACTGTATTTTGATACACAACTGCATTCGTTTATTAACCTTTCTCACAAAAATGTACCTCTGTTAAGCCCCAATAAGAAACTCCCAACCATACCATGAGCGAGGATGGAAAATGACCTCGTTGGACACGCGGAATACGGTTGCTCGCTTCTTCACTACTGTGTGCGTACACCTTATCATTTTGTTTGTTGTAGCTCTCTTCTACGGTAAAAAAATTTTTTATCCGAAAAAAGAATTTCCCGATATTTTTTTCCCGCGTACCGCTTCACCAAAGCGCGGCATCTCTTCAGTCTCAGATCCATTAGACGAGCATTCAAACGATGTCCTGTTTTTCTTCGATATGCCCGAAGCCCTAAGTCTTCATTTAACGCCGTGGTTCTGCTTAACCCCATCTGAAGGGCCAACAGTTTCTGCTTACGTTTGGGATTTCTTTGAATTCGCACCTTTACAGCTTTTATCACTGCTGGAGTCCTAACAAATCGAAGGCGACCACTTCTTGACCTGTCATCTACACTAGAGTCTTCATTGTATCGTTTGATGGTACGATAAACGAATCTTTTGGTTATATTCAAATTTTTCAGTATATCAAAAAATTTAATTGGCGCGTAATCGCAACTGCAACACGGTCTTTTTTAAGCGTCCACTCCATATGTAAAAATGAGTAAAATTCTAAAAAGTATACAGTTTTATTTTCATGAACAATTCGAATTCAATAAACTTTTTTTGTGGCCAGCATTCTAAAAGAAAAGTTTTTACTGTGTGACAATACTTATGACCTGACTAGGTATATACGTTGGTACGTGGGTGTACATGGGCAGTCTGTTAGCAGCATAAACATTATTTTCTAGACTGGGGTGAATCTTTTTCAGATGTTGTTGTACATCTAGTGTATCCATGATATTACTGCTATTAGTAGATTACTACAGTACAATCTACTCAATGACTAACATAGGAATGATCAATTATGTGATTTCTAAATATTAAATTGCATTTTTTCTGTTATACAAAACGTATTTGAGTCATCAATACACTGAATAAGACGCAACACGAAGAATGTGAGATAAGGTTGTTGACGCATAAAGTTATTATCAATTCTACTGTAGAAATTCTTTAGATTAGAATTATTACTTACTGGTACTATATAAGACCAAGCAACTGCAGTCATGGAGTTAGTGTATGGTCGTTTGACCGCAGTGTATCTATCAATAATACATTTGTGTTACTTCAACGCATCAAAGGCCATAGATGTAAGTGTTTAATCTATTGACAAACTTACTTTTCTTTCTGTTATTTTTTACATGTGTATGATTTTGAACGACAGGCCTGTTGGTCTAGTGGTTAGTGACCCTGACTGTTATGCCGGAGGTTGTGGGTTCGATTCCCACCCAGGACAAATGTTTGTGTGATGAGCACGATCATTTGTTCTGTGTCTGGGTGTAATTTATCTATAATATTTATGTATTTAGAAATATATAAGTATGTTTATCAGTTGTCTAGTACCCATAACACAAGCTCTGCTTAGCTTGGGACTAGATGGCGTTGTGTGATAGTTGTGGAATATTATTATTATTATTATTATTTAGTGTTAACAAATTATATTTAAATATTTTGTGTGTGTATATGATTAAGCCGTGGTAGCTCAGATGGTTAGCGCAAGCTGTAAATTTTACAGTACGTAACGCGGGTTCGATCCCCGCCGACACCAATTAAATTGTTAATTGCAATTTTAAGTGTTTATTCTATTGACACATTTACTTTTCTTTCTGTTATTTTCTTACGTGTGTATGATTTAGTGTTAACAAATTATATTTAAATATTTTGTGTGTGTATATGATTAAGCCGTGGTAGCTCAGATGGTTAGCGCAAGCTGTAAATTTTACAGTACGTAACGCGGGTTCGATCCCCGCCGACACCACTTAAATTGTTAATTGCAATCATGTCTGAGAAAATTTCGAAGGCATGTGAAGTTCGCCAACACGCATTGAGACCGCGCCGCGGACATTTCCTAGCCATAAATACAGACAATAGCAGAAAGTAAAAAAGTTAAAAAATACTTTTTTAACAATGACAGTCATTAGTTGATCATTAGTGAATGTGATTCTGTTTTCTTAAATTACAGGAAGAAAAGAGCAGAAGGAAGAAATGGGGTGATGGGAAGTAATGAAGAATGAATTGTTATGTGAAGTTTGTTGGAACAAACATATTTTAGTCACGTGTAAATACTTTTAACATTTTGGTTCAAAATGACACAAAATCTAAAAAATATTAGATACATCATCGACATGGACGGATTTTACATTACATATCCTCATAAACATTTTCAATGTAGAGAAATGGCTATTCTAGACGTAAAACTATCTAATAAAAATGATTCGTTTATCGATCATTATTTGTTTCAGCCAAGTTATCCTTTCAATTATTTGTCGCCAAAAGACAAAAAAACTGTTCGTTATTGTGAAATACACGTGCACGGCATTCCATATTTTGATGTGACCGAAGAATTAAAATGTGCCTACAAACAAGAGAACATCATTCCCATATTAAATTGGTATATTAGAAATTTGTGCAAAGACGAAGCATCGCATACAAAGGTGGTTCAACAGAAAAACAATTTTTAAAAATGTTGACGACGAATGATAGAATTTTTAATATAGAAGAATACAAATGTCCAAAATACAATGATTTGGTAAATGTCATAAATTTAAACAAACGTTATGTGTGTAATAATCATATATTTGCAAAAAATAATCACAAAATTTTACATTGTTCTTGTGACGAAGTGTGGGTTTTTTACAAGTGGTTATTACTTGAAAATAAAATTTTAAATTAATCATAAATTTTGTTCGATTTCCAAAAAACATTAGACAAAATTGGTTCAACAGAAAAACAATTTTTAAAAATGTTGACGACGAATGATAGAATTTAATAAATACAAATGTCCAAAATACAAATAAAATTTTAAATTAATCATAGATTTTGTTTGATTTCCAAAAAACATTAGACAAAATTGGTTCAACAGAAATACAATTTTTAAAAATGTTGACGACGAATGATAGAATTTTTAATATTGAAGAATACAAATGTCCAAAATACAATGATTTGGTAAATGTCATAAATTTAAACAAACGTTATGTGTGTAATAATCATATATTTGCAAAAAATAATCACAAAATTTTACATTGTTCTTGTGACGAAGTGTGGGTTTTTTACAAGTGGGGTTATTACTTGAAAATAAAATTTTAAATTAATCATAAATTTTGTTTGATTTCCAAAAAACATTAGACAAAATTGGTTCAACAGAAAAACAATTTATAAAAATGTTGACGACGAATGATAGAATTTTTAATATTGAAGAATACAAATGTCCAAAATACAAATAAAATTTTAAATTAATCATAAATTTTGTTTGATTTCCAAAAAACATTAGACAAAATTGGTTCAACAGAAAAACAATTTTTAAAAATGTTGACGACGAATGATAGAATTTTTAATATTGAAGAATACAAATGTCCAAAATACAAATAAAATTTTAAATTAATCATAAATTTTGTTTGATTTCCAAAAAACATATTTGTATTTTGGACATTTGTATTCTTCAAGGTCACATCAAAATATGGAATGCCGTGCACGTGTATTTCACAATAACGAACAGTTTTTTTGTCTTTTGGCGACAAATAATTGAAAGGATAACTTGGCTGAAACAAATAATGATCGATAAACGAATCATTTTTATTAGATAGTTTTACGTCTAGAATAGCCATTTCTCTACATTGAAAATGTTTATGAGGATATGTAATGTAAAATCCGTCCATGTCGATGATGTATCTAATATTTTTTAGATTTTGTGTCATTTTGAACCAAAATGTTAAAAGTATTTACACGTGACTAAAATATGTTTGTTCCAACAAACTTCACATAACAATTCATTCTTCATTACTTCCCATCACCCCATTTCTTCCTTCTGCTCTTTTCTTCCTGTAATTTAAGAAAACAGAATCACATTCACTAATGATCAACTAATGACTGTCATTGTTAAAAAAGTATTTTTTAACTTTTTACTTTCTGCTATTGTCTTTGTATTTATGGCTAGGAAATGTCCGCGGCGCGGTCTCAATGCGTGTTGGCGAACTTCACATGCCTTCGAAATTTTCTCAGACATGATTGCAATTAACAATTTAAGTGGTGTCGGCGGGGATCGAACCCGCGTTACGTACTGTAAAATTTACAGCTTGCGCTAACCATCTGAGCTACCACGGCTTAATCATATACACACACAAAATATTTAAATATAATTTGTTAACACTAAATCATACACACGTAAGAAAATAACAGAAAGAAAAGTAAGTGTGTCAATAGAATAAACACTTAAAATTGCAATTAACAATTTAATTGGTGTCGGCGGGGATCGAACCCGCGTTACGTACTGTAAAATTTACAGCTTGCGCTAACCATCTGAGCTACCACGGCTTAATCATATACACACACAAAATATTTAAATATAATTTGTTAACACTAAATAATAATAATAATAATAATATTCTACAACTATCACACAACGCCATCTAGTCCCAAGCTAAGCAGAGCTTGTGTTATGGGTACTAGACAACTTATAAACATACTTATATATTTCTAAATACATAAATATTATAGATAAATTACACCCAGACACAGAACAAATGATCGTGCTCATCACACAAACATTTGTCCTGGGTGGGAATCGAACCCACAACCTCCGGCATAACAGTCAGGGTCACTAACCACTAGACCAACAGGCCTGTCGTTCAAAATCATACACACGTAAAAAAATAACAGAAAGAAAAGTAAGTTTGTCAATAGATTAAACACTTACATCTATGGCCTTTGATGCGTTGAAGTAACACAAATGTATTATTGATAGATACACTGCGGTCAAACGACCATACACTAACTCCACGACTGCAGTTGCTTGGTCTTATATAGTACCAGTAAGTAATAGTTCTAATCTAAAGAATTTCTACAGTAGAATTGATAATAACTTTATGCGTCAACAACCTTATCTCACATTCTTCGTGTTGCGTCTTATTCAGTGTATTGATGACTCAAATACGTTTTGTATAACAGAAAAAATGCAATTTAATATTTAGAAATCACATAATTGATCATTCCTATGTTAGTCATTGAGTAGATTGTACTGTAGTAATCTACTAATAGCAGTAATATCATGGATACACTAGATGTACAACAACATCTGAAAAAGATTCACCCCAGTCTAGAAAATAATGTTTATGCTGCTAACAGACTGCCCATGTACACCCACGTACCAACGTATATACCTAGTCAGGTCATAAGTATTGTCACACAGTAAAAACTTTTCTTTTAGAATGCTGGCCACAAAAAAGTTTATTGAATTCGAATTGTTCATGAAAATAAAACTGTATACTTTTTACAATTTTACTCATTTTTACATATGGAGTGGACGCTTAAAAAAGACCGTGTTGCAGTTGCGATTACGCGCCAATTAAATTTTTTGATATACTGAAAAATTTGAATATAACCAAAAGATTAGTTTATCGTACCATCAAACGATACAATGAAGACTCTAGTGTAGATGACAGGTCAAGAAGTGGTCGCCTTCGATTTGTTAGGACTCCAGCAGTGATAAAAGCTGTAAAGGTGCGAATTCAAAGAAATCCCAAACGTAAGCAGAAACTGTTGGCCCTTCAGATGGGGTTAAGCAGAACCACGGCGTTAAATGAAGACTTAGGGCTTCGGGCATATCGAAGAAAAACAGGACATCGTTTGAATGCTCGTCTAATGGATCTGAGACTGAAGAGATGCCGCGCTTTGGTGAAGCGGTACGCGGGAAAAAAAATATCGGGAAATTCTTTTTTTCGGATAAAAAAATTTTTA
The DNA here is from genome assembly GCA_907164705.1 of Parnassius apollo. Classification (NCBI taxonomy): domain Eukaryota; kingdom Metazoa; phylum Arthropoda; class Insecta; order Lepidoptera; family Papilionidae; genus Parnassius; species Parnassius apollo. The sequence goes on from CAJQZP010000393.1 coordinate 4,166,463, forward strand.
CCGTAGAAGAGAGCTACAACAAACAAAATGATAAGGTGTACGCACACAGTAGTGAAGAAGCGAGCAACCGTATTCCGCGTGTCCAACGAGGTCATTTTCCATCCTCGCTCATGGTATGGTTGGGAGTTTCTTATTGGGGCTTAACAGAGGTACATTTTTGTGAGAAAGGTTAACCTTTCAAACGAATGCAGTTGTGTATCAAAATACAGTCCTGACGAACCTTGTGTAACCTGTTTCTCATACCATGTTCAATAACAGGCACTGGGTATTCCAACAAGATTCGGCGTCAGCTCATAGAGCGAAGAGCACACAAGACTTTTGACAGCTCCGTGGCGTAGTGGCTTAGCAATGAGTGGCTGCGCTTGGGGGTCGCGGGTTCGAATCCCGCACGGAACAAGTATTTGTACGACCTACAAGTAATTGTTCCGAGTTTGGATGTTTGTCCTTGTGAAATTTGTGTTTGTAAACTGCCCCCACGATACAGGAGAAAAACCTAGTGTGGAGGTAACGTTCTTTAAAAACAAAAAAAAAAAAAAAAAAAACTGACTGGCGGCGCGTGAAATCGACTTCATCCGACACAAATTGACCAGTCCAGATTTGAATCCGTTAGATTACAAGATATGGTAACACTTGGAGGAAAAGGCGTGCTCAAAGCCTCATCCCAATTTCGAGTCACTCAAGACATCTTTAATTAAGGCAGCCGCCGATATGACATGGACCTCGTTCGTGGTGAGATAGACGACTGGCCGCGCAGATTGAAGGCCTGTATTCAAAATTACGGAGGTCATTTTGAATAAACTATAGTGTCATAAGAATCTATGTTTTGTTAAGTTCATTTTGGTATATAAATGGTTACATAATGAATAAACTTGTTTCAATTATTTTACATTAAACATGTGATAGAATTTATGACCTGACTAGGTAATATGCAATTTGGGTACAGATGATAAACCAGGGTCACATTGGGTAGCTTTATATATCGATACGAATGACGTCGGTGAATATTTTGATTCATATGGACGGGCACCTGTACGAAATTGTAAAAGATGGAACTGGAATGTTGATAGGACTTCAGTTTGTGGCGAATATTGCTTAATGTATTTGCTATATAAGTTTCAGGGATGTTCAATGCATAGTTTTACGAGTATATTTACAGAGAACACATTGTACAACGATATGTTAGTGGATGAGATGTTTCGCTCCTATTTTATAGATAATAAGTAATAAGATTTTGTATTTTATAAATAAAAATTTTAACAAAATTAGGTAATGTGTTTTAAAGATGGAACTGGAATGTTGATAGGACTTCAGTTTGTGGCGAATATTGCTTAATGTATTTGCTATATAAGTTTCAGGGATGTTCAATGCATAGTTTTACGAGTATATTTACAGAGAACACATTGTACAACGACATGTTAGTGGATGAGATGTTTCGCTCCTATTTTATAGATAATAAGTAATAAGATTTTGTATTTTATAAATAAAAATTTTAACAAAATTAGGTAATGTGTTTTATTGATGATTCAGATTAGTGTTGTAGATAGGAACAAAGGAGTATAATACAATAGCATAAGCCGACCCACACGCTGGACGAATAATAGATAATGACGGTAGTCAATCAACAATAGATAAGTAGATAAGGACAATGGAGCGCTAATGACGGTTGAGGCTCGCAGCGGATATCAATGAGATAAGAGTTAATTGATCTGCTCATCTCCGGAACCGTGCATCCTACGCAAAAAGCATGCCAAAAGATCGTGAGTCGACGAACGTCGTGCGCCAGAACTGGTACAACCTTTCTACAAGTGCGCCAGAACTGGTACAACGTAACTACTAAGTATATTTATTTATGGATTAAATCTACTTATATAGCGTTATGTTTCTGAGGCACTGTAGATTTATTTCCAATCATAGTAAATAGAAAGCTTGATAAAATTTTGTTTGGAATCAAACAAAGACATTACATTATAATCGTCTGTTTCTCTAAAATTGGTCCAAATAGTAGATTTCCTGTCACAGATTTTCATCATATATTTATCAATTTTCACTAAGAATAACACAACGAAATACTTTATTTTTTAGAAAAATAGTCAAAATATAATCATGTGCCGGCTATTTGCTCAGTACCAGATGATGCAGTAACATATTTATATCCTGTATAAGGTGTCGTAAGTCTAAATAACATGTCAGGTGTGGCGGGGGATCGAGGGGAAGGCTCCGGCGCTAATCCCGCTCGCTTTACGGTAACAATAGTTTCGACATAAATTGGTTAGGCACCGAGGTATTCCTGCCGAATAATGTTCGGCCGAATATTCGGTTCGGTAAAAGTTTTACCGAACGTTCGGCCTAATATTCGTATTCGGTGAAATCCATATTCGACCCATCTATAATATTTTATACGTGGTAGAGCTATAATGCAGCTATAAAGTAGTAGCGTAAATAGGTCGGCTCGATCAAAGAAGGACCACGCTCTCAGAAAACCAGCGTAAAATAGCAGCTTAGTGCTGCTGGGTTTCGTAACGTGTAGTGAACCAACCGGAGACTCCTTTTACTGGAAAGGTATTCCATCTTAGCCCTCACGGGTAACAACGCATCTGCATTTTTATTTCTAATCGGGGATAGATGATGTCTATAGGCTGCAGCATCCACTTACCTTACATCAGGTGGACTGTGTGCTCGTTTGTCATTCAACAATCATTAATAGAATCGGGCGTTACTTTGCGAAAACCCATTATATTGTAGTTTTTTTATAGCAGAAGGAGCAAACGAGCATACGGCTCACCTGATGGTAAGTGATTACCGCCGCCCATGAGCAACTGTAACACCAGGGGAATTGCAGATCCCCTTTTAAAAAGGAGTAGGCTCTTTACTTGAAGGTCCCTAAGCCGTATCGGTCCGAAAAATCTCTGGTGGTAGTCAATTCCACAAGGAAGTTGTGCGAGGATAAAAACTTCTTTTAAATCGCACAGTGATAGATCGCGCAGATCGATAAAGAGCACGGTCGCCGACGATTCGAACAGCTCTGCGCTGGCGCTGGGGAGCCCAGAGATGGGAACAATATTCCATGCGAGGCCGAAACTGCGCCTTTTAAAACAGCAGGCGGTATGCAGGCATGAAATACTGTCCCGCGCTACAGAGCACGCCAAGCTTTTTAGAAGCCAATTTGAACTTCTCTTCCAAGTGATCACGAAACTGCACGTCACTCGATATGTCGACGCCGAGGTTTCCGATACTGGCTGAGCTAATAATGGAAGTGATTTAAAACTGAGGACATACGACAAAAGGGTTCTTTTTAACGGTAAACGCGCAAACTTGTGTCTTCTGGGGATTGAACTGGACTAGATTTAGTCACCCCCAGTCCGAAACTTTGTTCAACAAAGTATCGACTTCAGACACAAGTTTGCACTGGTACTCGGCCACGTTTTCCTGAAAAATATTGGTACGGCCGGTGTATAAAGCATCACCAGTGCTGTCGTCCACCTGCAATGAATGTTACCGGTTTCAACATGTCATTAAAATGCAAAAGAAACAGCGTTGGTGATAGCACGCAACCTTTTGTAACACCAGCGTTAATGGGCTTGTAATCAGAGTATGCACCGTCTACTACAATCTTGATGCTCCAATCTTCAAGAAAACACAAGCTTAATTTCTCTGGAAGCCCATCGGAAAGAAGCTTCGTAAGAAGCGCTTTGTGCCAAACCCGATCGAAGGCCTTCGCTATGCCCAAACTAACGGCCAATACTTCCCCCCTTTGACTCCACTGCCTTCGCCCATTTATGAGTTAGGTAACCAAGAAGATCACCAGTCGAGCGACCGCGACGGAAACCGTACTGGCGGTCACTAATCAGTTGGTGATCCTCAAGGTGCCGCGTGTTATAGTAGTTATTAGAACTTTATTTCCTTATTTTCGCGTAATGAAATAAAATTTTTGATAACATCTAGTAAATTCAAAAAATTATGGCAGCCCTGGCAAAATCCCTCTTATGAAGCAATTTTTTGGGAGGCCTATGTTCAGCAGTGAACTTTGGTAGGTTTTTTTATAGCATATGGGTGATAAACGAGCATACTGTCCATTTGATAGTAAATGGATGCTGTGGCCCATAAATATCTATCTATCCTCGATTAAGAATAAAGATGTAGATGCGTTGCCACCCCTGATTGAATGTTTCATTCCTAGTAATAAAGGTCTCCAGTTCTCTACACTCTCCATACGAAACGCAGCAGAATTGAACTGTTATTTTACGCTGGTATTCTATGAGAGCATTGTCCTTCCCCGCTTAAGCCGACCCATTCGTGCTGCAACGATACAAATATTGCTGCAGTATGGGTCTACCACGTATAACTTTTGAGATACTGTGCTCTTATGATGATAATGATGATATGAATATATGTGACGGTTCCACCGCCACACCATCTAACGAGAGCCATGATAGTTAATCCTTCCTACAACGGGAGAGGTCTAAATCAAACAGTTAACACTAACGAGCTTGTAAAGAATCAAGGATATATTATTTATTACTTGCTTGGTATGTGCATATGGTGCGTGCGTAGGTATAACCCTATTGTTTCGCCCGTATAAAGCGTCCTATGGCGACGTCCTCGATTTTAAATGCCAATAACCGCGGATCAATAGAAATGCGTTGAACAAAAACAAGGTGATTTATGTATGTACTGCTAAGTCTGGCGGAAAATACCGGGACAAAAACGAAAGGTATAGGTTAGTGGCTTAAGAATCAATCTAGGCAATAGACATGTGTCAATCATTCTTTTCTTCTGACCGAATCATTCTAGTACATTTCGTCACGCGTACCGGTACATTCGGATTGATCATTCAAATGGATCATTTCGGGCTCCAGTACCTTACACTAAAAACAATTCATTTAGATCAATCGGGATTCTGTCGGTTTTAGACTCGTACACAATTCACACCAAATCGCGAGTTTAAAAGGTTCCGTAAATTGTTTGTTATTGGTTGTACCGGAACATTCAAAAACAGATTAATGAACCATCAATACTTTTGAAGTGTACCAGCTCAAACGAACGAATCATTGATGATTGACACATGTCTACTAGACAGATATTTCTGCCGCTATACGGCAGTGTATGCATTACTGTGTTCCTTTTTGAAGGGTACAGAGGGCCGGTATAATTACAGGCTGTGAGCTATTCCATCTTTGTCCTCAGAGGACAACGCATCTGTACCCTTATTCGTATGAAGTTGTTTGCAATTGTTCATGGCGCTGCACTGATAATAATAAGTTTCATACGTGGTGGACCCATGCTGCAGCTATATTAGTAGTGTAGTTGTAGCATGAATGAGTCGGCTCGACCGGGGAAGGACCACGCTCGCACAGAATACTAGCCTAGAATAGCAGCTCAATGCTGCTGTGTTTCGTATGAGAGTGTAGAGAACCGAATTACTGGAAACGTGGCCTTCAATCTTAGTCCTCACGGGTGATAACCCATCTGCATTTTGGTTCGTAATCGAGGATAGATGTAGATGTGGACAGTGGACATCAGGTGGACTGTGTGCTCGTTTGTCACCCTTATCCTATAAAAAAATTATATCCTCTTGTCTGAATTTAAATCTCAGCGGCAGGTGTGATTAGACGGCAATTTTATTCGACCGACCAGAGATCAGGCGCAGGTCCTCCGTCTTTACTTACTTTCCGAGGTGCTGTGGGGTGAATCACCACTCACTTTCCGATTCCATACTGCTATTCAGAATATCTTAAAGAAAAACTCAATAACTGATTTTTGGCACGACCTGGCATTCGAACACGGGACCATGATCGTCAGTTTCGCTTACTATTACTAACTAGCTGGGCTGCAGTAGCCACTTACCTTCACCTAGACTATAAGTTCGTATGTCATTTGAATTTTATAGAAAAACCAGCGATCTGTCCCGGCTTCGCATAGATGATTTCTAGATCTGAACAACACCGCCACCTACCGGATCCACTTTGAAATCTAAACCATTCTCAAATCAACATAATCACAACAACAAAAATTCCCACACAAAATTTCATCAAAATGGGTCAGTCAAGCCGTTCAGGAGAAATTCAGAGTCACATACACATGGACAGAAGAATTATGTATATTAAGTTATCTTCATATTTTACCAACAAATCCTAATTTAAAAGGAGTACAATATTTCATGTGGAAAGAATGAATGAGGAAAGAGTGTCAAAGAAAATTTATGTTGCAGAAGTGAATGGCAGAGTCGGAAAGGGACGTTCGAGGCGAAAATTTGTCGACCAAATTGGCGATTTATTGAAAACGGGCAAAATTAGGAGTACCCTTAACCGACGAGCATGTATGCGTAGGTATATGGATGTGTGTCAGGATCGTGCCAAATGGAAGTCTGTAGTCTCTGCCTACCCCTCCGGGTGACAGGCGTGAATGTTTATGTATGTACAATATTTAATTGTAAATTATTGGTATTATACAAAATCTCCTAGATTTTTATCATAAATGTTATTATTGACAGACATTCGGCCTTCGTCACGCAAATTGTACAATATTGCACAATTTCCAGTCCGGACAGTCCCACAAAGTTCCGAATATGAGCCATCCTATGTGTGTGCTCGGCATATTGACTCAACTGTGTATACAGGTGGGGTTTACTATTAGCATAGTCCGGCGTTTAAAACGCTCTTTATTAAATTACGTCTGTCTCTAGGGACAAGCTTTTCGACTTGAAAGTGATCACTTTGATAAAAACACTACTCTTTGGGCTTTACTTATCTTATTTCTTTTTTGTCGTCTAAAGTTAAGCGTTCCGTTCATATAATGTGTAATGGATTATGGATACCTATAATGTATAATGGATTTCCGCAAAGTAACACCTGATTCTGTTAATTACCTTAAGCGTTTCTTTTTATAGAATAAGGGTGCCAAACGTGCACATAGTCCACCTGATGGTAAGTGGATGCTGTAACCCACAAACATCTAGATTATTGCTCGATTAAAAATCAAAATACATACACGTTTTCACTCCTAAAGACTGGACTTGAGTGCCTATTAGAAAGTTCTCCGCTTTAATACACTAACCACACGTAACATAATAGCATTGCTGCTATACCATTGCCATTTCTGTTGAAGCCATAATATTGCTGCAGCGTTGCTCTACCACGTTGAAAACCTCGCAGATAGATAGACCTCTCATTTCTGAAAGGGTTCATCGACTAATTACAATAATTATTGCATTGTAATAAAATGAAACTGAGATGCTGTGTGGAGATTCGAAACACTATTTCGTTCCATGTTCCGAAAGGAAACCCTTTATATATATATATATATATATATATATATATATATATATATATATATATTATACATTTAATAAGGGTGTCCTCGTTGGACACCCTTATTAAATATATCACACAATCCACCTGATGGTAAGTGGATGATATTAGATAGACATTAAAAATCTACATTTACCCTCGATTAAGAATCGAAATGCAGATGCGTTGTCGCACCTGATGACTAAGATGGAATGCCTCGTTTCCAGTAAAGAGGATGACCGATTCTTTACACTACCATACCAAACACAGTAACACTAATCTTAAAAGACACACAAGATGAGATGTGGTAACAGATTTTCTTACGGTGCAACCAAATGGTAATAAATTACGTCAAACTTATATTTGTCACTGTTAAATCGACAGCGGAACCACCGCCACTGGCCAACGTGACAGTCCACGCGTCGACAATCCTCGCGCTGATACTGTGGAACGTGGCGGGCGACGGCGGGCACCCCATTATCGACTTCACGGCGCAGTATCGCTCTGCGATGCCGGTCAACGGCACTCTCGAGCCGTGGCGGCCGATCAGCCCCAACCACATCAGCCCTAACTCGGTGAGGATTTTATTGTAAATCTATACGACACTGATAACATATGCTCGATTCACTGGCGCTGCGAAGAGATGTTGCATCCCTTTGCGTTTTCTATCTTATCTACCATGGAGAGTGTTCTGAGGAATTGTTCGGATTAGTTTCAGCCGCCAAATTCCACGAACGCACATCGCGTCAAATTTCCTGATACCATCCTCATCATCTGGATGCTTGTCGGTCTACTACTGTGCGTTTTACAAGGAGTTTTCTTCCTCGTAAAACTTCTCTGTGAAATTGTTTACCACCGGCGACTTTTCCGGACCGATACGACTTAGGGGCCTTCAAGAAAAGAGCTTACTCCTTTCTAAAAGGCCGGCAACGCACCTGCAATTCCCCTGGTGTTGCGGTTGTTTATGGGCGGCGTGAGTCACTTACCATCATGTGAGCCGTATGCTCGTTTGCCCCCACTTCTATAAAAAAATCTAAAAAAAAAGCAATAATACAAGTAGATAGTGTTGAATATAACTATTTCATATACATTATCTACTTGTATTATTGCTTTGAGTGCCTCGTTGTCTACTGATAGCAAACGTGGTTACTGATTATGAGATCCTGGGCTGGAATCCCGGGTCAGGCCAAAATCAGTTATTGGGTTTTACTGTCAAAAAATTCTTAGAACCAGTCCGGAGTCATGAAATTGGCGGTTTTTCACTCCCTTGCTCGAAAAGCATGTAAAGCCGAAAGTCCTGCGCTTAAGAGTTGAGGGAATAGGGAGTGCATCTGTGCTTGCGCATATACTTACGCACTATAATCCTCTCCTGTGCAGATTGCTTTGTCTCCGTTGAGACTGGCCGTCGTGACCGAAATTCGAACTGGACTAAGTACATTAGATGGCAAAAGTGTTCACATCTGATACTGTGATCGACCATCTGTCTGCTAAACGTGACGATTGAGGTGTATATTTTTTTTATAGGATAGGGTTACAAATGAGCACACAGTATACCTGATGGTAAGTGGTTGCTGTGGTCCATAGACATCTAAATCTATCCTCGATTACGAATCAAAATGCGGATGCGTTATCACCCCTGTATACCAAGATGGAATGCCTGGTTTTCTATACTCACCATACGAAACACAGCAGCATTAAGCTGCTATTTTACGCTGGTATTCTGTAAGAGCAGCGTCTACCCCGGTCACCGTGGTTCTGCCACGTAAAACATTTACAAATTCAAGATAAGTCACATTTTTGTTCCTCAGCGTCAAATAGACGTGTACCACTTGGAGCCTAACGCGTCGTACTGGTTTCGCGTGTGGGCGACTAATGTGCTGGGCCCCGGTCCACCCGTCGAGGTGCTCGCCACCACGCTGTACAGCGACCAGGAAGCAGGTTCGAATTTGTTTTTAGGCTGATGCTTCTTCTTACGAGTAATAATGACTAAAAATTAAAAAAAAAAAACTGCGGGTAGCAACCCGCTTGCCAAACGTGCCAACTATGGCCAGTATCCCGTTTATGGGGCAATCTATGCCTGCCTATGTTCAGCTGTGAACTTTATTAGGCCGTAACGGTAACGATAACTAGACTTTGGAACCCAGCCGTAGTCCTCAGTGGGTTAGGCACTCTGCCTCACCTAATGTTGTTACTTTATAATGTTTTTATTGGTAACCAATTATTTTCATAATAGATTATGAATAATAAATTTATCCATGTTTGGACCACAACTGAAAATTTGTTCATATGAAGAAGTGTATTTTCAGTTTACAGCGTTTTAGAATAATCCATTATGAACATTACTGTCACAAACCATATATTGTATATAGAAAAGGTAAGTGTGATATACGAATATTATTAGGTCCTTACATATGAAATTAGCGTTTTGTCGTACTGACCACTTTGATCTGAAATATCTCCTCTTTGGTTAAGAATTTCAAATTCAAATTTATAAATTCATTTAGCTGGTACATTTGAGTTTTGAAAACATTCATTCATTTGTTTTTTCCTCATTATTTTTTTCTTTGGCGTCGCTTTTTACCGCACAATGGAAAACATGAAATATCGGTATATTTACGAGTACGAGTTCTACTGTGGCACCAGTGCTGCAGAAACAGCTCGAAGGATTAAGGATGTGTACGACGCTGGTGTCGCAAAAGAAAGCACGGTACGTTTTTGTTTTTAACGTTTTCGTTCTGGAAATTTCGACCTTCAGAACCAACCCCGTGGACGGCCGGATACCAAAGTGGAAAATGAAGAATTAAAGGCTATTGTGGAAGTGGATCCATCACAAAGCACTTCAGAGATAGCTGCAGGCTTCGGGGTAAGTGATAAAACTGTATTAATCCACTTGAAGCAAATCGGGAAAGTAAAAAAACTTGAACGATGGGTAGGTACCTAATGAATTGAATGAATCGACCTTGCAAACACGCGTCCACTGCTGTGTTACTTGCTCAACCGGCACAAAAATGAAGGCATTTTAAATGGAATCATTACTTGTGATGCAAAGTGGATACTGTACGATAATCAGAAGCGCTCGTCGCAATGGCTGAACCCTGGAGAGACCCAGCCAAATTCTGCTCTAAACCAAAATTGACTCAGAAAAGGTTACTTGTGAGTGTTTGATGGACTAGTGCCGGTGTCGTTCACTACAGCTTTCCAGCCAAACGATTACGACAGATATCTATTGTCAGCAACTGCAAACCATGAAGGAAGAACTAGCTGCTAAACAACCGAGATTGGTCAATCGCTCTAGGCCACTGTTGCTTCACGACAACGCAAGACCACACACTGCACAACAAACAACCACTAAGTTAGATGAGCTACAATTGGAATGTCTGCGACATCCACCGTACTCCCCGGACCTTGCTCCAACAGATTACCATTTTTTCCGGAATATTTGGATGTCTTCTTTAAAGGAAAAAAATTCAACTACTCCGATGCGGCAGTCCAAACCGCCTTCAAAGAGTTTATTAATTCTCGCCCCCATGGTTTTTTTAGTAAAGGGATCAATGAACTACCTATGAGATGGCAAAAGTGCATTGATAACAACGGTGCATATTTTTAAAAGATTGACTTTATATTCCTCCCGTACAAAACGCCAATTTCATATGTAAGGACCTAATATAAGTAAGTCTTTACCTATGAGTTTGCCGTTTTTTTTATGAAATAAGGTGACGTAATTTTTTCCCTTTTTTATTTCTACTAATCAATGTTATCACCCATGCAATTGATGTATCTATGCCAACGCAGTGGCAGTTTAGTAATCTTCCTTGAAGAAATCAGTTGGACGGGAGAGGCAACAAATTCTTCAAAGGCATTTTGTACTGCCTCTACAGTATTGAATTTTGTTCTGCTAAAAGTTTGCCAAATTCTGGATAACGTTGAACTCTGTAGGCGCAAGGTGTGGCGAGGAAAGCGAATGACGGAGAGATTTGAACCCCAGCTCTTGTAACTGGAAGACCGTCTGTTGCGCAGTATCTATGAGGTCGCGCGCATGCAGGAGCAACGGGAACTAGCGATTGACAGAAGCTGGTTAGAGACGTGCGAGCTTCCCCATCATTGTGTTCAGTTCTTCACATTACACATATGCGGTAATGCTCACCCCGTTTGGTAAGTAGCTGTGATTAATCACACCGGCGCTACACCACCAAGCAGTGACCACCACTTTTCTAGGGGTAAGTTTTCCTTTAGGACATTGTTAAGGTGCTGAACCAACAAGCAACTTATTGAGCGCTTGCTATTGTCAAACAGAATCCATTTTGTCGTCGCAGGTAACAACGCGGTTCAATATTGCTTCGTATGTGTCCGAGAAGTGGAAGGCATATGTGTGATTAATATATCTTGATGCTCACGTCGAATGCTGGTGTTACTCCGACCGTAGATAGAGTATCATCATCAGCTTACACAATCACCTTTAATTCGTCATTGTTGATCAAAGTTTTCGGACGACCACGGGGCTCATCTTTTAGGTCGAAATTTCCAGAACGGCTGCGGGCAAACCAATAACGGTGGTGGTATGTTCGTTTGTAGTATTCGCTCCGTAAATGTCGTTGATGTTGCGTGCCGCTGGTGCCGCGTTGCTGCCACGACGGTACTAATATTCCATAATTACTCAAATCTTTTAACGTATCCATGATTACAAATATGAATATGATTACAAAGATTTAATAGCGATGAAAATATAATGCTAATCAATAAACAAATGACTAATTTTGAAAAAAGAATTCCATGTTTTTAAAATAAAATTAATGAAATGATTTACCAAAATTTTGATTCGAAATGGCCAGTACTGCAGAATGGCATTTTCACGTGTAAAAACCTATTATTTTTAAATGAAACTAATTTTACGGATTTTATCAGGTTTTTCTCTAACTCTTTCATTCCCGACGTTTCGGGTTCTTTACAGCACCCATGGTCACGGGGGGAATGAGGTATTTGACGTCCCGATGTAACAGTTAGACCGGCTACTTTCAGTTTTGAATATTAATTTTTGGTCCGATCTACGCATTAGTGTTCGCGTAAATATAAGAAATTTTATAGAAAAATATGGGTGACAGACGAGCACACCGTCCACCTGATGGTAAATGGATACTGTAGCCCAGAGACATCTATATTTATCCTCGATTTGGAATCAAAATGCAGATGCGTTATCACCTCTGAGGACTAACATGCCTCGTTTCCAGTAAAATGTGTCTCCGGTTCTCTACACTCACCATACGAAACACAGCAGCGTTATTAAGCTGCTATTTTACGCTGGTATTCTGTGAGAGCGTGGTACTTCCCCGGTCGAGTCGACTCATTCGTGCTATAACCATAATAAAACTGCAGCGGCGCTCTACCATGTGTGGAACGTACGTACTTTTTTTAGACTGCAACTAGATTTTAGAAGTAGATAGTCAGAGAGCCGGGGAGTGCTCAGAGGAATTGTTCGGACTAATTTCAGCAGCTACTAATTTTCACCGATTTCTCGAAGAGTGAAGAGCCTACTCTTTTTTAATAGGCTGGCAACGCACCAGCAATTTCCCTGCTGTTGCAGTTGTTCATGAGCGGCGGTAGTCACTTACCCTCATGTGAGCTGAACGCTCGGTTCCACCTCTCTTATATAAAAAACTGTTCTAAGCGAGACAGGAGTTCTACCCACAAATAGTGATATTAATAATCGATTATTTTATCCAAAGCTAAACAAAGTTACATCCCATATATGTGTCACTCCTGGACACAGGTTTCCTTTCATTACTGAGGGGTTTTTTCGGGAAAAGAAGTATCCACCGCCCTTCCCCAATGTGTATCGGCAACGTAAGTCCTACGTGTCTTCGAAATGTTTTTTTTAATTTCTCTGACATGCAGGTCATTAGGTTATATATATAACATAACCGTTTAGCACGTGGTAAATCAGCATTTAAAATTGCTATTTACATTTTCAAAATTCTGTAAAATTCACAGCCAGTGCGTTACCCTGAGCTACCACAGGTCCCATTTTCATAATCATTTGTCACAAACAAATCAAAGAAATTTATCATTTGTCCAATCATTTTTAGTGATTTGCAAGATTGGGTATATATAGATCGCGTCTGTATTTCCAATACGCGATCTCACCCATAGGGATTAGAAAGATTATAAGCGACAGTAGCCCAATGGCAGGGCGCGGACCGCGAACTCAAAAGGTCGTGGGTTCGAATCCACCATTCGACTACTGGCGTGAACCACTTGTAACACAAGCAATTCAAGCTTACCACGAGTGGTTAAGGGGAATATTGGTAATGTTTTTATCATTGTTAATATTCTTTTTAAAGAAAAAAAAAGGAATTCCTCGTTCCAGTTAAAAGGTTATTCGATTTTGGTAACTCACCATAGGACTGCAACATAGCAGCATTATGCGGCTATTTAAACTTGTTAAACTTGTTAAAGTTGACTAGTCTGTGCGAGCATGGTCCGTCCCCCGGTGTAGCTGACCCATGTGTGCTGCATCGGGGCCCCACGACGTAATTTTTTTTTTAATATACAATAGATTGTTGATCTGTTCACGTTTTCCATGTGATGGCAATTGGTTGCTGTGGCCCATAGACATCTACATCTATCCTCGTTTGGAAATCAAAATGCAGATGCGTTTTCGACCGTGACGACTAAGATGGAATGCCTCTTTTCCAGTAAAAAGGGTATCCGGTTCTCTACACTCACCATACGAAACAGCAGTGTTAAGCTGCTATTTTACTCTCGTATTCTGTGAGAGCATGGTTCTTCCCCGGTCGAGGCGACCCATTCTTGCTACAACTATACCAGTAATATAGTTTCAGCAAAACTCTACCACATATAAACGTCTTCGAAATCTAATATTTTTCATAATGATATGTTATTAAAAAAAACATATACGCGAATACTGCACATTGAATAAAACTAATTTTACCAGCAATTTATATGCCCACTTCGCTGGTTGGCTCGGTTCACGTTTAACAGATCGTACAGGAAGATTAGTTTATGACTTTGCCTTGACTTGGTATGATTTAACACCCGGTTACGCCGTTAACGAGAATTTCATATGTGGACGGCCATGCACCTTCCCTGTTGTATCTTCTGCTGATCTCTGATTCGGTCGGATATCAGGTCACCGTCAACTTCCCAAGGAATGGTCACGGGCGCGACTGGGGTGTTTGAAGTCCCGATGTCATAGTTAACGAAGTTTACCTTTAACTTTTAATTGTTAATTAATAATAAAATTAGTTTTATTCAATTCAATATTTTTATTAGAATTAGTGGTGGATCGTTGTCTAATCTTTGACGGACGAACCGCGTTTGCGACGACGAAAACGGTTGCAGAATACGGTCGTCGTTGCAACTGGTTTGAAGACGGTTTATAGGACGAAACTTATCTAACGTGGAATAGAACTGCATTTTCATCGAGTGAAATGGTTGCAATTCCTTACAACTTTCAACGATTAGAAATGTATAAAATGGTTTGCTCAATAATTAGTTTTATCGATCTACTTTACTTAACCAAATCTACTAACTTAACATGAAATGAGCTTCCCTTCATACTTTTCCAGGCTTAGGACTGGCTCCGACAGACTTAGCATTACCATTAACATTAGCGACTGTATATCATTGACAGAAAGTTCAATTTTTATTGTATGGATTGCTTAGTCTCTGGCTACGTTTGTAAATGAACGCGGAACCAAAGACCAAAATATAACGTGGAACGTTAAGGACGACGACGCAACGATTGAGATAGGTAGTTGAATCATTGCGTTCTCGACTGTATTTTCATAGGCGTAAAATAAAAAATCGCACCAAGTAATTCGAAGACTGGTTTGTGCAACGAAGACTGAACACAGTACGTAAAACGGTTTCATCGTCGCAGAACACAAAACGGTCTTTGTAAACGGTTCGTCGTCGCAACGCCCACCCTTAATTAGAATGGTATTTGGTAAGTAGACTTAAGAGGACCCTTTCGGGCCCGTCGATCGTCAATGCGGGCATGGTTTAAAAGCTTATTGTTTCATCCAGCGCAATGTTAGAAAAAGAGGCAAAGCGAAAAGAGAGAGATAGCGCCTGAGCGCTCGGTTAGCATTCGGTAACATTCGTTGGTCACGTGGGTCACGGTCGGTTGGCCGCTCTTAACTGAATGTTGCTCTTGTCTAATATTGTATTGTTTATAATTATTTGAAATATCGATACTTACAAGTATTTTGGTTTTTGTATTATTATGTACAGATTGGCGCTACGTGAAACACAATAAATGGTACCTTTTCTATTTTAACATGGTACACAAAAAATAAATCAAAGATATTCATTAGTTTCGCCACAGGAAATTTATATTTATAAAAATTTAATTAACTTATCACTTTTTTTATTTACTATTTAGGTTGTTTGGAAGAAATCGCTGTATAGCAATAAGACCGCCTTTTGTTTTTCTCTTTGTTTGTTTTTTGTCATGTTATTTGCTTTCTTGGTGTACAATGAAGGGTATTGTACTGTATTTTTTTTGCACATGATGTATATAACATTAAACGGCACGAAGATCGACAGGGGTCAATAAACTGTGGCTTTAAAATTAATAAAGTGTAGTTGCCTTTTTGATGATCTAACCCGACTTGTATAAATCCCACAGGCGCAGCGGCGCGCAACATGTGCACTAAAGCGTAACCAATTTGTTATTTAATGATGATTTTAAAATATTTACATAAAAACAAAATCAACTATTTTGAAAAAGCCTTTAGAACTAATAATGACCGAGTTTTCATTTAAAATTGCATTTAACGTAATCCACACTATTACAATGTGAACTATGAGATAGAGTGGAAACGACATTTTCCGTATAACATAACAAACATAGACTTTTTGTTTGAGTGTCGTCAAAGTCAAAGCTTCATGTAACGCGTCCATTCTATTATGAATGTTAACAAATTATTACAAAATCTTTATATATAAAACTCAATTGTTGTCCGTTGGTCTCGTTGAAAGCTCGGAGCTAGCTCGACCGAATCTGTTGAACATTTTTTGTGTTTGAGATACCTGGATTGTTTAGATTCACAATTGGACTCAGTAGCGCTGTTGTCGACATCCAGAAATCACTCTTGCGAATCCGGGGCAGATCCTAACGATCTATATAATATAATTTTCAATTATTTTAGATGAAAATACTAATCCTACATGTCGTTACAGCCTATATACGTCCCACAGTTGATTACAGGCCTCCCCATATTTCTGAGGTGGTTTTTAGGGCAAGCAAGTGTCCACAGCGCCGCCCCAATGCGTGTTGACAAAATTCAGATGCACAGATTACCCCCTAAGGGGTAATCTGTGTTCTGATGTTTCAAAATATATTTATCGTACGTGTCTACAATCAATAAATGAGGAAATTACTATAACTTGAAATTGTTTTTCTACTGATTCGTTATAAGTTTCCCAACTAATAGTATGTTACCGAAATTTTTTTATAGGATTGGGTGACAAACGAGCACACAGTCCACCTGATGGTAAGTGGTTGCTGTGGCCCATAGACATCTACATTTATCTTCGATTACGAATCAAAATGCAGATGCGTTATCACCCGTGAGGATTAAGATAGAATGCCTCATTTCCAGTAAAAAGGGTTTCCGGGTCTCTACACTCATCATACGAAACACAGCAGCATCAAGCTACCATTTCACGCTGGTATTCTGTGAGAGCGTGTTCCTTCCCCGGTAGAGCCGACCCATTCGTGCTACAACTATACTACTAATATAACTGGAACATGGCTCTACCACGTACAGAAAGTACGAAATGTTTATCTTGCATTTTATCGGTAGTAAAACAGAGGAGGAAGTGAATTTTGAATAAAGGAATGTGACATAAATAGAGCAATTGGTGATACGGTTGCAGAGCTGTACAAGCACTTCCTGGAGGGCGCGGAGTCGTTCGACACGCGCACGTGGCTGGCGGCCGTGTGCGTGGTGTTGGGCACGCTGGCCGTTCTGGCCGCAGGTACCTGCGCTGTGCTGTGTCGCGAGTGGCGCCGCCCCGGTGAGCGCACGCCCTAGCCGCCCACTCCTCCTCTCCCCACACCCTCACCCTCACTTCCTACTCTACCCACTTTTAACAACTTTTCACATACACACGGCCTCGTGCTGTATTATAGTCTTCGATCAACAATACCAACTAGATGTCGGGTTGGCGCAATAAATCCATCTCAGTAAATAAGAGCGCACATGAGACGTGAGCTCTTGCACGTAAGAGTGTAGCTCGCAAGGCAATAACGGGAAAAAGAACTTTATTTGTTATAACTTAAGGTTGATTTCACACTAAATGTTATTTAATTTATGTATTTTCATAGTTTATATTCATGCGGACAGTATTTAGCTATGATTATTGTACGTGACCCGTTATCTAGTTGGTATTGTTGATCGAAGATTATAGTAGTTAATATATTAGGAGATACGATTACTATCACATGTACGAGTACACAGTGCAGAGAAAATAAGGACCCAAGACACTTCTATGATTTTAATGCATTGTATTAACAAATAAAAACGTTTCCATAGGAAACCGTGAACTACATTTGTTAAACTATTCGTTAGATATTTACCCTGTGCATGTCGAAGGGCCTTCAACACCGTCTGACTCTCCCTCGGTCAGCCTGTGTACTATCTGTCAGCTTCACACGTTAAAACGACCGATCACACTCATTCGGTGTGTTCGTACGTTCGATCAGACTGTATACAATCGTTTCATGTATGATCGAAAATTCGATTAGATTTTCTTTCGATAAATGCCTTTAAAGTATTATGGTCCAGTTTTGACCCGTATTATACTGGAGGTATACTATATTTACCCATACAATAACAATCAAACATTCGATCATACAAAATACTTTTAGATTTTAAGTTTAATTATCATAATGTTTATTGCACACTGTCAAAATATTTAATTTACAAAACTGATAAGAATTTGCCCAAATCAATAAATTATGAAGATGCTCTCTATGCATTAAAACCTTGTCTAAAAACTATTAATAACTGGTTATTCATTGTCATACGTGGATAAAAATGACGATGGCCTTCGTGCCGATGAACAAGGAATTCTAGTTATAGTGAAGAAGTTTTATCGTTTTTTCCGCTTTCCTGTGTCCAGTATAAATAAAGAAAACTGGCACGGGAAGATTACAATTTACTCATCTCCTGTAACTTGCTGTTCTGTAAACAAAAATCTATTAGTTAAACCACGCACTTACTATTATAATCAAGTGCTCGGCTACTATACCACCTGTTTTAAGTGGTGATGCAGTCGAAGATCGTAATGTGCACTTAACATAAACCTATTTACTCTTGCCTCGAAGACAGCCATATTGTTATCAGATCGATTAAACAAATGTTGTCTTATTAATATATAAGTAATGATTATTAATACCAACTTTTTTCTGGATATATCTCATTTACTTAGTGTTCACTCTTTATTAAGGTTAGGTTAGATTGACTGCCAAAAAAAAATTAAAGACAGTACTAAGAATATATGAAATTCTATTTTCGACATATTGTAATGCATGAAGATATTTAAAAGCAAACTTTAGCATTTACTTCTTTCTAGTTTTGGAAAAATAGTACATTGCATTCCGTAGCGTATTTATCTCAGGTTAGTTGAAAGTAAAGTACTAGATGACTTTTTTACCGTCTGGAAAAAATAGGGTGTAACATGTAAACGGAGTAGAAGCCTATGGCACTGATATTTCACAATATTTTTTTTATTTTACATTAACATATTATGAAATTGATCTATCAATAAATACTACTAATTAGGTACGTATTAGGTACGTATTTCAATAGTTTTTAATTAATTAATTTATGTAGTTCAAAAAATTTCTTATAATTTTTTATAGTTCCGAAAGTTTATTTCAAATTAGTAGTATAAATTTCATGAAATGTTAATGTAAAATAAAAAAATAAAAGTAAAATACCAGTGCCATAGGCTTTTATTCCGTTCACATGTTACACCCTATTTCTTTTTCCAGACGGTAAAAAAAATCTCCCAGTATAATTAACAGTTAAACCTAGTATAACTCACAAGAGGAAACGCATTTTGGCGTTTAAGACATATTTTTCTGGACAAATATATGTAAGTATCAATTTTAAATGACTTCTTAATAGAAACACATTGATCTTAATTATACACAAATGTAATAACTATCCGTATTTGATTTAAACGATTAGATGCGTGATTAAAAATAAAAATTGAATAGCTAAATATTTTACTTGTGATAAAGCATAAATAGACATTTTAGCTTCAATTTTTATGGATATTGTTGATTTAAAATAATTTTAATATACGCACAATACCGGTAGACTACACTTAATGCTATTGAATTTTATAAAAATATATTTCAAATTATGGACACTCTTTTAAAACCTCAAATTAGTGGAAGTAAATTATATATAGCATGTTACAAACTCAACGCAATTCACTAGAAAATACTAAACTGATTTATGACATTTTCGTTACAGCTATTATGTTACTATAAAGATATTTTAATTCAATAAATTTTAGTGATTACATAATTGAATGCCGGTTGAAATTAATAAGGCATAACATATTTATTTAGAAGACTTTATTTTTAACCGTTTTCAAAGATTTTATTTTATTTTAAGGTTTTTTTGATAATTTGGGCATCTGGGAACGCACACACGTTTATATTTACTATCGTAATATCATTTTTATTGACAACTATCTGTTAACTCTGCCAGTTAGTTATTAAAGCATGTGAGTAATATAGATTAAACAATAACTAAGTACCATTGATAAATTATCAATTTATCGCCAAAATATTTTTTTCGTAACACAAAGTTTTATATTTATTAATTCTATCGAATAATTGCGGAACAATCTGTGTTTATATTAGTGCCAAGGATTTTTCTTAATATAGTAGCTAGTTAATAGTTATTCCAAAATATGCGTAATGTGGGAATTGACAAATAAAATTAATTAAAAGTAACAATTTTACTAACGATTGCAATATTAAATAAGCTCTAAATTTTGCCAAAACGGTGCTAAGCTTCTGTAATTCGACTTCTTTGTGATATTCTTGAAGATATGTTCACTAACCAAACAAACAAGCTATTGACATATTATAATAATAAAGAGTAACTTCAAATCTTCAAATAATAACTATTGTATAGATTCAAAGTTTAATATTATTAAAATTGTAGCCTAGATAATAGTGACTTTTAAAATTATTGCACCACCATAAATAGAAAATATCTGCAATCTCGAAAAACACTATATAAAAAAATATTATAATTTATCAATGAAATGAAGAAACTATGCGCGCACGAATGAATAGATCGATCAAATTGACAATTAGTCGTTGTTTAGATGTGCAAAAAGTAAAAGATAGCAATATACCTATTCAAAAAAATTAATTTACTTTTACTTAAGAAGTAAAAGAATATAATATTGGGACGTATATAATATTTTGGGACAATATAATATTTTTCCTGTCAAAAATTCTATCCGAGTAGCAGCCTCGAGTCAGGAAGTTGGCAGTGTTTCAACCCCGTGCCTCAGAAAGCACAGAAAGCTTGGTGCTGTGCCTGATATCTCTCCGATCGTGACCATTTGACGTCTCATCGGACTAAGGAAGTAAAGGAATAGATAGATCACGTTTGCTGACGTACACATTCGGCACTATAATCCTGTCCTGTGTAGATGGCTAGCCTATGTTGAGACCGGCCGCTGTGACAGAAACTCAATCTGGGGGAGATTATTAAAACAATATAACCTCAAATATGCGGCAAGTTGAGATGATGATTTTTGCAATATTGCTACCAAAATTTAAGTCAATATATAAACTATACTTAAATATTGATAAAATCAACAATATATACTCAATGAAAAACTAAGTAGTTATACTATATAGTAAATTGCTCTCCCATGTCCCATGTTGATCTGAGACTTTTAGGTCCTATGTTGACTTATAGCAAAAAAGAATGTGCTTAATGTGCTACTAGCCAAGCATGTTGTAAAACGCGACTAATATGATGCTGGGTTTGTGATTGTGCAGACGATGGCTAGGCTAGTCAGGTTCTATGACTTCTTACTTCTACATCCATATTTTTTGGCTAAAATTGTTTTGAGTAGCTCGTTTCTCTTTGGACTCTGCTTCAGGATTATAAACGCTATGTATGTATGTATTTTAGGACTTAGTTCTTATTATTTTTCCTACTTATATTTTTTGCTAGCAGTAAAAAAATGACTTAAGTAATAATAAACGCGATCCTATTTTATCGTGCAAGCATAGTTTGTGAATATTGATATTTATTATGAGTTATATTTTGCTTTACACTTTAAAATAAGAACTTTGTTTTTGAACAAAACAAAACAGACCAATTTTTACCACTCTACGTCAATTATAAAAATCGATATGATGACTTTATATTATGTCGAATAATCTCAGTAGTATATTTCAATTTTAATATTACGAGTGTTATTAATAGCCGTGAAGCAAATAATTGCATTATGATCTTACTGACAAATTGTGGGTAGACGATAGTATTTATAGCGATTTTTCTATAATTAATTAAGTGCATAATTACATATTTTTAAGGGATTCTCTTCACGGTAAACGTGACACTCTAGAAGCAAATAAATGAAAGGAGATTGTTGCGTAAAACGAATAAACTCCTTTTCCTTTTCTCCTTTAACTGCAGATGGCGCTATATTTAATTTTAGTGCCTCTAGATTTTTAATTCTATTTACTTGAGTGCCTCAAAAAGAATATTATAAATATATTTTGATAATATTTGAGACAGCCTGTAATCGGAAAGCTGCATGTCGGTATTTGAAATTCGACATATCGCTGTATTCCTCTTCATTTCGGAAGTGTTTTAACTGCATGATATTTATTATAGATAATATCATTGAGTAAAATCTGGGGTATGTTCCAAAATAGAACCCAGTGTACTATCCAATGCAAATGACGTCATGAATCGACGCTATACTGGTGATTCGTTCCAAAACATAGGACAGTATATGACGTCATACATTTGCGCCATATTGGAAAAGTGTTGGCGATTATTTTGTCATTTTGTGCTCCAAAAATCGTTAAATTCTTCTAATGGAGATACCAGCAATTATTCTATAATTTTTTGTATTTAAATAAATAAAAACAAATTCTGGCATGCTTCATTCAGCGCACACACACAATTCAAAATTGTTTTGTTATGGGCGAATATCCGACACAATATGGCGGCGATACGCCAGTACAATATGGTGTCAATTGATGACGTCATTTGTATTCGGTAGTATACTGGAAACGTTTCGGAACATACCCCTGATGTATCGATTCTCTCACTTCTACGTGTCACATTTTTCGAGTGAATAATTATGAAAAAATAAATATTTTTAACTTTACTTCGTGCATAATTCTGACAAAATAAAATATCAAATACCTCATTACAGTTTATGGCAGCTAATGCTAATATGAATTATATAGTTACCGTACATATTTACTTCTTTAACGTATTTAAGGTTGTGTAGTTTCAATTAAAATTATATTGTAATGGATAATATTTTAAATAGATATTAAACTTATTACGCTTGCTCTAGATTCAGAGATCAATAATAAATTTTAAGTACTAGGATAAAATAAGCAATAAGCTATAATGCAATACATAAGGCATAGTTCCAATGATATTTAGAAAGTTATTTTGAATTTAGGAAAAGCGTTTACTGCTTTAGTACATAGTAGAGTTATATATTTGGTAGTATACGATATTTTCTTGCCGACTTTGCGTGTTCATAATTTAAGAATTGCCTTTCATAAAATTGTCATAAAAACAATCGTCCAAATTATGTATTTAGAGCGCAATTTTTTTGAAGAAAAAGAAAAATGTTTTCATCTTATAATTTTGTGTCTTAGGTGGCCCCTAGACCTACAATAACATATAACATTGTACAATAAGATTGAAATGCGCTTTGAATTCGAACGATCAATTATACTGCACAATAATACGAACTATACCCAATGGGTGCGTTTGGCAGAAAAAAGCGCTAGCAAGCGCTTGTAAACAAAATGGCGATCGTAAGCGGTAAGTGCTGTCAAAGCGTAAGTAGCTATTTTCCTCTAGGACACGATGTTAGTTTTAACCGGGTAACCTAACCTAATTTAAATATATGTTTGTAAAGTATTCATATTAAAAACTTACCAATCATGAATTTTTAATAACATGTATATGTTTATTCAAGTCATTATATTACTTAAAACTAATATTGCACAAAAGAACTTATAAACTCTACTTCAAAACAAACAAATTAAATAAGCAAAATGGCGGATTGTGTCAGCGCTACTGAAGTAGCAATCGTGTCCTGGCCGAAAACTATTTTAGCGCTTGTAAGCGCTTGCTAGCGCTTTTTTCTGCCAAACGCACCCAATGTGTTCGTGTTCAGTCGTCTCGTGTGCACCGTGCGTAAAGCAACATGTCCGAACTAAGGTCCGAGAACAAGATTTAGCTGCAGCTGTAGTGTTGTTACACTTAGAAAAATCTTTTAAAAGACTTGATGTTAATTGAGGATGCAGACTTCAAAAATGTTGTACGACTGAACTTGGAACAGTTTCAAGAGCTACTAGAATTGGTCACGCCATTTATTGAGAAAAAAACACAAATATGATGGAAGCAATACTACCTTTTCAACGGCTTTCAATAACATTACGGTATCTAGCGACCGGAAATACTCTGGAAGATTTAAAATTTTATAGTGCTATTTTCTCACAAAATTTGTCCTTAATAATTATGGATACCTGTGATACGATAATAAATGCTTTGAAGGAATTAATCAATGTAAATAAATACTATTATGTTTTCATTTATTTATTAAACTGTATATATTGAGATAATGAACCTTCGTTCGCCATTGAGTCATGAGCGTCGTTTTCCTGTTGAAAATTGTTCATGTTCTGCTGTATGTCCTGTTGAAAGTAGTACATATTCTGCTGCTTACGTGACAGCTGCTCTGGTGGAAGTTCAGAATCTTTCCGTTGAGAATAGTTTACAAAATACCGAGGCGATGGCGTGCTGCTGTAATTTGTTGGAGTTGACGTGGATTTGGTATATGTCGGAGGTGGAGTTATCGTAACTGTTGGAGTATTTATTTTTACCGAAATACGGTGTAAAAGTTCTAATTGTCTTTCCATGGTAATGGCAGCAATGGCATTTTTAGCAAAGTTCCATTTTTTTTAATTTACAGCACCGGACTAAGCCCAGTTTTTATCTTCGTCTGGTTTTTCTCTTAAACTCTTAGCTGCCAATTGCATAAGGTCATCATCAAGTTTTCTATTTTAATTCTAATTTTAAGTCTTTTGAACTGTATAGGATATAGATAGCGCTTGAACCGCTCCAACAGTTGTAGTATCCTCCTAAAAAAAGATAAACAATTTGTTTTTATTTCATTCTCAGTTACCGCAAAACAACCGCGGAATGGAAACAAGTTGCCAAGGATTTTGAGAGTCAGTGGAATTGCCCCTTATATAATCGGTGCTATAGAATATAGATGACAAACACATGGAAATAAAGACCTCCTGGTTCTGGATCATACTAATATAACTACAAAAAAAACATTGTATATTGTGTTGATGGCGTGATGGAGTTCATTATGGTTGATGTTCGGACTAATGGTTGTGTATCTGATGGAGGTGGACAGCAGAATACAAAATTTGAAAAGCAATAAAAAATATTGCTTTAAATATTACATTGTTGCCTGGAACTTCCCAAAAACTCCCATACTTTTTGTTGGGGTTGATGCTTTTCCAATGTCTCAAAATTTACTGAAACTATATAGTCAAACTGGATTAACAAATGAGAAAAGAATGTACAACGATCGAATATCGCGAGCTAGAAGGATGGTTGAAAGTCTTTTCGGTATACTAGCTACTCGTTTTGGAGTATTTCAAAGAGAATTTCCTTTTGATCCTATAAAAGTAAGGAAAATTGTTTTGACTTGTTATCTACACAGTTTTTTTGAGAAAATCCAGTTCCTATTTATCGCCATCATTCATGTTTCATAAAGATAACGAATCAGGAATAATACAACCATCGCTGGAAGTATTTCCGTTAACATCATAGGAAAATATCAATAAAAAATTCGCTGTATATCGCGAAGCAAGCACGGGACGAATACAATGGATTTTGTTGCAACGAAGGTGCAGTTCCCTGGCAAAAGACAATGCTCTCGTAATACATACAATTTTGTATTCATTTAAATAAAATAAATTAAAAATTATCTGTGTATAGTAATTATTGTCCAAATTAAAACGTTCACTCTCCGCCCGGACTACGTATAATAGATTGATTATTATCCATACTAGACTGTGAATCTCATGCGGACTCCTGATTTTGTAAAAAGAAATTTCGTTATAATACCATAATGTAGGTTGGTATATGTCGTATGTACTAGATCGGGATTTCATCGACCCGAGGTGTTTCTTGAGTTCCTTCCGCTAGGTAGTTCTCAAAGAATTGAATTTATTCTTCAAATCATCTTTGCTTGTCTGTTTATAAATCTCTTTGTATTAAGATAACAATATTTCGTCAACAGCTTTTTTTTATCACGGTCATGATATTCTTTTCTCTTGACATTCCGCCCAAACAGCAATTTTCTGTACAATTGGATACATACGACGATGAACTGCTTTTTCTTAACTTCTGAATTCTCTTTTTCCGCCTTTGTCCACGCGTTTTTTCCTCGTCAAGACGAAACACAGACTAAAAAAATTGCGCAATACTGACCCTACACGATGCAATGAAAAATTATGGTGCAATAAAAACTAAACCCGCTCAAACTTTCGTTCAATTATTGCGCAATCTTCAATATTAACGCTGTACCGTCAATAATATTGCAAAATTCGTAATATTACGCAATATAAATGATCGTCTAGGGGGCGCCTTACTTAAAACTCTTTATTCCTACTTAACCCCTCGTCATTACAAAAAAATTCTCTTATTCCATAATATTCTATAATTTCCGTGATAATTACTTGAAAATGCACACGGAATAGTGGATCGAATATAAAATTTAAACCTACGTGACCAAAACAATTAGGCGCATTACAGCTAAGACGTCATTACCGTGAGTTTGTACTGACGCGATTTTCACAAAAAAAAAACATGTTATGAACACTGTTTTCACTGTTGTCAATTTATCAAAAAGCGTTTGCATAGTCAAAGAACATGTTGTAGTAAAATATATTTGACAGTTTATTGTACATTACATATTTTAAATATATTATATCTTTATAATTACAGAAACAAAATGTTTGAAAACAAATTTGTACAAATATTGTCATGTTGAAAGATAAGTTGTTTGAATATCTGTTAAAAATTTTACACAGTTTTTATGTGTGCGAACGCCACCATCAACAAAACATGTTGTGTGATTTATTGGTGCAAACGCACTGTTAGAACTAGGACGTAGACATGTGTCAATCTTGAATGATTCGTTCGTTTGAGCTGGTCCACTTAAAAATATTGATAGTTCATTCATCTTTTGAATGTTCCGGTACAATCAATCCATCGATCACAAACAATTTACGGAATCTTTTTAACTCATGATTGGTGTAAATTGTGAATGAGTCGAAAACCGACTGAATCCCGAATGATTTGAGTGAATTGTTTTTAGTATAGGGTACTGGAACCCGAAATGATCCATTTGAACGATCGATCTGAAAGTACCGGTACGCGTGATGAAATGTACTAGAATGATTCGATCACGAGAAATGAATGATTGACACATGTCTACTAAGGAGGAATAGGATAGAGACAGGGTGCGAGCGCCGAAACCGCATTCCTGCCATGCAACTAATTGTTTTGGTATAGTTGTACATACAAACACACACACATGCATATTAGATCTGTAGGGACATTTAAAATGACTAAGTAAATAAATTCCAAATTCAAATTACTGCGACACTTGCATCATGGATTTAAGTACAAGGTAGGTGAGGGTAATATGGTCACCTTAAGCTTTGCCGCCTGTAAAACCAAAACTATGAGGAGCACAGAGACAAAAACACAAAGTCGTGTACTATAACTAATATATTAAGAAAAAAATAGCAAACAAGCATTGGCAATAATTAGGAACACCTCGAAAAATCAACTTAAAAAAACTAACTACACTATACCATATTAAAATCGGCTAAAATATTTACTATAATGTCAACTGTTAAAATGGCGTCGATAAAGCAGCGCCTTTGTGACCCTTTATTATTTAATTTACTAATGAAAAGCTGTCGTATCAAAAGTAATCTATGCAAACAAGGCTGTAGTTTTTGAGTTATAGGAAAGTAACCGGACAACAAGACACCGGATAAACATAATAATAATAATGATGATGATAATGTTCTCCAGACCGAATTTCGGCCACGGAGGCCTGCCTCAACGGAGGCTAACCATCGACGTAGGACAGGATTATAGTGCCCAAGTGTATGAGCAGGCACAGGTGCACTCTCTATTCCCTCACTCTCGTAATCCGATAGGACGGTAAGCCGACACGACTGGGAGATCAGGCGCAGGACCAACGGCTTTACGTGTTTTCCGAGGCACGGGGGTGAGACACCGCCAAATTCCTGACTCCGGACAGCTACTGAGAATTTCTTGACAGAAAAACTCAGTAATTGACTTTTTGGCCCGACTCGGGATTCGAACCCAGGACCTCATGATTAGCAGTTGCACTACTACAACCACTAGACCAACGAGGCAGTGACCATATGACCCTCACATACATCAAAACGTAATATCACTTCTACTGCTAATACTTTAAAATAATATTGTTATGACTTTAGGACCACTGTTTTACTTGGACCACTTAACTATTAGCTTACTTTAGCAAAAAGAGGTAGATAATAATTAGGTAGGTATAGTTCTTGAGATTCGCGAGTGCGGTCGATGTTTGGTTGTGGTTTAACATGTAGCAGCACACGGTCACACTGTGTGAAGTGAACAAGAACTATAGGTATTCTTCAAATTAATAACATTCTGTGTACATACCAGATTCATTTTAAATATTTCATAGCTGTTTAAAATATACTTGGTACACCGCATTTTTTGAAATATTTGCATTGCTTATACAAAAGAAACGGTATAACCACTTGTGAAATTGTTTATTTTCATATTTATTTATTTAATAAATACTGTGAGTGGCATAATTTTATACGTCATGAAATTTTTAAGATATTTTTATTTTATTTCGTAGATATCGTTAGATCAAAAAGCTTCATAAAGGATAACTCTGCAAAAAAACGGGATTTCAGTTCTTGAACTGGTTCAAATAATAGACATAAAGTATACATCATATTTATCGCGTTTTATTTTTCATTATTATATTTTTATAATACTAATATTTTGCTGTAATATTTAATAAATTCAATGCAGTTATTATCATAGTTTAAAATAGTAAGTGTATCACATTTCACCAACAGTGTGATAGATTGGATTGGATCTAACAACGTACGTATTATGCGAGATATAGCTTATTCCACCGAAACCTTTAAAATTACGCCACAATACGTGACGTCTAGCAACGCTAGTCACGATACTCCAGGAAAAAGCTGCAAGGAATTTGAAAAATAGGTTTTCAACGATCGACAACTTCGGAGCTAGACATGCAACTGTCTGCATCATACATATAAAATATTGACGAAGTCATTATTTTATAATTATGATGTGTGATTGTCCTATTCCTCTTCCGAAACTTGACCGATTTTAATTGTTTTTAGATCTCTCAGGAAACATTAATGTGTGCTGATTACGAAAAAGCCAATTAAAATAACTTAGCAGTCTCAGTGTTAGATAATATTGCTTGTTAAAAAATTAAATTTGTTAATAGTTAAATTTGTTCCGGTTTATTTGTTAGATTTACCTGACTTAATGTATAATATAGCTACATATTTCTGCCGCTAAAAAGCAATACTCTCACTGCTGTGTCACCAGGTTTTAAGGGAACAAGTTCTAGTTTGGAAGCAGTTCTTCTGACTTCAGGAGTAACATTTTGTTTAAAATTTCAGTTTTAGATTTTAATAAAACATAGTTTGATAGACCTCTCAATATTATAACAGATATTACGCTTATATTATTATTAGTATTGATTTGCGAATTTAATTTAGGGCCGATTTTTCTATCATCACATAAAATTTATCCATCAAATACATTATAACCTGACTGAAATACAAACGTAAAACAATTATACTATTTTATTTATATGATGTCTTTCTTTTAATTATTTTATCCTATGAGTAACTATGTATTATTTGATGATTGAAAAATTAACCCTTAAACAAATTAGTATGAACGTTTTATACCATAGTATATTACATAATGCAATTTTATATTATAAGTAGCATTTGTTTAAGCCAGAATTGGGTATATTTAATCTGCCTTTACTATTAATTTTGGCTTAAATATTTTTAAATAAAAAATTCAGAATTTTAATAACGATGCCAAAGACGCCATCGAATTTCATCTAATCTATTACATTAAACAGATACTGAACGCTCGTTCCTAATGAATACTTTTCATACCAAATATATTTAAAATTAATAGTAACATTAAAAAAGTCATCTCCAATTATTACATTTTTTGATTAATAAAACTTTTGAATAAAATGGTAATAAAGAGTTTATTATGAGCGAGCGCATTAATATCTGATATCTCTTTCCGCATGCTCTTCTTCCTGCGATGATAATAACCTATTTTTATTCATTCGAATATTTTTCTTCTTTCCCTTCTATCGCACTCGCTTGGAACGCACGCTTGGACTCCGGGGCCGCACACTAACAAACAAATACACATATACACGGTGACGGTATGTATGATTGTAATATTTGCCAATCCCCACCCCCGGCCTACTGTAGAATACGAAGAGGAGCAAGACGTAATGGAATTAGTGCCTAACATTATTTTAAATCCCGGATTCATGGAGTCGGACCCCGCGTTTCCCCGGGAAAGCTATGCAGCCTCCATCATCAAATCAACGGAATGCCCCGGCCCGGGAAAACCGAGGCGGGTCTGATTTTCGTCTATACTTAACCTTAGAATATTCTATCTATCTGATCCAGGGTTATTATCATGATCATAATTGACTGGTGTTGAGATGGAAACAATTGGCAACAACAACATCGTGGTATTGATTTATTGAAAGCCCTCTAATTATAATTCAATAAGGCAAATAAAATGGCTTAAAACAATACATGCCTTTTCGTTTCTTTCGTATCGGTAATTTTATTCGTAAATCTGAAGGAAAAGAAAATGACTTGAGTGTTTATGTGTAAAGCGAAAAGTTTAAGGGACATCTAAAGAAATGTAGAAATGTAGTAGAAAAAGAACTGTTCAAAAAACGTCGGGTAATTATACTTTAAAAATTATAAACACAACAAAACTTCGTATAAAGTCTTTCGGCGAAAAGTGATAAATATTATGAAAACGTCTCGCCACACCGATCTGTTGAGCGGAGCCGACGTGACGGCATTTTATTATCTATTATTAAAATAATTAGCGGGCTGCAATTTGTAATGAGTTTAGGAACCTTGCCTTTTTATCAACTTCATCCGAACATACTATATAACTGGAAGAGAGAAAATTTGCTCATTACTAATATGATATGTCTAAATATGTTAGTATATTCCAGGATGTCGCTTAAACCATTTTGCTTTTCACCCGCCGATACACATACTCTATGGATTTTGTTATGGGTTGTTTTTAAAACCTATAAACCACATACGTCATTTGTTACGCAATTAAAAGCAACTTGCAAATTTGACGCCACTTTAAAATTCGCTGCAACTCTCAAATTTAACAAATCCAATTTGCATCTTTGAAAAATATCAAATTTCGGCCCAAGGGTAAAGTTGGACATATCAAAAGAGGTACGTAAGAGTTATTTATTACAATTGAAATTGGGCGATAGAATATTCTTTAGGTTTTAATGTAAGCTAATGCTATTCGACCGTGCGTTGTTCAATACGAAAACCAAATTATGCTTCTCGGAGTGTATACTGTTCAATAAGCATTTTAATAATTTGTTATAATCGTATGAAATGACTTAATCACTTTCCGCGTTATACAAAGTTACATATATTTGATAGAACAATATTTTATAATATTAATTTGCCAAGAGCCTAAATTTTGAACCAAAAATTGTTTCAAACAAATACATTTTGGGAAAGTAATTTGGTAAAAATAGCTTACCTACCTAATTACAGAGAGAGATTACTTCTAGAATTTTAAGCATTCCGTGTTTAGAATAGTGTTGTGGTTGCCATCATAATAATATTAAGTATTTTTGATTTAATAATTACAGAAAGCACTGTTCCACATTTAGGATAGTTTAGATTGACAAAAAATGCTTTTACAAAATTGTTGACAGCAATTTATATTTCCTCGCTGGCAACCCCAACCCATATGGTTACACTATGAGCAATGTTGCATACCGTTTAATAGTAATTGTTAATGTTGCTAGCTATTATAAA
The DNA here is from genome assembly GCA_907164705.1 of Parnassius apollo. NCBI lineage: Eukaryota > Metazoa > Arthropoda > Insecta > Lepidoptera > Papilionidae > Parnassius > Parnassius apollo. The sequence continues at coordinate 4,198,269 of CAJQZP010000393.1, forward strand.
GTAATATGTAATTTTTATTACTTATTTTTTGCAATATTAGGATATATTTTTATATAAAAGATCTCACATAACTTAAGATATTGGTATTTGAGTACCACGCTATATTCCTTTTCGTTTATATTGTGATTTGTACTGTGATTTTAATGCACTTATTTCTTTAACAAAGATATTGGCGTGCATGTAATAACTAGTTTTGATGTAAATTTAGAATGAGAGACTGGGCGATTGTGTTAATAGCATAGGAGTTAGTTATTGATAATATAATACTGATTTAGTACAATGTAAGCTTTGAACCGTATAGAGCGTTTAGTGACTGCTCAAGCTATATGTGCGTTAAGCTTTTAACTAATAGTTTATAACAGAGACAATATGGTAACGGATATTTATATACAGTATGTATGTATTAAAGATATTTGTACAACACTGAAGGCAATGACGCGAGTTTTGGCGCTACATTAATAATTCGTGGTGTTTTTAAATTATTGTTATGACATATTTAATCTAAAATGGCAATAGGAACATTTTTTTTTCAAACGGTATCTAAGCTTGTTGTAAAACTTGTGAAATTATAATTTTTTATAAATATTTGTCAAAAAAGAACTCTAATGATAAATAAACATCAACTGTTTTAAAAACACAAAAAATTAAACTGAAAGTGCAGTTTTTAATAAGATATAACAATAAATGTATAAACTGATATTATTAATAACAAATTTAATATGACGTTGTTATGGATGTGTATATTGATTTATTTTTGTATACAAAGAGTATACATATCACGAGAGCCTTAGGAGTGAAATATATGGATATAATAGTCTTCCTTCATTTTCCCTTCCATTCTATTATTCGGACTTGAATTTACCCTTCCATTCTATTATATATTTTGCAGAACAAGATTTGCGAGAAACACGTGCGAAAGCAAAATTTTCTTCTGTTTAATTTTTTATTTATTTTGCTTAACAGTTTCATTTTGAAAGAAAATTTTCCAGAGGTTACAATTTTTACAATTTTTTTTTAAATATTGTAATAAAACACAGTAATATGTTAAAAAAGGCATAGGCATATGGCAAGGTTCCCGATTGTGATTTTAATTATCGAGATGTGATTGTGAATACCACGCAAATAAAATATAATTATAGCGGGATACTCAAGGCAACACGGGCGGCGCGGGCTACTGTCGGGTAACAGTATATAGAGGTCAATTTCTACTGTAAGAAGCGACGCAGGCGCGTAATAATTGCCGTCGATTTGGATTGCGTAGCCGACGACAGTGTTGCCAGATATAAAAAATTGCTAAATTTTAAGAAAATTGTTGTAAAAAACATAATATATTTTAAACAACAACAACATTTTCATATTCTTTAGTTATTACTACTTTTATTTTTTTGGTAATAATTACCATATCCGTACCTATGTGCCCGTTTCGAATCGGAAAGGGTGGTTTTACATATTGTATATTTAGACATAATATTGTCATTTTGTTCTGTGATAGTGATTGTGCAAGTTCATTTCCTTACCTTCTTTTTTCAATACTGCTCATTGCCTTTCTGTGTACTTCCACCTTCCTATGAAACGAATATTTATTATGAATTCTGTCTCTTTAGGCCTTGTGACGTTTTTGAAGTGTTGTTTTTTCTATGCTTGTTTTAGGTCTATAACAACCAATTTTAGGGCGATTGCGTATTATAGTTTTTTCTTTTGTTTTATGTGAGGCTTAGTTTCATATATTTTATTTAATTCAAAACGTTTATTCATTCAGCATTCATTTTATTCCAAACATCACAGTCCTAATTGCCTTTGTATAGTACTACCATTATTGTGCTTGCTTGTGTGAAGCAAAGGTGTGCAATTATCGTGAACTGTCCGTCTTACATCTTAATGTAAAATGCTACCGTGTCAATTACGTGTATATATATAGTCGTATCTTCGCGTGTTTGTGTGCTTGCTTAGCTCGTATATCTGAGGGGTGTATCAAATAATTCGCAGTTCTGGATTAAATATTAATTATATCTAGCAAATTTTATCTGCTTTAAAATTATGTTTTTAAATACGTTCTAAATTCATAAACTGCAAGCAACATTATTTCTTCCCTACTTAGTATATTTTAAGGATCCATTTAAAACATGTTAATCACAGAGTTCTAGTCCAGAACTGCGCTCCGCACTATATTAACCTGTTATTAATTATTCTTCCACGGTCGTATACTCTCCATTAGACGTCAGATGACTGTAGATAATAAGTTGTTATTATTGTATGCTACGGTTAATTGTTGAAAATTTAAATATAATGCTAGAATGTATTATGTGTCAGCTTTTATATTTATTAGTAATTGAATGTTAATTTATGTATACAGGCAACATTTCAAACCCTGTCACTTAACATCGAACTACAATAGAAGAAAGCTACTGTCATAGATTAGCTAACTTCCCCTGTATCCACAGTCATAGACAAGACGTTTAACGTATTATAACACGATGTAAAGTTCATGTAAGTTCATTCAAAGGAAAAATATGATATAGAGGAAACGTCTATTACAATTTATGTGTCATTCTAGCTCTGGTTCAGCTCTTGGATCTAAAAAGATAGGCATTGGCTGCACCATCTTTTCTTCTGTTATTATTTTCTATTGCAGGCAGTGAGTCCATTTTTCTGTCTATGGTCAGAATAAAAATACTATCTAATTTTGATGCAAAATTTGTTAAAAGATTTTGATTAATAATTTATTATTATAGTACGCAATAGTGATTAAAATATATTTTCTTTTTGTCCGGCCACGCAATTACTTTTAATTATATTTATAATTGTTGTGATAAAAGTAAAAGTTAAGTTAAATTATAAAATTTAAACAAATCAAGTTTTACCAATTATATTTTTCTTATTGCATTTCGGTATAAGTACTAATTTATTGCAAATAATAAACAGTGGCATAAACTAGGCACTAAAACTGGGTTGGTTGTTATTACCATACATTTTTGTGGAAACAGGGCTTAGAGGCCGACTGAGAGTGACGACTTGTGGGGTTTAGGATGCTATAAAAGCCTGAAAGCCTCTCAACATAAGCAGGAATGCGAAATATATTTTCTAATTTCTCGTTGAACCTTTGCGATGGAGATCAAAATCAAAATTGGTTTTACAGAAAAGATGAATTCGTTCACATAATGATTTCTTATATTTACGCGAATATATTAAATGAAACTATCTACGGATTTTATCGCGTTTAAATTTTAATTTTAATTTCCCGACGTTTCGGGTGGTTTATAGCACCCATGGTCGCGGGGTCGATTTCAAAGTTAGCCCGGCTGCCTTCAGTTTTTGAATATCAATTTTGGTCCGATCTACGCAGAATGAATTCGTTCAATACAATTTTTGCGAATGAATACAGAGAATTCATTTATTGTCCGTTCGAAATTTAGTTCTTTTTTTGTAACGGAACCATAATTTCATATATGTTTGTTTTACATTAACTCCTGGAGTAAAATGTTTGTTAAAAATATCGTTTAATTTTGTGTTTTAATATGCTAACATATGTGATTAAAACTACTTCACGAATTTTATCGCGTTTATTTTTACTTCCAGCTGGAAAGCGCCCGAAACGTCGGGAATTAAAAATAAAAGTAAATAAAAAGTAAAAATAAACGCGATAAAATCCGTAAAGTAGCTTTAATCATGTATAGTGTTCGCGTAAATATAAGAAATCATTATGCTAACATATGTTTAGGAACAACCGTGTCAACAAAAATCAAGCTGATTTGGTTAATCTGGAGCTCCATGCTCACTTGTCTAACGATTTGTGATGGGTGTTGCATTGTCTCACCATATTCCCAGAACCAAAGAACATTGACCAAAGAACTCACCAGAATACATTACCTTGTTTTCCCGTTCATTGTATACATGTAATGTTATGAAATTACTTAAACATTGTTTTTATACATTGTTAATAAATTATTTTTGTGTAGTTTTTGTCTAAATCTCAAAGCGTTGCCCTGCACGTAACCTTTATTAAATAACACTGATTTGAAAACAATACACGTAACATAGCGTGTTTTAATTTAAAAATGTTATTTTTAATATTAACATAATCTGTCTTATTAAAACAAGTTGTTTATAGTTTGTCGCTGGCTTAGAGTCTGTTACATATATACATAAACACTCACGCCTGTCACCCGGAGGGGTAGGCAGAGACTACGGACTTCCATTTGGCACGATACCTCTGACATACCTCTTTCGCCTCCTTTACATCCATATATCTACGCATAATGCTCGTCGGTTAAGGCTACTTCTAACGTGGCCCATTTTCAAAATATCGCCAATTTGGTCGATAAACTTTTTTCTAAGGCGTCCTTTCCCGACTCGCCATTCACACCTGCCATATAAATTTTCTTTGTCACATATTATCGAAGTCCCGTGGAAAGTTTCCCAACTAAAATGTAAAGTATAGAGTTTGACAGCAACTGTCAAATACCGGAAAGATTGTGACGCCGTGGACAAGGAAATTCTTAAGTTAGAATGACGTTTCTTAAACCATAGCTTCAACCAGAGACTATAAGTAGACCACCCATGGGTAATAAGACGGATTACGGTTTTACGTTTTAGAGCTTAACATATACACACTGTAGATAATATAATTGGGAAATTTAAATAGACTAATGGTCAGACACTCAAACGCTGCTCAATTTTAAGATACCGTTAAGTGTCGTGCTGTCTCTATCACTTTAAGTCAAAGTGACTGTTGACACTGACAAACTTGATTGGCGTTTGAGTTGGCCATAAAGGCTGATTTTACAATCATTAAATAAAAGTTATTCATATAATAAAACCGGGGGATTAAACACAACATTAAAAAAATAAAAATTACAATTATATTAATTTACTTGTATAATGGTTTTATTTTTATATTACCAACAGCCCTTAAAGTAACGAACATTTGATCAGCAGTTTGCATGAATATTTTCTACAGCAGCTTTTGCATGTTATTGTAATATTTAGTGCTTTTTAATGCATAAATATTTTTGTATCAAAAGAACTTTTCTTTATTGTCGTTATATTTATTATTTAGGCCGTGTTATATTTTATATTGGTTATCTCATGTTAGCTATGGCATTTATTCGTAGGCTCACGAAATGAAAAAGAGTTAGACGAACCGGTTCTTAAACTATACCTCTTCCGTTATACTGTTTTCTTTAATGCTATTCAAACAATTATTTTTATACATGTATAGTAAAATAAAATAAAAATGTTGATATAATATTTAAGTACTATGGTGGTTATGCCGTGTCTTCTGTAACGAATCTACTATCACTACTGCATCGATCTTAAATCCCTTTGATGATTGATTAATGAACCATTAAAACATTCCATTATCTTCTACACTTTTTTATTATTACCTAAACTAAACTAAACCATTCTTGGATAATTATATAAGTGAATAATGTCATAACATAAAAACTGACGAAAGTTAATATATTGATAAAAATTTGCAATAGCTTTTTTTGTTTTTTAAACCTCTGCTCAGTCATGATCCGATTATCATGTCAGAACATGTTTCAGTTATTTTTAGTAACATATTGACCATGTTTATTCGCTCGTGTAATCGACATTCCTTTGAGATGTGTGTTATTAATGTAACGGTAATATTGGTTTGTTTAGTTCGTAAGGATATTGTTAGAACTAGGTACGCTGTTGCAACTTATAAATTGTTGATATTATCTACAACCAAACTGAGCACGTTAACCCTGCCTACCTGTTTCATAAAATTATACTTTATATTAAAGTAATTTAATAGGTTAAGGTCGCCTTGTATAAGCACGTCCATGATATAGGACAGCGAATGTTTACAATTATTTTGTCAGCGTATCTATTAAGCATATGTTACCAAGATATTTTATTAATTGGCAATATTTTTCTAACGTGTAAGTAGCAATAAGTTAGTTTATAGAATTACTGGATCGAGGTAGAAAGCCGGTCCCTTTGTTTGATTTAATTAATCAAAATACTCGATAGGCGCTGATTTTTTTCCAACAATAAATATAAAAGAGAATAGAAAAGACTACTAATATTTGCAGTCTTGAAGTGTTTTTTTTTTTTGATGTGACGACTCGGTCTTTCTACACTAGACCATCATAATATTGTAAGATAAATGATTCAGTACCCGACGCGAGAACGCTAATGTAGAATACACTGAACGCTTTATATTTTCTTGTTCAATAATAAATGTATGGCTAAATAGCAAAATGTGATCACATCATGAAAAACGTCATATGATCATATTCACTACACTACCATTATAAGACAGAGGTAATATTTTACTAGTTGTTCATTGTTCATATTAAAGCTCTATCTGTAACTGCCATAGTTTAAGAAAAGGATAAAAATTCTGGAATGATATATTACTAAACAATCTGTCCCTTATATATATCCTTTTTTGTATATAATTCATATAAAAAAGGAAGGGCAATGTAAAAATAGTTTATCAATTTGAATACTTTGGCGCCAATTTTATATGAGAAGATATGGCACAGAGTATTAAATAGTTGCATAGAATGCAAAAAAACTCACACTTTGTGATCTGTAACTTCATTTCTCTCGCTTTCCCAGAATCTGTGGGAGTGATTTTGAAAAGGGACGGAAGTGTGTAACAGGAATCTGGGGAAGCGCGCACTATTTGATTTGACCAATAAGCGCGCGCTGTGGTAAAGTGTGCTGTTATATAAACTAATTTGTATGTGTAAACTATATTAATAAATGTATTTATTGTACATAACAAGCGTCTGAAAAAAGTGCAGATCATTGATAAAAACACACTGCATACCTGCAGCCAACTCTAAACCAACAAGCGTAAAAATACGTTAAACTAAAGATATTAAGAGTTACTTTGCAGCCATTCGCTAAATTAAATAAAATGATGTGTCTTACCTAGTTTGAGGAGCACCTCCCGCCTTCCCTCAACTGCGTGCACTAATCCCGTCACACGTTATCGGAATGCCTCAAAATCTGTATTCATACTGGCTCTCTATCTAGCTGGAGGATAGCTGGGAACACAGCGTTGCAAACGTTGTTCTTTGGCGGCAGACTTTTTTAAAATATAACCTTATGACGTAACTTCGTAATTTCTTTTTAATATTTTTACTGTGTAGTGAATATTATCATATTTCAAGTCCAACAAATCCAAAACATATACGCTGGTATTTGCTACAAGATCGTTGTTCATTTTGAACGAATAATTTTTTTTCAAGCCTAAACATAACCCGACTGGTTTGCCATATTATGCTATTTAAGACGGTTTAATTGACTATATTTTTTGGAAAATATAAATTCCTACAATATATTAATAAAATATGTTTTTATGTTATTTTAATGTGAAAAAGAATCTCATCTTAATTCCAAAAATTGAAATTTATGTGCAATACTATTTCTTGTATGTTACTTTACTTATAAGTACATTGTATTTTATGTTACTATACAAAAATCGTAAAAATTAAAAAAATGCTTTTTGCTTCGATTGCATTTATGCATTTTCTATAATTTTTACTGGTTTTGTATTTGTTTTTATTATTTTTAATGTTTTAAAAACAATCGCGATGATCTGCGTACAATCGAGTTAAAAACTGTTGTGATGTTGGAAATCATTCCCATTAAAAGTACATTTTACACGAAAACGTCTTTTTATTTTGAATTCACATTTTTACAGCCCCTCGCAGCACTATTTTATACAAATTTACTATATGATACGTCTGTTTATTAATGAACATAGGTATAATAAAAGCCTTACATATAAGTTATAATTTAGTTTCCTGGATACGGTGACGCTCACAACGAGGTACTGTCCAAATCAGAATCCTGGAAATGAAGAAATAACTAATTCTAAAAACAATTCAGAAAATGTACGTGTAAAATAATTTAAAATAAATTACAGTTTCAATATAGTATGGACAAGACGTCACCATCGGTCTCATTACATATAACGTAGAAGGATCTTTTATAGGCAAGTTATCGACCTCAGAGCCAGAGTATATATATTTCATCCGTAATCAAATAATCCACTGCTGAATGTAAGGCTTCTATAGCAAAAGGGATTTCCGTTTATATTCTATTCATTTTACTTTGAAGACCCTTCTTGTAGCCGGATGGGAAAAGACGCTGGAAACAAAGAGACTGAAACTGACCGTGAACCTGTCCGATTTTGAAAGCGATAGAGAGGAATTAGGTAATGCAATTCCTGTGCATACGGCGAATTAAATCCTGTTCACAGGCCGTGAAACTCCAGTTCCGAACATACGCCTCACCCATAGTTTGCCTCGTGTGGGGATTTTGCCATATCTGCCACACTAGGCGGGTTGGCAACCGCAGATTTTTTTATTATCTGCTGTTGCAGATTCCCTGTGTTGCCTCTTAAGACAACCACGAGCGATATGGACTAGTGCATATTAATACACCGCCACTACACGTTCATAATAAAATCCACATTATATAAAGACATTTCATAATGTATCCAATACTATTTCCCAAAAGCAATCGGTGACAGAAAGAGTAATTTTCGTAATGAAAACTTTTAACGATAACGTGGTAGTGGCATACTGTACCTGCATTTTTTAAAATTTTTATTTTATATAATAAGGGTGACAAATAAGCACATAGTTCACATGATGGTAAATGGATTTTTTTTTATAGAAGAAGGGGCAAACGAGCATGTGGCTCACCTGATGTTAAGTGACTACCGCCGCCCATGATCAACCGCAACACCAGGAGATTTGCGGGTGCGTTGCCGGCCCTTTAGAAAGGAGTAAGCTCTTTTCTTGAAGGTCCCCAGGTCGTATCGGTCCGGAAAAATCGCCGGTGGTAAACTATTCCACAGAAAGGTTGTACGTGGAAAAAAACTCCTTGTGAAACGTACAGTGGTGGACCGCCAAGCATCCAGATGGTGTGGATGGTATCGGGACGTTTGACGTGTAGTGCGTTCACGAAATTTGGCGGCTGGGATTAATCCGAACAATTCCTCAGAGCACTCCCCGTGATAGATGCGATAAAATACGCAAAGAGATGCAACATCTCTTCGCAGCGCCAGTGAATCGAGCCGATCGGAAAGCACTCGGTCGTCGACGATTCGAGCCGCTCTGCGCTGGATGCGGTCAAGTGGAAGAAGCTGGTACTGGGGAGCCTCAGCCCAGAGATGGGAACAGTATTCCATGTGCGGCCGAACCTGCGCCTTGTAAAGTTGCAGGCGGTGTGCCGGCATGAAATACTGTCCCGCTCTGCTGAGCACGTCAAGCTTTTTAGAGGCCAATTTGGCCTTCCCTTCCAAGTGACCACGAAACTGCACGTCACTCGATATGTCGACGCCGAGGATTCCGATACTGGCTGAGGCAACAAGGGGAGTGCCTTGAAACTGAGGGGATACGACAAAGGGGTTCTTTTTAGCGGTTAACGCGCAAACTTGTGTCTTCTGGGGGTTAAACTGGACTAGATTTAGTCGCCCCCAATCCGAGACTGTGTCCAGCAGAGACTCGACTTCAGACACAAGTTTGTCCCGGCACTCGAAGAAGTTTTCCCGAGAAATATTGGCTCGGCCGGTGTAAAGAGCATTACCAGTACTGTCATCTGCATAGCAATGAATGTTACGGGTATGCAACATGTCATTGATATGCAGAAGAAACAGCGTTGGCGATAGCACACAGCCCTGTGGAACACCAGCATTAATAGGCTTGCAATCGGAGCTTGCACCGTCTACAACGACCTTGATGCTCCGATCTGCAAGAAAGCTGGTGATCCAATCGCACAATTTCTCGGGAAGCCCATAGGAAGGGAGCTTCGAAAGAAGCGCTTTGTGCCAAACCCGATCGAAGGCCTTCGCAATGTCCAAACTAACGGCCAATGCCTCCCCCTTGAACTCTACTGCCTCCGCCCATCTGTGAGTTAAGTAGACCAGAAGATCACCAGCTGACCGACCACGGCGAAAACTGTATTGGCGGTCACTAATCAGCTGGTGATCTTCAAGGTACCTCATGAGCTGGCAGTTTACAATGGATTCCATTGTTTTGGAGAACAAGGAGATGATGGCGATAGGCCGGTAGTTGGACGGGTCAGAGCGGTCGCCTTTTTTAAGGATCGGGTGGACGTAAGCCGTCTTCCATGATTTTGGGACTACGCCTAGGGAGTAGGAGTACCGGAAAAGACGCGTTAAAACCGGTGCCAACTCTGGAGCACACGTCCTCAGCACAATTGGGGGGATTCCGTCAGGCCCACTCGACTTGTGGATGTCCGAGGAGTGCTTTGCGAACCGAGCGCTGTGTGAAGTGCACTTGGTAAATGGATGCTGTAGTCTATAGACATCTAAATATATCCTTGATTAAGTATCAAAATTCAGATGCGTTGTCACCCCTGAGGAATAATGCCGCTGATCGAATGCCTCGTTTCCAGTAAAATGAGCATGTGCAGCAGCATTAAACTGGTGTTCAGTGAGAGCGTGGTTCTACCCTGGTCGGGTCGACCTATTCGTGCCACAACCATAATATAGCCGCAGCGTGGCTCTACTTCGTTTGTTAGATCCACACAACGTTATGTTATGTTAAAATAAATTGGTTGACTTAACTATTTTGTAACGGAGATGCTTTTTTTTTTGTCGGCAACAAAAAGCGACAGTACATAGTCTAATGGCAGGGCATCACTAACTCAAAAGATAGCGGATTCGATTCGCCTTTCGTGAGCCACTCTTAACACAAGCATGTTAAGCTTACTAGGAGCGGTTAAAGGGAATATTAGCAATGTTGATGGTTTGCTGGTATTTTTATTAATTAAAAAAAAATCAGACATTCTATCTTTCTTTTATAGAAGAGGGGGCAAACGAGCATGCAGCTCACCTGATGTTAAGTGACTACCGCCGCCCATGATCAACCGCAACACCATGGGAATTGCAGGTTCGTTGCCGGCCCTTTCGAAAGGAGTAAGCTCTTTTCTTGAAGGTCCCCAGGTCGTATCGGTCCGGAAAAATCGCCGGCGGTAAACTATTCCACAGAGAGGTTGTACGCGGAAGAAAACTCCTTTTTGAAACGTACAGTGGTGGACCGCCAAGCATCCATATAGTGTGGATGGTATCAGGACGTTTGCCGCGTAGTGCGTTCACGAAATTTGGCGGCTGGGATTAATCCGAACAATTCCTCAAAACACTCCCCATGGTATATGCGAAAGAAAATGCAAAGAGATGCAACATCTCTTCGCAGCGCCAGTGAATCGAGCCGATCTGAAAGCACTCGGTCGTCGACGATTCGAGCCGCTCTGCGCTGGATGCGGTCAAGTGGAAGGAGCTGGTACTGGGGAGCCCCAGCACAGAGATGGGAACAGTATTCCATGTGCGGCCGAACCTGCGCCTTGTTAAGTTGCAGACGGTGTGCCAGCATGAAATACTGTCCCACTCCACTGAGCACGCCAAGCTTTTTAGAGGCCAATTTGGCCTTCTCTTCCAAGTGACCACGAAACTGCACGTCACTCGATATGTCGACGCCGAGGATTCCGATACTGGCTGAGGCAACAAGGGGAGTGCCTTGAAACTGAGGAGATACGACAAAGGGGTTCTTTTTAGCGGTAAAAGCGCAAACTTGTGTCTCCTGGGGTTTAAACTGGATTAGATTTAGTCGCCCCCAATCCGAGACTCTGTTCAGCAAAGACTCGACTTCAGACACAAGTTTGTCCCGGTACTCGGAGATGTTTTCCCGATAAATGTTGGCACGGCCGGTGTAAAGAACATCACCAGTGCTATTATCTGCATAGCAATGAATGTTACGGGTTTGCAACATATCATTGATATGCAGAAGAAACAGCGTTGGCGATAGCACGCAGCCTTGTGGAACACCAGCATTAATATGCTTGTAATCGGAGCTTGCACCGTCTACAACGACCTTGATGCTCCGATCTGCAAGAAAGCTGGTGATCCAATCGCACAATTTCTCGGAAAGCCGGAAAGGAAGGGAGCTTCGAAAGAAGCGCTTTGTGCCAAACCCGATCGAAGGCCTTCGCAATGTCCAAACTAACGGCCAATGCCTCCCCCTTGGACTCTACTGCCTGCGCCCACCTGTGAGTTAGGTAGACCAGAATATCACCACCTGACCGACCACGACGAAAACCGTATTGGCGATCACTAATCAGCTGGTGATCTTCAAGGTACCTCATGAGCTGGCAGTTAACAATAGACTCCATTGTTTTGGAGAACAAGGAGGTGATGGCGATAGGCCGGTAGTTGGACGGGTCTGAGCGGTTGCCTTTTTTAGGGATCGGGTGGACGAAAGCCGTCTTCCATGATTTTGGGACTACGCCTAGGGAGTAGGAGTACCGGAAAAGACGCGTTAAACCCGGTGCCAACTCTGGAGCACACCTCCTCAGCACAATTGGGGGGATTCCGTCAGGCCCAATCAACTTGTGGATGTCCAGGGAGAGGAGTGCTTTGCGAACCGAGCGCTGTGTGATCTGCACTTCCGGCATGGAGCACTCACACCGCGGGATGGTCGGCGGCGTACTCACCTCGTCATCGAGAGTCGAGTTGGACGCAAAGAAAGAGCCCAGCAGATCGGCTTTCTCCTTTGCGGTATGGGCCAGTGAGTCGTCCTTCCTGTGCAGAGATGGAAGAGATGGCTGACATAAATTCTCCTGGACAGCCTTGGCGGGCGACCAGAATACACGGGTTCCAGAAGGAAGGCGAACTAGTTTCTCGCCAATTCTGCCTATGTGCTCTGACTTTGCCTTGGCAATGACTCTTTTGAAGGACCTAGAGGCGGAATTATACTTCTTTTTTAGAGCGCTGGTGTTTACATCCCGGGACGTTGATGCGTCAGCCCAGGCGTGTTAGCACGGTGCTATTGCATATGTTGCTTATAGCATGATGCTATTTTACAGGAGCGACCAAACCATGGCTGAGATTTGCCTCCAATGGGCACCACAGAGGAAGGAATAAAAAGTTCCATACCCTGAAGTACCACATCAGCGACAGAATCCGCAACAACGTTGGGATCGTCCGGCGAGAAGCAAACCCGCCCCCAAGGGTAGGATGCAAAGAAATACCGCATCCCATCCCAATCGGCTGACCTATAGTGCCTAACACGGCGGCAGCCTGCAGAATGCAACTGCGATTTCAGCATGAGTGGCACCACACTCCGGACAAGACAATGGTCCGATGAGCCTAAAGGGGACGACAGAAATCTGATATCCGTCCGGGTGAGAGGTCAGTAGAAAGTCCAACAGGGAAGGTGCATGATCCTCCACATCTGGAATCCGCGTAGGCGGAGTAACCAGTTGTGTCAGACCATACGCCAAGGCAAAATCATGAACAGATCTCCCCGCAAAATCGGTTAAACGTGAACCAAGCCATTCGGCGTGATGGGCGTTAAAGTCGTCGACGATCACGATCTCTGCGGAGGGGATCTGCTGTAGCAACGAATCTGTCGAAGAGTCGGTCTGTTTCGGCATTACCGCTATGGGACCTATAGAAGCACCCGTAGACGCGCGGATGGTCGTCGCTGTCTACACGTAGCCAAAAGATGGACAGGTCCGAACCTTCAAGTCTGCCGAGGCGTCGAGAACAGATTTCCTCCTCTCTGACGTAAACGCAACCTCCAACTCGAAGCACAAAGGAGTGTTCCAGTTTGTACTCCGGGTAGGAGAGATGCGAGACATCAGCCGGAGAGGACACCTGCGTCTCGGTCAGAAAGAGCAGAGCCGGCCTCGCCGTCTCGAGATGGTAGTGGACGGCGTTTAGGTTAGAGTGAACTTAATAACATAACATAAACACTCACGCCTGTCACACGGAGGGGTAGGCAGAGACTACAGACTTCCCTTTGGCACGATCCTGACACACCTCTCTCGCCTCCTTCAATCCATACACCTACGCATACATGCTCGTCGGTTAAGGGTACTCCTAATTTGGCCCGTTTTCAATAAATCGCCAATTTGGTCGATAAATTTTCGCTTAGGACGTCCCTTTCCGACTCTGCCATTCACTTCTGCACCATAAATTTTCTTTGTCACTCTTTCCTCATTCATTCTTTCCACATGACCAAACCACCGAAGCATTCCTTTCTTAATCCTGGTCACAACATCATCTTGCAAACCACACTCTTCTCTTATTACACAATATATTACCCTGTCGTTCAGATTCAGCCCTAACATACTTCTTAAGGACCGCATTTCTACTACGTTGATTCTACTCTCGTGCTTCTTCTGCCACACCCAACTTTCACTACCATACGTTAAAGTAGGGACCAACACAGCATTGTGAATTGCCATACGTGCCTTTTTTGACACATTTTGACTCTTCACAATAGAGTGCAGGGCCCCATTTACTCTATTTCCCGCATTCACTCGTCGTTCTATATCCTTATCATATCTCCCATCCCTGCTAAATACGCAGCCCAAATATACAAACCCATCTACTTGCTCGATCAACTCCCCTTCTATTCTTATTTCACAAATCGTTTTACTTTCTTCTCTTTCAAAAACCATAACCTTCGTCTTACTTGCGTTCACTTTCATACCCCTTTCTTTTAATGATCCGTTCATTAATGTAACCATCATTTGCAACTCGGCCGCCGACGACGCAAGGATAACTTGATCATCGGCGTACAAAAGGCATTTGACGGTTAACTCACCCATTCTTAATCCGCATTCTTCAACTTTCAAATTATGCAAACAACTGTCCATAAATAGGTTGAACAGCCACGGGGAAGCCACACAGCCCTGTCTGACACCTTTATGGATGTCAAACCAGTCCGAGTAGACCCCGTTGATCCTAACACAAGCACTAGAGTCCCTATAAAGAGACTCCAATGCCTGTATCAAGCCAGCCCTCAACCCAAATGAGTTCAGTGTTTGCCATAGCACATCCCTATCCACTCTGTCATAGGCCCTTTTCAAGTCCATGAATGCACAAAAAACCTTTTGGTTTATGGCCAAAAACTTCTCCGCGATCATGCGCATGGAAAAGACTTGATCTGTACATCCCATTCCCTTTCTGAATCCCGCTTGCACATCCCAAATTTTTTCATCAGTTTCTTTCATGACCCTTTCAATCAGTACCTTAGCATTCAGTTTTCCCACAATGCTAAGAAGGCTGATGCCACGGCAGTTTTTACAGTTCTGCTGCGACCCTTTTCCTTTATATACTGGGACTATTACGGCTTTGCACTTGTCTACCGGTACCCGCTTCAGTTCCCAGCATAAATTAAACAAGGTGTGCAACAGGCCCGCCACGACTTCCTCTCCAGCCCTTAGCATTTCGAGTGAAACTCTATCATATCCAGCAGCCTTACCTGCTTTCATGCTTTTCATTGCTTTCATTATTTCATCTACACTTATCTCGCTACCTCTTTTCCTCTTCTTTCGGAGTTTCTACTTCACTTAGTACACACGTTGTCTCCTCACTCATAAACACGCTTTCAAAATATTCCTTCCATCTCTTTAAACTCAAAACTTCATCTTTCAGAATATAGCCATTCTCGTCTCTTATAGCATTCATCATAGGCTGTTTTGAATGTCCCCTGGCAGTTCTTACAAGTTTCCGGAACATTTTAATATTTGCCTGGAAGTTATCCGATATTCTTCTATCATTCTTATCCGTTCTTTCTTGCTTTTTTCTTTCAACTACTTCTTTTACTCTCTTATTAAGATGTTTAAAGACTGCCTTTTTTCTTTCAATATCACCATTCGTAGCACTAGAATTAGCAGCCTTTGTTGCTAGTAAATCTAGCCATGCTCTCTTCTTTGCTTCAACTTCCATACGTATCTCATCATCCCACCATAACGTATTATTTTTCCTTTCATTCTTCCTCTTACTAACACCACATACTTCGGTAGCTGCATCCACTAAACCTTTCTTTACATTTTGCCATACATTCTCCAAGTCTAACTCCTTCATACATAATTCATCCAAACCACTTATATTTTCTTTCAGTCTACATTTGAACTTGTTTCTCTCACCTTCATCTTGTAACCTTTCTGTTCTAATACGCTGTAACGCAGTGGTAGACACAGATGATCGATGGCGCCAACGCCTGAATAGACCATTAATTCGGCATAAAACCAAATAATGATCCGTTCCTACGTTAGAACACCAGTAAATCCTTGTATCTACCACTGCGCACCTCAATCTTTCATCCACAATTATGAAATCTATCATGCTTCTATCGTCACCTCTTTCCCAAGTATACATGTGAATCCTCTTGTGGCGAAAGCAAGTGTTCGTCACAAAAAGATTCTTTTCCATACATACGGTGAGGAGACTTTCACCATTCTCATTTATACTTTCATCACCAAACGTTCCCAATATCCTTTCATAACCAAGCCTCCTCACCCCAACCCTTCCATTAAAATCTCCGAGCATAATAACATTTTCATTTCCCTTACACTTCATTAACACCATCCTTACCATTTCCCAAAACTGCTCTCGGATATAAGTGGGCTTAGACATGTCTGGAGCGTAGACCCCTAACACAAACAACTTCTTTAAGCCCACTTTCATTCGTATCCATAGGAGTCTTGGGCTTACACATTCATACTCTTTCACACATTGGCCCATTCTTTCTGAAAGGATGATACCTACCCCCTGACATGCCCGCTCGATCTCGTCTACACCAGACCAGTATGCGGTATACATGCCATGTGTAGTGACATCCTTCCCCTTCCTTTTCGTCTCATTTACACATAACACATCTATTCCTCTATCATACATCATGTCGCATACTTCGTCCATTTTATCATTCATTGCCCCACATACATTCAACGTAGCCAGACGGGCCTCTGCAATCCACTTTTCGCCTCTCCGGGAGACAGAACGTGACGGGTGGCGAACCTCGTCGCCGGTTTTCCTCCCGAAGATTCTTCGCACCCCTGCCCCATTAAAGGGGCGCCGGGAACTCGGGGCCATTTCTTTTATATAGTTCCTCATGGTGCGAAAATATTGGGTAGTATGTTTTACGCCGCTACCACGGCGTGGAGCTGAGTCTGTGCTATCGGCTTGTCGCTCATTTAGCACCACCCGGGGGACACGTGTAGGGTGGGCCTAGGAATAGGTGGTCATAGCCTACGGACGCGAGCGACTTATCCCCCAAGTCTCTTAATATTGCAGAAATTCACGGATAGCGTGGCAGGGGTCGCCTTGGTCTTGTTGCTCCGCTTGTCCCGAGCAGTTGTAGTCTTGAGCGGAATTTTGCCCCCCCCCCCAGAATACGCGGGGCAGCCTGAGCACCCACGCCCAGGAGTGGAGAAACATGGTCGTGGATACTCAGCGAGGGATTCTGGTATTTCCAGGGTATATATTCTCCAGGGGTGCTGGTACCCTGGTCCTGGGGTAGTCTATCATCATTTAATTCCGCTACCATGTGGATGGGGGGGGGAGATTTGGGCCTCCAGCTACCTGCACTCACCAGATGAAACGCGGAAGCAGAGCTTCCACTTCACGCCGGTATTCTGTGAGGTTGTGGTACCACCCCGGTTTGAGCCGGCCCCACAGGTATGTAGGTGTGTACCGGCCACAGCATCTACTCACCATTAAGTGGGCTGCCTATTTTCGCAGTCGATTTTAGTAGACTGGTGGTGGTGACAAAATATTACCGAATTAATTAAATTAAAAAAATACCTTTAAATCAACATTTTGTAACGCTTCCTCTAATACAAGTAGTCCAGGGTCGTCAGGCGTAAACACACGACATTCCTCGTTGAAAAACCTCTCCATCTTCAGTCGCAGTTCTTCAGCGTGTAGCTTTTCCATACCACTGGTCTCCTCGTTCAACTCAGATGATGACTTAAAACTATTAATTTTTTTTGAACAAACGACATCGTCAGACAGGATGAGAAGGGGTGATTTATTTATTTATATTATATTATTTGCATCATAAAAATAAATCAACAATAAATAGTGCCAGCTCCAGTCATGGAAAAATAGAACATTCAACACGACATTCTTCTTGTTAGATGCATCTAACAAGAAGAATGTTGGCTATGAAAATGAATGGATATAAGAGTAGAGGGAAGCCTAGTAAAAGATGGTTAGACTGTATCAAGGATGATATGCTTAAGAAAGGAGTGAGTGAGGAGATGACGGCTAACAGAGGAGAATGGCAGCGGAAGGCATGATATGCCGAACCCAAATAACTTGGAATAAGAGCAGGAAAAAGGTATTATTTACATGATGAATCAATATTGTTGATTTTAAGAACGAGGTAATGCTATTTTACGCTGATATTCTGTTATAGCGGGGTCCTACCCCGGCCAAGCTGATCAATTCGTGTTACAACCACAATATAGCTGCAGCATGGCTCTACCGCGTATAGGATTATAAAATCAAAGAAAACAGTACTTATCATCTATTTCATAATACGAGAACAAATTGACATAAGTATTTGCGTTTCGTTATTACACAATTTTTAGTGAAATTTGTTTTTATCGTAATTTATTCAAAACGCATTTCCAACATCTAAAAACAGTGAAATAGGTTCAAGCTTAATACTAACAAGCCTCCTAGACTAAAAACATTATCAAAATCAAGTACCGGATGTCTATACCCAACCCATAATTTATAACAGCCTATTAAAAGCACATTACTGAGCACAAGTTTCCCCTACAGATTGCCCCATAGCGGTGATATTTGCCATAGTTTGCTACGCCCGGCAGAAGAGTTGGCAACCGCAGATTTTATTATTTCAACCATTATTAAGAAGATGTTACTGTCCATCTCCTGTTTCGGTTTATCTCTTTCGCTATTAAAGCGGCCACAGGATGACATGTGGTTGAGTAGTTGTTAAACATTTTACTACACGGCAAGTGTATACTCGTATTAATGTATATAAATGCAATTTTTCATCATGGATAAGGATATCAAGAAATTATAAATGTTATCAAATTGCACTTACCTACTGATAGACTCTAGATATTCAGGAGGGAAGGAATCCAGTACAGTTCTCATTTGGACCCACGGGTCACTAAAGCTTCTGCTCTTGAACTGAATCAAAATAAAAAGGTAGGTGTTATTTTTTATTTACTTGTGTATTAAGATGAATTCACGTCTTCGAAATATTGTTTTTAATTTCCTATACATGCAGGTTTCCTATGATGTTTTCCTTCACCCCCGAGCAGGTAGTAATTCAGCATAAAATTGCAATTAACAATGATAGTGGTGGGGATCGAACCCAGGTTGCTCGCGTGATGTGAAATTTTACGCCGAGCGCTTAGTCCCTGAGCTAACACAGCTCTCTTATTATAGAGAGACAGACAATATTAAAAAAATGGTTGCTTATGTTTTAAACACATGCATTTTTCGATCTTCTCGATAATTATTTTTCGTGTTTTAAAAAAATTTACTCAAAAAAGGGCTCCAAATAATATATTTTCTCACAAAAGAAGGAACTTGAAAAAAAGGAAAAACGAGTCACACCGGCGACATTTGGACTCGAACAGCGTTCTATGATTTCAGCACCGCTCTATTTCATTTCGAGATTTTAGTTACCACCAATATCTTGTATATACTGTGTGACTTTTTTACCGTCTGGAAAAAAATAGGGTGTAACAGGTGAACGGAGTAGAAGCCTATGGGACTGATATTTTACAATCAGCAGTCGCACTACTACAACCACTAGACCAACGAGGCAGTGATCATGAGGTCCTGAGTTCGAATCCCGGGTCGGGCCAAAGAATTAATTATTGAGTTTTTCCGTCAAGAAATTCTCAGTCTTCCATTTAAACTGTTATAACCTTTTATGCACAGGCAAAGGAAGAGGAAGAGGGTCGCAGCAGGACTGTAAAAACTACCGTGGCATCAGCCTTCTTAGCATTGTGGGAAAACTGTATGCTAAGGTACTGATTGAAAGGGTCATGAAAGAAACTGATGGAAAAATTTGGGATGTGCAAGCGCGATTTAGAAAGGGAATGGGATGTACAGATCAAGTCTTTTCCATGCGCATGATCGCGGAGAAGTTTCTGGCCAAAAACCAAAAGGTTTTTTGTGCGTTCATGGACTTGGAAAAGGCCTATGACAGAGTGGATAGGGATTTGCTATGGCAAACACTGAACTCATTTGGGTTGAGCTCTGGCTTGATACAGGCATTGGAGTCTCTTTATAGGGACTCTAGTGCTTGTGTTAGGATCAACGGGGTCTACTCGGACTGGTTTGACATCCATAAAGGTGTCAGACAGGGCTGTGTGGCTTCCCCGTGGCTGTTCAACCTATTTATGGACAGTTGTTTGCAAAATTTGAAAGTTGAAGAATGCGGATTAAGAATGGGTGAGTTAACCGTGAAATGCCTTTTGTACGCCGATGATCAAGTTATCCTTGCGTCGTCGGCGGCCGAGTTGCAAATGATGGTTACATTAATGAACAGATCATTAAAAGAAAGGGGTATGAAAGTGAACGCAAGTAAGACGAAGGTTATGGTTTTTGAAAGAGAAGAAAGTAAAACGATTTGTGAAATAAGAATAGAAGGGGAGTTGATCGAGCAAGTAGATGAGTTTGTATATTTGGGCTGCGTATTTAGGAGGGATGGGAGATATGATAAGGATATAGAACGACGAGTGAATGCGGGAAATAGAGTAAATGGCGCCTTGCACTCTATTGTGAAGAGTCAAAATGTGTCGAAAAAGGCACGTATGGCAATTCACAATGCTGTGTTGGTCCCTACTTTAACGTATGGTAGTGAAAGTTGGGTGTGGCAGAAGAAGCACGAGAGTAGAATAAACGCAGTAGAAATGCGGTCCTTAAGGAGTATGTTATGGCTGAATCTGAATGACAGGGTAAGAAATTGTGTAATAAGAGAAGAGTGTGGTTTGCAAGATGATGTTGTGACCAGGATTAAGAAAGGAATGCTTCGGTGGTTTGGTCATGTAAAGAAAGGAAAGAGTGACAAAGAAAATTTATGGTGCAGAAGTGAATGGCAGAGTCGGCAAGGGACGCCTTAGGCGAAAATTTATCGACCAAATTGGCGATTTATTGAAAACGGGCCAAATTAGGAGTACCTTTAACCGACGAGCATGTGTGCGTAGGTGTATGGATGTGAAGGAGGCAAGAGAGGTGTGTCAGGATCGTGCCAAATGGTCTGTAGTCTCTGCCTACCCCTCTGGGTGACAGGCGTGAGTGTTTATGTATGTATATGCACTGGCAAAAAAAATAGGGTGTAACAGGTGAACGGAGTAGAAGCCTATGGGACTGATATTTGTAGTGTTATGCTTACATACATACTTACATATCATTTTACACTATTTTATTTTTATTTTTCCATTCTGTTTTTGATTTTCTACATTCACCTCAAAACTGGATATTTTGCATCACCTTTATTTCCATAGGATCCTGTAATATTTTTAATTCATAAGAACACAATAACAAATCATTTTCACTTCGTATTTTCACGTTATCAGCACTTTTTAAATCGGTGTCAATGGAGTCTACCTTTTTTCGATCTTTTATTTAGTTCTCCGTAACTCTACAATTTCGGGTTTCGTGCGCGCTCTTGCGCTACCTTTTTTCCTATATAAATAATATCTCATTTTTCACTTAAATCTTGCCGTTTCTGTATTACGAGCTTAAAACCAAAATTTGACATGTTTTGACATCGTTGTTTATCTGGTTGTCGTGGCAATTTTTATTCAAATATTGTTACCGGCCTGATGTTTTTACTTCAAAAATACTCTTTTCTTCTTGGCCATTTACAAAAATTTGCTTTTAATTTAAATAATTTCAAATAATTTCTCGTTCTTATCCCAGATCCGTCAAAAGATAAAAGCCGAAGAATCGGCCGATAGAGGTCCTCACTTCAGCTTTGATACGAGAAGCACCTCTTAAAGGCTTTATCCGCACTGCCTCGGGATCTTGCAAGCCTTCTCCTGAAGTCGTCGCCTAGCCACGCCTACGCCTCCACCTATTAGTGCCCGCGCTATCTTCGGCCGCTGAGCGTGTTTGTCTCAAGCGCTGCGTGTTCCTACTCCAGACGCTGCGAGTCTACTCCGGACGCTGTGTGTGTCTACTCCGGACGTTGTGTTTGCCTACTTCAAGCGCCACGTGTACCTACTCCAGACGCTGCGTGTCTACTCCGGGTGCTGCGTGTATCTGCTCCGGGCGTTGCGTGGGCCTACTCCAAGCGCTGCGTGTACCTTCTCCAGACGCTGCATGTGCTTTCTCCAGATTCTGCGTGTACCTAGAGCAGGCGCTGCGCACCTATCATAGGCATAGCCTGTGCATACTTCGTTGCAGTATCTTTATTTTTGTTATTTTTTTTTAATAATATTGTAAATCACTATCATCATTACAGCCCATCATCACCTTCATACCTTTTTTTATAAAAGAAACTGTAAATCTTTTCAAATTTTTAAATAATTTATTTTATTTTTGGTTGTTTTGTTGTAGTTAGGTTAGGTTATTTAGTTTTTAATTGTCGCTTTACGACAATTTGGCGCCCGACGTAAAAGTTCTTCTTTTCTTCACCTTAGCTACGCCTTATCCATTTCCTTTTGATTGAATTGCTTTCTCTTTCGTTCTTAACTCTTTATTTACTCATCCTTATCATATCTTCCAAATTCTAAAACAAAACTTCATCTAGTTTTTCAACTTATCTGGATTACATTTAGACCTACATATAACACTTCACTTACATTCATCACTTTAATATTTTTATTCTAGAGGTACAATTTTTTATTAAATTTTTATTTCTTAAACTTAACACTTAATTATAACAATGAAACGGGTTATTAAGTACGAATTCCTTAACAAGGCCGAACTCGAATACGAAGTGAAGATTAGATGTGAGGAACCAGCTAATACTGTTTTGCTTCTAAAAAAACAGGTTTTGCGTTTAGTTGAGAATTCTCACCCTGAAGATATTCTGACTTCTCCAATTCCGATCGAGGATGACTTGTCTCAAATTGGTTCTACTTTGACTTACCTGGACTGTAAAATTGAAAAATTTTTACAAGGTGAAACCAAATACTTACGATTAATAGAAACTTTTATTAATCATGTTTTTTACAGATTGGAGCGAATAGATACTGACTTATATCCAGACTTTAAAGCTATTTTCGATACTTTGAAGATGAAATTTGACGCTATTACTAAACAATTCGAATCCTTGACTCCACCTCCAACTGAAAATGACTCTCCATCACTTGACCCTCCTGTTGACCCGATTGTCATGGAACCTCCTCTTGTTTCTCAAACATCTGTTAAGATCCATACCCCGTATCCTTCACCACTACCTCAATCTTTTTCTCCAACTAACGTCTTCAAAGATCTGAAAAGACACACCTTCAATGGTAAAAGCTGTCCAAGATCCTTTCTTCAAAAACTTGAAGAATACTGCTTAGCTCGTAGCTTATCCAAAGACTTGTTGATCTCTCAAGCATTTGAAATTTTCACCGACAATGCTCTTCATTGGTTCAGATTTAAATATAATCAGAATCCAAACTTAACTTGGAACGAACTTTCCTCTTTATTAATCAAAGACTTTGGTGGTTTTGATTATGATTATAAACTTCTAGAAGCGATTAGGAACCGAACTCAAGGCCGTGATGAACCTATCGTCATCTATATTTCCATCATGTCTGGAATGTTCACTCGTCTTTCGAAGAAACTTTCTGAAACAGAACAATTGGAGATTATTTTGAGGAATATTCGCCCATGTTATTCAGTCTTCGTAGCTCTAAAAGACATTGACTCTATCGACTCTCTTCTGGCTACTTGCCAAAACTATGAAAAGTTCCTTGACAGAGACAAACAATTTAAAGAACCAAATGTACAACAAAGTCCTCTTATTTCTGAATTCAACTACAAGCATTCCACTTCAAGTTCAGTTGGCTCTTCAAATTCTTCTAATAACTCACAACCTTCTCCTCCCTTTATGAATAAATTCACTTCATCCTACAAATACCCTTCTAGACAAGTTAATAGTCTCTCTCAAACTAAAGCTACTCAAGAAAGCTCTTTTTGTGTTCGCTGTCGTAAACAAGGTCATACTTTGAACACTTGTACTCAACCACGATTCGTGATTTGTTTCAAATGTGGTCTTAAAGGTTTTAAAACTGCAGATTGCCCTACTTGTTCTCCCAAACCACATACTAGTTCAAAAAACTAACTGCTGACTTGAAAAGTAACTTAAACTTTGATAATGACGATTGGGCTAGTTGGATTAAAACAATTCAAAACTTCTTTTCTTGTTACAAAATCTCTTCTACACTCTACTCCAAAGAACAAGATCTTAATCGTCCATTCGTTAATGTCAAAATTTATGACTTAACTTTATCTGGTTTACTAGATTCTGGCAGCTCAGTAACTATTCTGGGTAATAATTCTCATTTGGAAATTCTTAAACTGGGCTGTAAACTTTTCAAGTCAGATCTTATTAGTGTCTCTACTGCTAATAATCAAAAAGTTAATTCCTTGGGTTATTTTGACTTACCTGTTCATTTCAATAATCAAACTCATTTGATTAAAGCTTATGTTTTCCCGGAAATATTTCCTTCGCTAATACTAGGTATTGACTTTTGGAGAAAATTTAATCTGTTACCTAGTGTTTTATCTTCTCTTAACTTTACAGAATCTAAATGCTCTGCTATCGAAATTAAAGATATTAAAGTTTTACCTTATGAGCATTTAACTCCTAACCAAAAGGACATCGCTAACGACATCATCCAACGCTTCAAGACAATTTCTTTTGAAGAAAAAGGTATCCTGGGAAGCACACACTTAATCACCCACAAGATTGATACTGGTGATTCTCTTCCAATCAAACAAAGATGTTACAGACTGTCTCCTGAAAAACAAAAGGCGTTAATTAATGAAGTTGACAAGATGCTGGGATGGAACGTCATTGAACAATGCGAAAGTCCTTGGCTATCTCCAGTTCTCATCACTCCGAAGAAGAATGGTGAATGGCGTTTCTGCGTAGACAGCAGGAAGCTTAACTCAGTTACACGTCGTGATGCTTATAGTCTGCCACTAATAAGCGAAATTTTGGACAACCTGAAGAATGCCAAATTCTTATCAAGCATCGACATTGCGAAAGCATTTTGGGAGATTCCCTTGAATCCTGCTGATAAAGATAAAACTGCATTTTATGTACCTGGAAGAGGCATGTTTAGATTCAAGGTAATGCCTTTTGGTCTCTCTAACTCACCTGCAACTCTACAAAGATTAATGGATATGCTTTTTACTCCTGAATTTGAGAACAAGGTATTTTGCTATCTGGATGACATCGTTATTATTAGCGAGACTTTTGATGAACACATATCGCTTCTCATGAAAGTTCATGAAAAACTTTCATATGCTAATCTGACTATTAACTTTGAGAAGAGTCAGTTCTTCAAGAAAGAACTGAAATACCTTGGTTTTCTAGTGGACGAGTATGGTCTACGTGCTGATCCAGATAAAATAAAAGCTATTTTAGAATATCCTGTACCTACTTGCAGAAAAGAAGTACGAAGATTCATAGGCACCTGCAGCTGGTTCAGAAGATTCATTCCAAACTTTAGCACTATTGCCTCTCCACTCAACCAACTAACCTGTTCCGGGAAGAACGCTCCTAAATTTTTATGGAATTCACAAGCTGCAGCTGCTTTCCAGAGACTTAAAGAAGCTTTGGTAACTGCTCCTGTCCTTGCTTGCCCTAACTTCAAACTACCCTTCTCTGTTCATTGTGATGCATCAAATTATGGCATAGGAGCAATGCTTACTCAACATCAAGATGACAAAGAAGTCGTGATTGCTTACATGAGTAAAGCACTAAATAAAAATCAACAGAACTACTCAACTACTGAAAGAGAAACATTGGCTGTAATAACTGCGTTAGAACATTGGCGATGTTACCTAGACAATGGTAAAGAATTTACAATATATACTGACCATGCTGCACTTAAATGGTTTCAGAACTTATCGAATCCATCAGGAAGACTTGCTCGCTGGACTTTACGCTTATCATGCTTTAACTTTGTCCTGAAACATAAAAAAGGAAAGGATAACGTTGTTCCAGATTTATTATCAAGACATAAGAATCAAGAACGTCCTGATACACGAGAAACTTCACCTCAAGGCGTACATCCTATTACAATTGAAGAACCACCTGATCGTGAACTTGAGCACTACAACAAGATTTTTCTCGGATGCTCTAACAACCCAGACGCATATCCCAACTACACTATCAAGGATAACAAACTTTACCGCTGCATCCATTCTCTCGATCGTCTAAACGATGACTTTATTTGGAAAGAAGTTCCACTACCTCAAGATAGACATGCACTTATTGAAGTTAACCATGGTTCCCCTTCAGAAGTCCATCTTGGTATCTTCAAGACATTCAAGAAAATATCTTTAAAATACTATTGGCCTGGTATGTTTAAGGACATTGCCAAATTAATCTCGTCTTGTGAAACCTGCTTAACCTACAAACACCCTAATCATTCTCCCTATGGTCTTATGGGTAAACCCAAACTTTGCTCCAGACCTTTTCAAACTATATCCTTAGATCTCATGGGTCCATTACCTATGACTCGTAGACGAAATCAGTATATTCTAGTAATTAACTGCAATTTTACTAAATATACTATGATTTTTCCCCCTTAAACGTGCTACTTCAGCTAATATTATTAATCTTTTGGAAAATTCAGTTTTCCTAGTTCATGGCATTCCCCAAACTATTATAATGGACAACGCGGTTCAATTTCAGTCGCGAGAATTCCAATCATTCTTAAATTCTTATAACGTTCCTTGTATTTTTCACACAGCTTTATATTGTCCTCAGGTTAATCCTACGGAGAAGTTTAATAGTACAATTATTACAGCTCTAGCATCTCTAGTAGGAGACGATCATAGATCCTGGGACAACCATCTTGCTAAGATTCAGTACGCAATGAACAGCGCTACAAATGTAGCTACTGGCTTTACTCCAAACTTTTTAGTCTTTGGTAGGGAAACAATACCTTGTGGTTCCTTCTATACTCCAACTCAGAACCTTGAGGAATTGATATTTATGCCTCGTGATATTTACGCGTCTAATGCTGGTCTCCTCTCATCTATTTTTCACAAAGTTCAAACTAAACTTCACATAGCTCACGCTAAAAATAGCGCTCGCTATGATCTTCGCCGGTCTTTTAAAGAATTTAATGTGGGAGACACTGTTTGGCGTAAAAACCATGTTTTAAGCAATGCCGGCGCATACTTTAATGCTAAACTTGCCCCTAAGTTCATCAAGTGCAAAGTGATAGCTAAACTGTCACCACTAGTCTATGTGCTTGAAGACCCTAATGGAGTTAGAGGCAAGTGGCACATCAAAGATGTAAAATCATAATTTTTTTTTTAAGTTTTATTAACTGTATATATGTATAAATATCACCATCATTCTCACCTTATTATCTATTTCTTCGTTTGTTTGGTGATCCAGTGTTCTTCAACACATCTTGCTTTAGGACCTCGAACTTTCGTTGGTTAATCTTCACTTTTTTTATTTCAGACACATCTCGTTAGTGATGTTGCTGATCTCTGGCTTTGAGCCCTACCGCTCTGGCCGTTCTTAATCTTTACTTAAGTCATAGCGGCTAAAGCTTGCTTAAGATTAATTTCTTTAACTTTATCTTCACTCAGGAGCGGATGACAACTCCTTAAATAAGCCTGGATGTCCTTTCAAAATGTTTTTTTTCCACGCAGGAGCGGATGACAACTCCTTAAATAAGCCTGAATGTCCTTTCGAAAACACACTTTTAGAGTGGTAGTCATTGAATGTGAACTCCACCCTTACCTGAATGCAGATGATGAATGTAAGAGATAGTATATCTGATATTGCCTGGTGATGTCTGTTACTGCAAAGCTGTGTTTTTATGGTTTATTTTGGAATGTACATCTCAAAATTTTTGCTGAGTCAAAAAATTTTCCAGGGTCGGGGGGAAAATGTAGTGTTATGCTTACATACATACTTACATATCATTTTACACTATTTTATTTTTATTTTTCCATTCTGTTTTTGATTTTCTACATTCACCTCAAAACTGGATATTTTGCATCACCTTTATTTCCATAGGATCCTGTAATATTTTTAATTCATAAGAACACAATAACAAATCATTTTCACTTCGTATTTTCACGTTATCAGCACTTTTTAAATCGGTGTCAATGGAGTCTACCTTTTTTCGATCTTTTATTTAGTTCTCCGTAACTCTACAATTTCGGGTTTCGTGCGCGCTCTTGCGCTACCTTTTTTCCTATATAAATAATATCTCATTTTTCACTTAAATCTTGCCGTTTCTGTATTACGAGCTTAAAACCAAAATTTGACATGTTTTGACATCGTTGTTTATCTGGTTGTCGTGGCAATTTTTATTCAAATATTATTACCGGCCTGATGTTTTTACTTCAAAAATACTCTTTTCTTCTTGGCCATTTACAAAAATTTGCTTTTAATTTAAATAATTTCAAATAATTTCTCGTTCTTATCCCAGATCCGTCAAAAAGATAAAAGCCGAAGAATCGGCCGATAGAGGTCCTCACTTCAGCTTTGATACGAGAAGCACCTCTTAAAGGCTTTATCCGCACTGCCTCGGGATCTTGCAAGCCTTCTCCTGAAGTCGTCGCCTAGCCACGCCTACGCCTCCACCTATTAGTGCCCGCGCTATCTTCGGCCGCTGAGCGTGTTTGTCTCAAGCGCTGCGTGTTCCTACTCCAGACGCTGCGAGTCTACTCCGGACGCTGTGTGTGTCTACTCCGGACGTTGTGTTTGCCTACTTCAAGCGCCACGTGTACCTACTCCAGACGCTGCGTGTCTACTCCGGGTGCTGCGTGTATCTGCTCCGGGCGTTGCGTGGGCCTACTCCAAGCGCTGCGTGTACCTTCTCCAGACGCTGCATGTGCTTTCTCCAGATTCTGCGTGTACCTAGAGCAGGCGCTGCGCACCTATCATAGGCATAGCCTGTGCATACTTCGTTGCAGTATCTTTATTTTTGTTATTTTTTTTAATAATATTGTAAATCACTATCATCATTACAGCCCATCATCACCTTCATACCTTTTTTTATAAAAGAAACTGTAAATCTTTTCAAATTTTTAAATAATTTATTTTATTTTTGGTTGTTTTGTTGTAGTTAGGTTAGGTTATTTAGTTTTTAATTGTCGCTTTACGACATGTTATTTTTTTTAATAATATTGTAAATCACTATCATCATTACAGCCCATCATCACCTTCATACCTTTTTTTATAAAAGAAACTGTAAATCTTTTCAAATTTTTAAATAATTTATTTTATTTTTGGTTGTTTTGTTGTAGTTAGGTTAGGTTATTTAGTTTTTAATTGTCGCTTTACGACACGATTTGTGAAATAAGAATAGAAGGGGAGTTGATCGAGCAAGTAGATGAGTTTGTATATTTGGGCTGCGTATTTAGGAGGGATGGGAGATATGATAAGGATATAGAACGACGAGTGAATGCGGGAAATAGAGTAAATGGCGCCTTGCACTCTCACGATTTGTGAAATAAGAATAGAAGGGGAGTTGATCGAGCAAGTAGATGAGTTTGTATATTTGGGCTGCGTATTTAGGAGGGATGGGAGATATGATAAGGATATAGAACGACGAGTGAATGCGGGAAATAGAGTAAATGGGGCCTTGCACTCTATTGTGAAGAGTCAAAATGTGTCGAAAAAGGCACGTATGGCAATTCACAATGCTGTGTTGGTCCCTACTTTAACGTATGGTAGTGAAAGTTGGGTGTGGCAGAAGAAGCACGAGAGTAGAATAAACGCAGTAGAAATGCGGTCCTTAAGGAGTATGTTAGGGCTGAATCTGAATGACAGGGTAAGAAATTGTGTAATAAGAGAAGAGTGTGGTTTGCAAGATGATGTTGTGACCAGGATTAAGAAAGGAATGCTTCGGTGGTTTGGTCATGTGGAAAGAGTGACAAAGAAAATTTATGGTGCAGAAGTGAATGGCAGAGTCGGCAAGGGACGCCTTAGGCGAAAATTTATCGACCAAATTGGCGATTTATTGAAAACGGGCCAAATTAGGAGTACCTTTAACCGACGAGCATGTGTGCGTAGGTGTATGGATGTGAAGGAGGCAAGAGAGGTGTGTCAGGATCGTGCCAAATGGTCTGTAGTCTCTGCCTACCCCTCTGGGTGACAGGCGTGAGTGTTTATGTATGTATATGCACTGGCAAAAAAATAGGGTGTAACAGGTGAACGGAGTAGAAGCCTATGGGACTGATATTTTACAATCAGCAGTCGCACTACTACAACCACTAGACCAACGAGGCAGTGATCATGAGGTCCTGGGTTCGAATCCCGGGTCGGGTCAAAAAATTAATTATTGAGTTTTTCGTCAAGAAATTCTCAGTAGTTGACCGGAGTCAGGAAGTTGGCGGTGTCTCACCCCCGTGCCTCGGAAAGCACGTAAAGCCGTTGGTCCTGCGCCTGATCTCTCTCCGGTCGTGTCGGTTTACCGTCCCATCGGATTATGAGGGTGAGGGAATAGAGAGTGCACCTGTGCTTGCGCATACACTTGGGCACTTTAATCCTGTACTGCGCCGATGGCTAGCCTCCGTTGAGGCAGGCCGCCGTGACCGAAATTCGGTCTGGAGAACATTATTTTACAATGTTTTTATTTTTTATTTTACATTAACATATTATGAAATTGATCTATCAATAAATACTACTAACTTGAAATAAACGTATAGGTACTAAGAAAATAACAATTTTTTTAACTAAATAATATACATAATCGTGGAAAAAGTATAAAGTAAGTAAATATAGCAGTAGTACTACGTCTTATATACAAATTACTCTTTGTACAAAAACGCGTTTTCCCTAGTTAAAACTAGTTTTTGATAAATGTCTATGTGAAAATGAGAAACACCTGGTCAAAACTAGAATTTACCACTGATATATTTGATTTTCAGATAAAACTAGTTGTCACTCCGGGCTTTAGTTAAAACTAGCACTAGAGAAACTAATTTGGGATTGAAAACAAGATATAATTACTATAATAAAAGTTTTTTACACAGGAATATTGACACAGTATATATATATATATATATATATATATATATATATATATATATATAATTTGTCCTTGTAAGTTAAAGGGTTACTTATACTAGCGCTCTGCCCCGGCTACGTACGGTTTATATCTATGTTCTACTACCGCCACCTACCGGCACCGACTATACCTATAACCTTCACGGAAGTGCATGTAATATGTTGACAAAATTTACCTCGATCTGATGAACGGCATGACAGCGCATAAATTACGAACAAACAAATGCTTATTAATTTTGTACAGTATTAGATATATTCAGGGTTATTACTCACTCTACGATACCTCTCGTAGTCAATTTCAGAGTCGGTCATAGCGCGCGATAAAGCAAGGCTGGACTCAGTGGTGAGAGTCTTGACTTCATAATCTCCGAGACTGTCAGAGATGAGACCGTCACTGTCAAGCAGCGATTCGTCAGGCTCCGTCCAGACGTATGGAGCAACCGTCAGATCATCAGGTAAGTCCAGATCGTTCACCATTTGCGAACGGTTTTGTGGTATAGATTCCAAGAATGTTTTAAACATTTTGTTTCACCTGCTAAGCAAAAGATTTACTGTTGCTTCTAAACAGTTGGATACCTAGTTAGAAAACAAGTTATAATTATTAAGTGTAACAAGCTATTAAATGAGTAACATTCGAACATTTATACGTGGTAGAACCACGCTGCAGCATATTATGATTCTAGCACGAATGGGTCGGCTCGACCGGGGAAGGACCACGCTCTCACAGAATACCAGCCAATTTCGTATAGTGAGTGTAAAGATCCAGAGACGCTTTTTTACTGGAAACGAGGCATTCCATCGTAGTTCTCAGGGGTGACAACGCATCTACGTGTTGATTCTTAATCGAGGATAAATGTAGTTGTCTATGGGTCATAGCATCCACTTACTGTCAGGTGGACTGTGTGCTCGTTTGTCACCATTATTATAGAATAAAACATACAGTAAAAAAATACTGGCAAATAATTGAATGATATTCCTCACGATAATAAAGAATAGTATGAAGTTAATAAATTATTTCAACGTGACATTGATATGTCAATGCAATTTATAAAAAAGTCAATGTAAAAGAAAAAAGGTAATAGATTTATTTGCCACATACATTTTAATAATAAAAAAAACAGGTAAGACAGAGAAAAGATTACTTTTCATTTTAAGAAAAACATAAAAAATATCTTAGTACTCGTATGCACAATATAGTCTACACTCAACTTTATGTCACGAATTGAAGATAGACATCAATTCGTAACGCTGATTTTCATTAGGCGAGGCAAATGACAAACGACACCAATTTCAAGTGAAAGTGAAGTTTCGTTGCGAAAGCCAAAACGATGATTTTTTTATAGGACAGGGTGACAAACGAGCACACAGTCCACCTGATGGTAAGTGGTTGCTGTAGCCCATAGACATCTACATATATCTTCGATTACGAATCAAAATGCAGATGCGTTGTCAACCGTGAGGACTAAGATGGAATGCCTCCTTTACAGTAAAAAGGGTCTCCGGTTCTACACACTCACCATACGAAACACAGCAGCATTGAGCTACTATTTTACGCTGGTGTTCAAGATCTACTTATTGTAAGAAAACGTAGTTACTTACACGTATACGTTACGTTACGTACGTTTTAGGTGCATATGTGTCCAGCGGTATACTTTTACAGGCTGATAAGGAAAGAAAGAAGAAAGGTGTGTGCGTGAGTGCGTCTATGAAGTTCAATATGATTTCGTCCCCACTTAAAATAGACAGCCCTACGTCTTTCTTTTTTTGTTGGTCTAAATTTGAAACATCATTCTAAGATTCTAAAGTTTAAAATCTGCACTAAATTTTAACAAAATACGCAAAGGTGTATAAAATATCATATATTATTGGAATACGCTTACTTACTCACCACTTAAAATTGCAATTAACAACTTCAATCACCCGCTTAGAAATGTATGGGAAAGCATATAACTTTACTTCTTTTAGTTTTAATTGGTTGTATCAAGGTTACTATATTGATTCATAATTTAAGATGTTATAATATTACTTACGAAAGTCCCTGATGTATACTAAAATGAGGTATTTCCTACAATAAAAATGATTATCTATACTGCAGCTGAGAAAAGACGCGTCTAACCTCACGTACACAATTATAAGTGTACCGCGGTTACACCGAATTACTGGAACTAGTTTTTATTTTGAGAGTTCACAGTTTGGTCGATAGGTTACGTGTTTACTGGCACGCAAGCTCACAAGCCGTCATCGGGCGCCATGTTCCCCATAACTTGACGTTGGCGAAGCTACGTGACTAGTAACTTCCAAAAGTTATATTAGAAAGAAGATACTTTATTCGTCGCTACATGACAGTACACATACCTAAAATATATGAGAAATTTATTTATTTATATAAAATAAATAAGGTATTGTTGAAGCGCCTGTCAAATTATATTAGCAGTTCTCATGCCAATATTAGTTCGTAAGCTATGTAGTTTAAAAAGAAAGAAGAAAGAAAGAACAGGTACAACATTTTTTAAAAAGTATTTAAAAAAATGTTGTACCTGTTGTTGTAAAAATTAGAGATCAAGTAAAGGTCGATTGAGCAAATTACTGCATTTTATTATTAAAAAGAGATCAAATTCCAATTCATGGTCCTAAATCTTTGAAAAAACGTAATTGGACAAGATATTATTTAGTGGAATACGCTTGGGAAGTCTTAAATATTCATTGTGCAAATACCACCGAGGGAGTGAAGATATTTAACCAAGAAATCTGGAGTCTTAGCCCCTTAGATATTGGACTATTATTTAATTTATTTAACCCAGCACTCATTATCAGGTAATATTTTGTGTAAATCGACTGCTAATTTATGAGATTAGTACCAAATTACCTACAAAATAATTACGTATAACTTAAAGTATTTAATCAGCTAAAATTCATTTAATATTATTTTATATAGTTTCGAATAACCGTCAAATCATAATTAAATTAAATTATAAATCTTAGTTAAATTATATTGAAGATATTATAATTTTTTTCTTTATTGGT
Source organism: Parnassius apollo (assembly GCA_907164705.1). NCBI lineage: Eukaryota > Metazoa > Arthropoda > Insecta > Lepidoptera > Papilionidae > Parnassius > Parnassius apollo. The sequence continues at coordinate 4,232,312 of CAJQZP010000393.1, forward strand.
TTTAAACTATAAAAATAAGTCAAGAGAGTGTATAATTGGAAAATATTGCATAATATTATTTATTACATACTAAGGCATACCAGTGGAGCTGTTTGATTGTCTGAATTGTATTTGTTACCCTTAATTATTGTTAATTATAAAGTTAAATATCAAAGTAGTACATGTACCATTTTGTTTAATTATTTAAGAGTTTGAAAAATAAGTAAGGGAATTAGTTTTCATTTCTTTGTAACTGTGAACAAAATTGTATAAAATTACTTATGAATTATATTTTATAAAATATAAACTTCTTGTTTGTATAAATTTCAGGCATTTGCACTAGTCTCCCAATCCCAGCCAACATGCCAGAAGATAAGGAGCAAATTAGGAAACGAGCTAGCTACAAGGGACAAATAACTGCTTTTTCAAATTATTTAAATTCACTGAAGGTATCTTCATTGGCTGCTACTGAGGTAAATGAGTTGCAATTACGTATTAGTAGGATTGAGTCAATGTATGAACGATATGATGAGGTACAATTATCCATCGAGTGTAATACTGATAACATAGACGCTCAGATATCAGAACGAACTGAGTTTGAATCCCTTTATTTTAAATCGCTTTCTCTTGCAAAAAGAATCTTAGCAGATTGCATTAAGTCAGATGACGCAAACAGTGACGGTGGCTCTCATTCCGGCAATCATAAATTTGTTAAACTGCCCACTATTCAACTACCTAAATTTAATGGTTCTTATGATAATTGGTTAGAGTTTCATGACACGCTCATGAGCCTCATACATTCAAATGACGAGATAGATGACATAAATAAGTTTCACTATCTGAGAGCGTCGTTGGAAGGGCCCGTTGCTGTGGTAATACAGTCAATCGAATTCTCGGCAGCTAATTACACCGTCGCATGGACTATATTATGTGATAGATATGATAATAAAAGACTACTAATTCAAAATCGCGTGACAGCCTTATTCAATATAGCACCAATTAATAAAGAATTGTCTGTCAACTTAAAACGTGTCATTGACCAAATAAATAAAAATTTACGTGCACTAGAATCCCTCGGTGAGCCAACTAAACAATGGGACACACTTCTCATTCATATTATTACTCAAAAATTAGATGCTAAGACATATCGTGAATGGGAAGAGTCTAAAGGTCGTTTGGAGAAAGATACACCTATTACGTTCGATATATTTTTGATGTTTTTAAAAAATCGAGCCGATTTAATCGAAACACTAGAAATGTCTCACTCTGCTGCTACTAACCGTTTAAATTCTTCTATAAAATGTGCTCCAAAAGTTAAGGCAATGCTTTCATTTCGGGATACCGGTAATAAAAACGGTTCGGCTTTTTCCGCCAAGCTGTGTCCTAAATGTAAGGGTGATCATAAGTTAAGCAGTTGCTCAGTTTCTTGGATTAAGTAACGATGCGCGTCTACAGTTACTGCCAGACTATAAAGTATGTTTCAATTGTTTTAATTCAGGACATTATGCAAATCAATGCAAAAAGCTAGGATGCAAAATATGCCACCGAAAGCATAACACTCTCGTGCACATCGCAGATTACCAGTCAAAACCAATTACAGATATTAATACATCTAACACGAGTAGTGGTAATAATAAGCCTGTTATGCAAGGTCATTTCGAACAAACAAACAATTCAACGGGCTTACAGTCGTCATCCAATTCTAACGCACATCTGTCATTGTCCGCAAAGGTAGGCACTGCATCGTGTAGTGAACGAGGCGACGTATTGTTATCGACGGCATTAATTAAAGTTATAGGTAAGAATGGCTGTCCATATATTGCTCGTGCTATTCTTGATAGTGGCAGTAACGCTTGTTTAATAACTGAAGAGTTATATCAAAGGCTAGGTTTGCCCGCTCTAAATGTAAATCAGTCGGTATTAATAATGCTTCGGCACACATCAAGAAGATTTGTAAGGTATCGATAAAATCATTGAATGATAACTTCTCTAGTAATCTTACATTGTTTTGTCCTACCATCAATAACCGAAAATGTACCTACTAGATATGTTAATTTGTCAAACTTAAAAATTCCATCTATAAATATTATCTCTGGCAGATCCTAATTTTCACTCACCTGCTCCCGTTGACATGCTTATAGGTGCTGACGTCTTTTGGGACTTAATAGGAACGCAGAGATTAAAATTAGGGGACGGTCAGCCGATTCTGTGTGAAACTAGCTTAGGATGGTTAGTATCAGGTCCGATTGATTATAGATATGTAAAGAAGGGGGTTAACTCTGTTAAATGTAATTTTACAAGAATCTTTCGAAATGAGGCTAGTAAAGATTTAGATGAAGATATACAAAAACAGTTAGTACGCTTCTGGCACCTCGAAGAGGTAAGCTCTGCGTCTCATTATTCAAACGAAGAAAAATTATGCGAAGAACACTTTTTAAAAAACACCACGCGACTGGCAAATAGTCGATTTTGCGTGAGGATACCCTTAAAACATAATCCTGACGTATTAGGTGATTCTTGGCCCCGAGCTAAGAAGTGTTTACTATCGCTAGAGCGCAGTTAGCAGGTCAGTCTCAGGTCTATGAAATGTATAAAGAATTTATGTCAGAGTATGAAAGTCTGGGTCATATGGAGAAATGTGAGAATGATAATTTACCACGTAAGATGCATTTTATACCACATCACGGTGTGTTGCGGGAAAGTAGTACTACCACTAAATTAAGAGTCGTTTTCAATGCTAGCAGTCCGACTTCTTCTGGTGTTTCCTTAAATAATATACAGATGGTAGGTCCCGTGGTACAGGACGATCTTTTGTCCATTCTTTTACGCTTTCGGCTACACAAATACGTTCTCACAGCTGATGTTGAGAAAATGTACCGGCAAATAGTCATTCATCCCGATGATCGCTATTTGCAACAAATTGTCTGGCGTGATAACCCTTCAGAACAGCTTCAAGCTTATCAACTTAACACCGTGACTTACGGCACCTCTAGCGCTCCCTTTTTGGCAACTAGGTGCCTCCAACAATTAGGCTTAGAGTGTAACGATGACAAGGTTGCTCAAGTGCTCATTCACGATTTTTACGTTGATGACTTGCTAACGGGAGGGGATGATATTAACGAGGTTACAGATTTGCGCCGTAAAGTGACTTCCACACTTGCATCAGCTCATATGATTTTGCGAAAGTGGAAGTCGAATGAATCTCAACTGGTTAGTGAAAATGATATTTCTTCGCTTGATTTAAATATTGGTGGCTTTGAACCGACTAAAACTTTAGGCCTTGGTTGGCAATCACATACTGACCAACTTTGTTTCCCTATAGGAGGGCTATTCTCAGGTAAAACAAAGCGTGATATGTTATCTGTGATTTCACAGATTTTTGATCCACTAGGACTTCTATCTCCCTGTGTAATTAAGATGAAGATGCTTCTTCAACAGTTGTGGCTGCTCAAGCTGTCGTGGGATGAGCAGTTGACGCCAGAAATCAGCAAGATGTGGGCTGAGATAATAGTCGATTTACCTAAATTAAATACTCTACGTATTCCACGTCGTATTATTTGTGACTCGCCTAGTTTGTTAGAATTTCATATTTTCTCAGACGCTTCTGAGCGCCATCCGTGCTATGATATCAGGGTGAGGTCTTAATTCAATTATTGATGGCGAAAAGTCGTGTCGCGCCGCTTAAACCTATAACAATCCCAAGACTGGAACTTTGTGGTGCACTTGTTGGAGCTCGCCTTTACCAAAAGGTTGTAGCATCGCTGAGACAACAAGCTAAGCGCACTTTCTTTTGGACAGATTCCGGTCCATCGTGTTGGGATGGTTAAAGGTGTTACCTAGCAAGCTACAACCCTTTGTTAGAAATAGGGTTGCTGAAATATTAGAGAATACTGGAAATTGCGAGTGGAGGCATGTCCCAACAGAGTGTAATCCGGCCGATCATATTTCTCGCGGTGTGAGTTGTAAGGATACTTCATCCATGAGTAAGTGGTGGTCAGGACCTGAATTTTTAAAGAAAGAGGTCTCTCACTGGCCTGCAAATTTCTTAAGTATTAATCACGAGTTGCCTGAGATTAAATCGTCAAATGTTATCCTCCACGGAATACTTCATTCTGACAACAATGAAGATTTAGGCGGTAAAATTAATTGAATTTAAACGCTTTTCTAAATATACTAGATTAAATCGGGCCGTTGCTTATGTGCTGCGTTTTATTAATAATTGTAGAAAGCCATCCGTTCACGGTCCTCTCAGCAATCAAGAGTTGCAAACCGCACTCAATATTATTATAAGAATATCTCAGAGTGAATCATTTGAGGAGTACACCATGTTAATTAAAAATAAAAGCTTACCCACTAAAAGTCCGTTGCATAAAATATTTCTCATGATAATAAAATAATTTTCCATTACTTGGAAAAAAACATCCCACACTTATACAGTCCACTCATTATTTTACCAAATTGCTCTTCAATTATGAGCACATAAGGTTAATGCACGCGGGACCACAGCTAATGTTGGCCCCTATAAGAGAGATGTACTGGCCGATTAGAGGTCGTAATTTGGCCAGATCTTGTTATCGGCAATGTGTAAGATGTAATAGAATGAAAGGAAAAACCATCTATCTCTCCAATAATGGGCAACCTACCACACCAACGCATTCTTTCTGGTTTTCCATTTCAAAATATTGGACAGACTATGCGGGACCAATTCAATCTGTTTCTCGCCATGGCCGTGGTTGTAAAATTGTAAAGGTGTATATAGCTATTTTTATTTGCTTCGCGACTTAAGTCAATTCATCTTGAATTAGTGGGTGATTTAACTAGCAATACCTTCATATTAGCTTTGCGCAGATTTATGTCAAGAAGAGGGAAACCTCTTAATATTTATTCGGATAATGGTACCTCCTTTGTAGGCGCATACAATGACATTTCAAAATTTATTAAGACGTATTGTAATTCTTTATCTGAGGTAATGGCAAATGAAGGAATTAATTTCCATTTTATACCGCCTTATTCTCCCCATTTTGCTGGGCTTGCGGAGGCTGGTGTCAAATGCATTAAATATCATTTAGTTAGAGTGCTGGGCAATTGTAATTTGACTTACGAGGAACTAAATACCACATTAATACAAATTGAGGCTATACTTAACTCCAGACCACTCACACCTTTGTCAACGAATCCTGAAGACTTGCTAGCACTAACGCCCGGTCATTTTTTGATTGGACGCCCCTTGACTTCCTTGCCGACACCAGACTATAAAGATCATTCCGTAAGCTCTTTAACCCGATTTCAACGAATAGAACAATTACGTCAACATTTTTGGGCTAGATGGAGCAAGGAATATATATCAGAGCTTCAACTGCGGATGAAATGGCGTTCCTGTAAAGGATCTTTGAAGTTAAATTCACTGGTACTCCTAAAAGAGGAGAATTCACCGCCATTAAAGTGGAAGATGGGTCGCATCGTCGCAGTCCATCCAGGCTCGGACGGCGTATCAAGGGTGGCGGATATTAAAACATCGACTGGTATAGTTCGCCGATCATTTAGCAAAATTTGTCCGCTTCCTGAACCTGAAGAATCTGGTAGAAAGGTAGACTTTCAACGCCGGGGGGCATGTTGAAGCGCCTGTCAAATTATATTAGCAGTTCTCATGCCAATATTAGTTCGTAAGCTGTGTAGGTATGTTTAAAAAATGTTGTACCTGTCGTCGTTGTAAAAATTAGAGATCAAGTAAAGGTCGATTGAGCAAATTACTGCATTTTATTATTAAAAAGAGATCAAATTCCAATTCAGGTATAGATTGCATCAATAAAAAGGTGCAACCAGCTCATCATTACGCAGACGCGCTACTGCTGCAGTAGTCTTATTCTGACGGTACCACTGACAATATACGTGGTAGAGCCACGCTGCGGCCTGCAGTTATATTAGTTGTAGCACGAATGGGTCGGCTCTGCTGGGGTCTCACAGAGTACTTGCGCAAAATGTGTTTCGTATGGTGAGTGTAGAGAACAGGAGAACCTTTTTACTGAAAACGAGGCATAACATCTTAATCCTCAGTAGTGACAACGCATTTTGTCTCTTTTTTTAACATTACCTCAACACTAGGAATTTCTCCTGATCGTGAGGGCATTTTACATACATGAATTCCACAATGACAAACATCCAGACCCGGAACAATTATTTGTAGGTCATACAAATACTTGTTCCGTGCGTGAAAAAACCCGCGGCCCTCAGCGCTGCAGCTCATTGGTAAGTCACTGCGCCTCGGAGCCGTCAAATTGGAAGGAAAAGGAAATGTAGATGTCTATGGGCCACAGCATCCACTTACCATCAGGTAGCCTGTGTGCTCGTTTTTCACTCTTATTCTATAAAAAAAAAGTTTGCAATCATATATTATTACATAATTAACTACACAAAACAAATCAGTGGCGAAGAGCGAAACGGGCAACATCATCAATATATAATATCAACTAATAAAATAACTCTAAATGTTTCAAGCTATTTCAAATTTCCCGCGCACTCCACTGTTCGACACATGCCGACCGATAACCTCGTATTGCTTTAGTGATACTGCTGCTGTCATAAAAAATGAGTTTTAATAGAGTTAATAGTTGTCTCCCTCGCTCGCGTGGGCTTTTTACGGGGCTTTCGAGAAGACGATCGCTCTCTTTCTAACCTATGGCAAAATATTCTATAATGAAATATAACTACGATTGTATATATAGCAATTAGTATAGAGATTTAAAGCCAGGCTTTTGGGAATAAATTTGTTAAAAGCGGGGGCGCGCGGGCAATACGTTTGCAAGTTCATTTCACGTTTCAATATTTATTTACTCTGCGTGCTTATCTTAAGCGATTTAATATTAACGAGTTCAAAATTTATGCTTTTTTAAAAATTTTTAATGAAATTGGAGGATAATAGTGTTCCTTGTGATGAATTGAAGTGTGTTAAAGTGATAATCGGAGAGGAAATCTTTAAACTTTGTTGAGATAATACACAAGGTTTAAGAGTGTATTTCAGACTTATCAATTATCGCAATTAAAAATAGTTATTGATACAATTAAAACGTTCACCAACATTTTACGTGGACGTAATTAAATCTTTCCATAAGAAAGCGAGACGATTCCACTTATCTTATCTCTTATCCATTGGAATGTAAATAATTTTTTTTTAATTTTGTACATAGTTTGTTTGTACTTTGTTCGTGTTTTACTTTTGTTCATGTATTGTATTGGATGTAAATATTTTTTTCTTTCGCTTAACAAACCCAAACGGCTTTCTTCAAAGCCACCGAAGCTATGCAATTGCTGATATGTAATACAATCTATCTAGCAGTGGTATGCCTTCTGTGTGCTTTGTTAAACACGTCCTTGACAGCACTGAATATGAAACTGAAGCGTGGAGACAGATCAAGATTGGTGTATTTTTATAAAACTGCTAAAAACAACAATCTATATTTTTATCAATTTATATCTTGGGCTTGCCCTAGCTCGGAGCTCTAGCTTCGCCACTGAAACAAATTAGTAGTAGCGTGGTAGCGATCACCTCATTCCCAGGGGTTATTAATTATTATCAATAACACAATTCTCAAAGATGTTTTATAGGTACAGATACCGTGTACGCGCGCCTAAAACGCTTCCATTATATATATATATACAATATGTAATGTAATTAACGCACACCCTCAGACACCCCAATTAGTATATTATGTTACAATCATAATACATACACTGAATTTTTAGTTGAACATTTTTATGCACTGATTATTTATCAAATTAGTTATACTAATTCCCGAACAATGTTGTGGTCACAGTACAAATCCACGAACGCAAAGAATTTAACCTGCTTGAAATAAAGTTCATTTTTCTTTATTTTTATTGAATAACACAATTAGTAATAATACAAATAAAACTGCACTCTTAAAAGTCTTATTGCCTTAAGTTGCGGTCCATTTCAGTTTGTTTTAACTGTACAGATTTAGTGTGACTGTAATTTACGTAGATTTAATTATTTTTGGGATAAAAAATTACCTATATAAAAAAATCATAGGAATCGATTCAGTAAACGATTCTGAACAAACTACTTTCTCAAAGTGCGTTAATTATGTTACATGTTGTTATATATATATATATATATATATATATATATATATATATATATATATATATATATATATATATATAATATATATTGGTAGCTCAACGCAGACAAGGTTTGTTAACAATAAAAATCTGAATTTGATTTTTTTTCTTTTACTATCTAATCAATTTGCTAATTTACATCTGCGCAATGTCACACCATTTGATTGAATCTTTTGTTGAAATAAAGATAGTTATGACTTTAGACTTCTACTCCGCTCCGTTTATGATGCTAGGTAGAGAAAGGCAAAGGTTTGATGCGATGCTGATGCAAAAGGTCTGCATCGGCCCTAGTTACTTCTCGTTGCGATAACCCTAGCAATTTTATTGTTTTGTCGGCTTTTCCGACAACATCAAAAGCGATGACTGACTGTATGTTCTTTCTAGGCTGTGTCCTAGCAGACCAATGTGGCACATGTGGCAGCCAATCCAATTTAATAGGGAGGAGTACGACCCATCGTATGAAGACCATATGACAAACCTTACAACTAATTGCTAGAAAAACATAGTCCCAGAAAATATACAAGAGCTATCTATCAAAAAAGAAAATTTTCATTAAGCAAAATAGTTTATTTAGGGTAATTATACTACTAAAGATTACTTGATTGACTAGAACTCCTGGGAATGAGATGATCGCTACCATGCTATTAATAATGTTTGAAATTGAATTGTATAGAATATTATATTGTAAATTAATGTTTAAATAAATTCCCGCTCGGTTTCTTGCTGGTTCTTCCCAGGACAGAGGTTTTTTAACCGAACCAGTAGTAAAGCTTTTTAAATGACTTTCAATAAGTATTCAAATTCAAATTCAAATCGTTTATTGCGAATATATGTTGATACAGATGGTATTGTCATAGTTTATCACTTAGAGAACAAACACTTAGTACAGCTATATTCCGCCATTTGGCATGCAATATTCATCACATTTTATTAGTTTTATATTAAATTATTTAAACATGCTTTAGTTATAATTGGAGTTCAAAATCAAAATTAATAGCGATATGTCAATTTAGATAATATTATATAAGTCAAGTCAATTTAGTTATACTGAGTCATGTCAATTATTGAATTTCATATTTATCTTCGAGATATTCTTTCACACTGTAGTATGCCCTATTAACGAGAAATTGCTTCAATAGTATTTTAAAATTATCTATGTTGGAACATCTCAAAATGTGTAATGGTAAATGGTTATAAATTCGAGGGGCCATACAAAATATGCTGTTGTTAAATTGGGCTGTTTTGTTTGATGGAAAACATATTTTATGATTATTACGTTTACTGTGTAGGCACTTTGAGTGATAAAGAAATATGCGTAATAAAAAAGACGGCTACCTCATATCCCGTATATAAAGACATGGAAGTGTTAACAGTTTCAGACTAATAAAAAATGGTTTACAACTATCCGTCTGTTTTAACTTCACAATGGCCCTTACACATCTCTTTTGGCACGGTAATATTATCTATACAGTATTCCAACTTCATACAAACGGACGAAGCGAGAGCTATACCTACGCGCCTCGATCTCGGCATGCGCTCGGCATGCAGACAGTCGAGACTGTGCCGCATTCATGATTTTGTGAAATATATAAAAAAAATTGGAGGAAATAAATAATAGAATAGAAATAAAGAAATAATAAAACTGAACTTCATTTAAAAACAAACATATAAATTGTAAAGTAGCTGCAGGTATCTATAACCAATTAAAAGATATTCCTTTTCTCCACGTTGTCCATGTTTCCCAAAATAATTTTTAATTTATATTATTTTAGCTTTATATTAGAAAGCGGATTTTTTATATTTAAAAATCTAATAATAAAGCATTTCGTAAGTCTCAGCCGAGGTGCAAATATTTTTCGGTCGCAAATTTATTTAACCGATTTGTTATTCAAACATAAACATGGTTTTTTAATTAAATCTACCAATCAAAAAACGACACGCATTTTTATTGAACACTTCCTATTCAATTTACAAAGTACCTATTTTATTTGTTTATATAAAAAGTATATTTACAATCATAAAACTAAATGGAAACACAAAGTAGGCAAGTGTAAAAATGCTGGAGGCAGGTAGCCCTATCACATGTTTACGTGCCGCACGGCTGTAGGCATTTATTTGAAAGATACGGCCGAGTTACAATACTGTATAGATAATATTACCGTGCTTTTGGGCTCTAAATATCATATCATTGTCTACAGGGTTACCCCAAAAGATGACACCATAGTTTTAATCATGTATAGTGTTCGCGTAAATATAAGAAATCATTATGTAATCCCATTATTATTAATATGCCTGATTTCCTCTTTAATCACATTCTTGGTACTATAATTGATGATTGACCAAGTAGCTTTAGATTTGTTTGAAGCTGTTTTGATTTTTTAGTCATTCTGTGCCCTTTGTGTTAACTTTATTATTTTTTTAAACGTTTTGTGTAACATTTGAACAAATTTCTATTGTGATTAGTCGGATGTTTTCTATATTGCCAAAGTAATTTTCTTTTTTGTTTTGCACATATTCTTATACCTTTCGATATCCAGGAAGGTTTTTTTCCGAAGTGTTCTTTTTATTAATATAAATGGAAAACATAAATTATAAAATAATATAAATAATTCATGAAAATAATCGAATGCATAATTTGAATCAGTTGTATTGTAAATTTCGTTAAAAGTAAGTGATTTTAAGCATTCATTTAATTTTTTCATGTTTTCTTTACTGATCTCTACATTTTATTAACCAATGTGAGAGAGAACCAGTTTCTTTGACTTTACAAGTTAATATTTAGCTTGAGTGATCAGACAGAGCGATATCAAAAATATTATATTTACTTCCTCTAATATTGTGTATAAAGTTATCTAAACAAGATCCACTTACATTACGCTTGGCTTATTAATGGCTAATTTAAGATTATAGCCAATAATTGTTTGATTCCGCATGTTAGCCTCTTTGCTCTTTTTTAAAGTGTTTATATTGAAGTCTCCACATATAACTATTTTTTTCCTTGCGAAGCACAATGCAGCAAGTATGTCATTAAATATAGCAAAAAAACTGATCAAAGCTTTGTGTATTGTTTCTAGGTGGTCTGTAAATACATGCTATTATTATACCATGCAATGTAAGTTCTATGGCACAACACTCAATTATACCCGAAACGTCATATTTTTCTATAGAAATTAATGTTTTAAACTCACGATGATTGTGAATCAAAATACAGGCACATGGTTTTTACGACAAAAAGAGGCTGCAAGTATATAGTTTTCTATGAAAAATAATTTAGTGTCACCTTTCAACATATTGTGCTCAGTTAAACATACTACATCAACTAGGATACCCTGTTCCAAAAGAGAATTGAGATTTAAAGTAAAAAGATCTGACTTACTTATAACGCCATTAATGTTTTGATGTAATATATTTATATCTTTACAGTTAACGAAAAAATGTTTCAGATTGTTCTGCAATTACATGGTCATCACAGGTGTTTAACTCTGGTGAATCAGGCCGAGCGTCACCCATAGAATTCATTGCAATTAGCGATTTTGCATTGCATTTACATATATCATTTCTTGCTTCATCAACGCTACACGTAGAGTCCATGTTATATGGAAATATTGATATGTCGACAAGTATTTTTATATATATTCAACATTTTTATATATATTCTGTAATCCATAATTGCTAATTTTACCAAATTTGTAGGAAAACATGTCATACGAGAGATTATAATTCGAATCAAAAATATATGCATATTTATAGTATTGTACATTCATGGATAATAAGCTATTAAACATTTCTATTTTATAATGAAATATGGCGGCTCCGCATATATATGTAGGATGTGATGTGTATGTGAACACATAATATTATATTTGTATGAGATATGCTTTGTAAACATTCCTGAAAAGATTTGACAAGCTCAGAACAATTTACAGTTTTTGTAAAGTCATGTTCTCCAATCAGGACTAAACAGTAGTCATTAACAGTGTAGTTTCGCAGCTTTGATTTAATACCTGCCAACATTTCCAATACTCCACAGTTTTGTGTGATATAGCGACAGTAGTTAAATTGTTAAGCAAATGTGAATTCAATATCCTGTAATTTACCTTTCACATTGCACTTAGTTAAAATACAGAGTTTCCGTTTTCTAATAATAATTTGGCGAGTTTTCATTGATTCTTGTTTGCTGACAATATCACTGCAATTTTTTGTTCTTTCTTCAAACTGTTTATGTGTTACATCCTTGTCTGAGAAAATATCATTTGTTAAATGTATGTTTGTATGTTGGATCATTTGGCTACTCAAAGAATCTTTCTTTTTACGGTCTAATCGTGGTGTAAGTCTTGGACTCGCAATAGTAACTTTTTTGTATAATTCGTTTTGTTTGCCTTTCATCATCATCATCATCATCATTACAGCCCTTCACAAGTCCACTGCTGAATATAGGCCACCCCCAAGCAATGCCACAAAGCACGGTCCTGAGCCATCTGCATCCATCGACTTCCTGCATGTCTTACCAGGTCGTTACTCCATCTAGTGGGGGGTCGCCCTACACTACGCCTACCGGTACGAGGTTGCCACTCGAGAACCTTTCTTCCACATCGGTTATCGGTTCTTCGAGCTATATGGCCGGCACATTGCCACTTCAGCTTACTAATCCGTTGGGCTATGTCGGTCACTCTGGTTTTACTGCCGATATCCTCATTTCTGAGTCTATCACGCAGAGAAACTCCGAGCATAGCCCTCTCCATAGCTCGCTGAGCGACCTTGAGCGTCCTCATACGGCCAGCAGTGAAGGACCACGTCTCTGATCCGTAAGTCATCACTGGCAACACGCACTGGTTGTACACTTTAGTTTTCAGAGATTGAGGTATATGTATTGTTTGCCTTTGCTAAGTCTGATTTGAGTTGCACATTTTCGCATGTTAAATTATCTATTTCCTGGTGCGCAGATTGTAATTCACAGGTTAGCTTTTTTATAGTCTCAGTCAGTTCTATTATATCCTTATAATCTAGGGACCGAGTGTCATCCGGGAGGCTTGTCATAGTGCAATCAAATAATGGCGAAGTACTAGAATCATTCATTGATTTTGTTCGTATACGGTTTCTGACTGTTACATTTTCATCCATAATGTAGCTTATTATTTTTAAATTCTTTTTTTATAACATATTATTATTCAAATTCATTATTTTGTTATTGTAATTATTAAACAAATGTCTCAATAATTTATTTCAATCCGAATAGTCTTCAGATTAGGCGGGATTCAAACTTGATTGATTGTAGTATGTAGTAAATATTTTGTATGGCCGTAGAATTATCAGTGATTGTAATTGTAAATTTATAATAAATCACAAAAAGTCAAGTAGAAGTTTAGTTTCGAACCCACGACGATATCACGGCTTAGTAGCGCGTTACGTCTCCACACCACGCTGCCTTTGATTCTTCGACCGAAATTATGGATCGCTTACTAGTTCTATCAGTTAACTTTAATTGCAAGATTTGCAAGTAGGTAGATTCAATTATGAATGTAATTTAAATAATTTTTTGGCTAACGGATTTTGTTATTCGTAATGAAACACTAATCACTTTTAAGAACTTAGTCAAGAGTTTTTTTTAATATAAATTTTACTACACTTTTCTGTAACTAGGTTAATATTAGGTTTTTTCATACATTATTGGTCCGTTATTATTTTGAAACGATATTATAGGGTCATTGTATGTTTTGTTGTTGTTATATATAACTGTTATTGTTATAGTGTACTATAACACGTCTAATGATTTTTGTTTTGTTTAGTCTAATATTTGTATATTTTTGTTGTTGTTTTTGAAAGTCACACTCTGTAGTTGTTTTGATTTAGTTCACCAATTTGTTCTTTTAATGAGATTTATTCACTTCACTTTTAGTTTAATATTTCACTGTTTTGGGTAATTTCGCGTTAAGAAAATAATAGGACAGTCCAATCAGATTGAGTTTACCACTTTAACATGAATTTTACCGCTTTCAACACTGTACACAGATTATAAACGTTACGGGTGTTATTAAAAATAAAAAATAAACTAGCCGTCCGACATAACCACACAACTCGACACACACGGTATGACTCCATTCATGTATTCTCGCATATCGAATGAAAATGATTCTATTTTATTGTATCTTAGCCTATCCACACACTGAAATATGACTCCCTACACACAGACACACGGAAGAACATACTTGAAGATGCTGAACCCACATCAAGATCCCACCTGTTTTTTCCCAATTATTTATCAGCTAGTTATACGATTCAGCTATTTTGTGTTGATCGATATAATATACATGTATAGAGTTAAAGAAAGTAAAATAACGCTTACGTCGTATTGCTAGACACAGGTCTCCTCTCACTCTGAGAGGGTTTTAGGTCAAGATACAGTTTCAGTCCGCCGCTGATCTTTCCATTACTATTACAAAAAAGAATTGGTTGTATGTAAAGTCGAATGATAACGTCATAACAAAACATTGATGAAACGTTTACATACTTTTATAAATAAAATTTAATTTTATTTAATTGAATAAAATTGGATTTCATTTTTATTGAATTATCACTATTTCGTATGGATACAAAGAAGGAGTAAAATGAAATCTACAATTTAATTGATAAATTTAGTTTTACCCACAAGCGGATCGTGCCTTTCGCTCGCTCGTGCAGCGCTCTCGCTCCAATCGTAACGTTACAATGAGCGTAACGTTACAATGAGTCATCCTTTTTTGTGCGTGGAGCCGGCGTTCATCTATTTATTAAACGTGTCGACGTCAAAAATACATGTTCGTTTCGTTTCGTTCAGTCCGTCACGTTTTTATATATAATACTACATAATTCTTCTGTTCGTGTGTATGAGACTGAACTCCTCCTAAACAGCTGTACCAATTTTGATTAAATTTTGTGTACGTGATTAAGTCGATTTGAGAATGGGTTAGATTCACAATTGAACCAGGTAGGTGGCGCTGTTCACAAGGATCGCTAGTATATTTTTACTTATATAATTTTTCTGCACGTGTGTTTGTCACCGAACTCCTCCTAAACAGTTGGACAGATTCTGTTGAGATGTTTTTTTTTGTGTGTTAAAGTGGTTACCTGGATGGTGTATATTCACAATTGAACTTGGTATGTGGTGCTGTTGTTCAAATTCAGAAATCATACGTGCAAACTCTTATATTTTCTTAAGTTTAAATGTTGTGTGTTTGGGTTCAATATTAATAAAGTGTTCAGTGACATTTAAGTGACGGAGATTCATAATAACTTATTCGATGTTCTATATATTTTTTAATGATCATGTTAATTGTAGTGTGGTGGTGGTAGTGGACTTCGCAAATAAGTGGTCCGTCCCCAACCGGACCCATCGATGGGGAAAAAAGGTTTTAGAATTGCAGCCTCGTACCGGTACGCGTAGTGTAGGGTGGCGGTAATCACTTAACATAAGGTGAGCCGCATGATCGTTTGCCCCCTCTTCTATAAAAAAAACCCCACTAGATGGAGTAACGATCTGGTAAGACATGTAACACGTCGATATGGACTTATGCTGATATATTTTACAATATCCCTCTACCATATATAGATATTCTATTATAGAGATATATTCCTTTTTAGTGAAATATTACTTTTTATTAATTTTATGTTACAATATCGCTCTAATATAGAGATATATTCCTTTTTAGTGAAATATCACACTATATTAATTTTGTGTCACAATATAGCTCTAATATATAGATACATTCCTTTTTAGTGTAATATCACTCTTTATTAATTTTATGTTACAATATCGCTCTATTATAGAGATATATTCCTTTTTAGTGAAATATCACTCTTTATTAATTAGAGTCACAATATCGCTCTATTATATATAGATTTTCTTTTGTAGTGAAATATCGTTTATTAACTTGTGTCATATATATATATATATATATATATATATATATATATATATATATATATATATATATATAAATCTTATAATGACATACGATAATACACATTCCAGTGTTTGCATGCTACTGCTACTTTTACTCAGGAGTAGGAGGAGAAATATGAAATAAACTACTCTATGATGTGAAAGTGATCTTCTTTCTTTTATGTAATAATCATAATATAAGCAAGATTTGAATTTTGAAATGTAAATACGAGTATATTAACCTAAAAATAGAGTCCAAATTTATTGTGTAGAAGATTTATGGAATAAATAGCTTATTTTTATATTGTTTTCAAGTTAAACGTAGATTAGATTCTTGAAACTGAAACAATAATAGTTTATTTGTGCGACACAACATAGATTCATAGATTAAAAGAGACAAATGTTCGTAAAAATCAATGCAAATAAAACTGTAACTCGCTTATAATAAAACTAAAAAGGCCTCCAGTGTAAACAGTTGTTATCGGTACTGGACATAGAGTAATAAGCCCCGTAGTTTAAGTTTAGCGTAAACCTTAGTTAGCTTCCTGCTGCTTAGTCAGTTTAATGTGGTAATAAAGATAAGTTTAGTTTCAATTTGAAAATTGTCGTAATAAACGTAACGGTTTTTACACGCTTTATACTATTAGCTTGAGCTTTCTATATTATGTATATGGTATGTATGAAATTACGTTGACCGTGTAGTTCCGGTGTAAAAATCCACTATCCCATATCGCCCCGTGGGTGTCGTAAGAGGCGGTAGAGGAATGAGATGTTAACCTAATTGTTAGCCTTTGTTCAGCAGTGGACTTCAGCTGAAACGGTATTGCAAGCCTTCAGTACTTCCAATAACTCTTAAAGCTGAAATTTTAGACTTTTAAACGTGATAGAGCCATACCACTGCAAAACCTTAAGACACAGTAAACCTATTCTGCGTAGATCGGACAAAAAGTCATAATTAAAAAGCTATAGGTACTCCGGGTTAACTTGGACATCGGGACGTCGATCACCTCAGTACCCCCGTTATCATGGGTGCTGCAAAGCAATTGAAACTTGAATTAAAAATAAGTAAATTAAACGCAATAAAATCCGTAAAAATAGTTTTATTCAGTGTGTTAGATCCTCGTTGTAGCTGTAATCACGACTATAGTACGAATGGAGAAGTACCACGCTCCCACATAACAGCAACTAAGCGCTTCTGTGTTACGTCAGGGACTGTGGCGTATCAATTTACGCCTCCATTGTAATCGACATCAAATTATCAACTCGACTGTGTTGTTTAATGTATGTGACATATGACATGAAATATATTTATTTCTTCAACATAAAAAAGAAGAGAGAATAAACATAAACAATAACATAGACTTAGACATACACAAACATAAACATAGACATAAAAAAGAAAAGAAGAGATTTACAAAATATCGTATATTTTAAATCTACCAATTTTAAAAAATAATTACGGAAAACCCTGAGGGTAAGTGGATGCTGCGGCCCATAGACATCTTCATCTATCATCGACTGCGAATCAAAATGCAGATGCGTTCTCAGTTGTCACCCCAGAGGACCAAGATGGAATGTCTCGTTTCTAGTAAAAAAGGGTCTTCGGATCTCTACACTCACCATACGAAACAAAGCAGTATTAAGCTGCTATTTTATGCTGGTATTCTGTGAGAACGTGGTCGTTCCCCGGTCGAGCCGACCCATTTGTGATACACCATAATATAGCTGCAGAGTGGCTCTACCACGTATAAAAACGTATAAAAATAGTTCAATAAATCGACGATATCTATCAATTTCGCATTTGTAAATAAGTTATCATAAGATAATTAAGTTAAGTTACAAGCGAATATATATTCAATACCATTTAAAATATCGCTTAAAAATAACACAAAAAAAAATACTAACATATGGCCGATATAAAGTATATATTATCACATAAAAATTTTCTTTGCCAGCTTCTTCCGGCAATATGGAGAAATCGGCAAAACTAACTTACTTTGATGATAAATTTAATGACTTAAGTTTATTTAAAATTTAAATTAAGTTGTTTGTTTTAAACTTGAAAGCTTTCACTTACATTTCAACATGTAAATAAAGCAAACATAGTGTTAAATATGTTGTTATTACTTAAAGATAACTTATAAACTGCTTTGTATTATTGTATTTGACCGCTGTCTATTTTTCATATTTTTTTTGTAATTCTGCTTATTATAACCTATTTTTATTATTTAAGAGCACCGATTATCTGATTAAGTTATTAATTTTATTTAAACGTGGAATAAAAAAAACCATTCTTTATTTTTTATTGGAGCGGAGCTCCCATGGCCAAGAAAACGAATTTTCGAAGTCTATCTCCTCCGTAACCCGGTCAATTACTGTACCTTTCAGTCGGTGTCTAAAATTCTTGTCGTATCAAAATCCCAAATTAATTAAACATTCTTCATATAAACCCTAATATATTTCCATGAAACACGTTTTCACTGCATGGTATACGTACTTCACTATATATTTAATTGCGTTACCTATTCTAAGTGTTTGCAAATTTTACAAAGCATTAAAGTACCTGCTACTTTAGTTTCTTAAACAAAGTCGCTTCTAAATTTAAAAATGCACCAATAAACAAACACCTCATTATTAATAAACAATTATAATTACAACTTGTTTACATCTTTAGCTGTAATTAGTAAAAATATTTAAAATTACACAATCAAATTGTTGATATCATCACCAGGCCACGTCACAGTATAAATATGGACACGTCGTGTTGTAGGAGTAACCAACCAAGTACCAAGGTTATCCTCATTGTCGTCCTTGGACTTACATGAAATCAAAAACATTTCGAGTGTAATATGTAGGGAGACAAGATATTTCAAGGCGTATATGAACAGACGTGGGCCAGCGGCGGACTGAAACTGTATCTTGACCTAAAACCCTCTCAGAGTGAGAGGAGACCTGTGTCTAGCAGTACGACGTAAGCGTTATTTTACTTTCTTTAACTATAAAAGTATATTATATCGATCAACACAAAATAGCTAAATCGTATAACTAACTGGTAAATAATTGGGAAAAAACAGGTGGGAGTAGTTACGTTGTACCAGTTCTGGCGCACTTGTAGAAAGGTTGTACCAGTTCTGGCGCACGACGTTCGTCGACTCATAATCCTAAAAAAAAAAAAAAAAAAAAACAAGAAAAAAGGTTTTGGCATGCTCTGATCACGAATCTGCGGTCCATTTTTGCGTAGGATGCACGGTTCCGGAGATGTGCAGATCAATTAACTCTTATCTAATTGATATCCGCTGCGAGCCTCAACCGTCATTAGCGCTCCATTGTCCTTATCTACTTATCTATTGTTGATTGACTACCGTCATTATCTATTATTCGTCCAGCGTGTGGGTCGGCTTATGCTATTGTATTATACTCCTTTGTTCCTATCTACAACACTAATCTGAATCATCAATAAAACACATTACCTAATTTTGTTAAAATTTTTATTTATGAAATACAAAATCTTATTACTTATTATCTATAAAATAGGAGCGAAACATCTCATCCACTAAAATATCGTTGTACAATGTGTTCTCTGTAAATATACTCGTAAAACTATGCATTGAACATCCCTGAAACTTATATAGCAAATACATTAAGCAATATTCGCCACAAACTGAAGTCCACTCATTCTGAATCCTATCAACATTCCAGTTCCATCCTTTACAATTTCTTTTAAAAAACTCTAGATGATATCGTACAGGTGCCCGTCCGAATGAATCAAAATATTGACCGACGTCATTCGTATCGATATATAAAGCTACCCAATGTGACCCTGGTTTATCATCTGTATCCAAATTGCATATTATATACGTTGGTACGTGGGTGTACATGGGTAGTTTATTGGCAGCATAAACATTATTTTCTAGAGTGGGGTGAATCTTTTTCAGATGTTGTTGTACATCTAGTGTATCCATAATATTACTGCTATTAGTAGATTATTACAGTACCAATCTACTCAATGACTAATATAGGAATGATCAATTATAGTGATATCTAAATATTAAATTGCTTTCTTTGTGTTATACAAAACGTATTTGAGTCACCAATACACTGAACAAGACATGACAGGAAGGACGTAGGAATGTAGAGATAAGCAACAGAATGTAAGGTAAGCTTGTTGACGCATAAAGATACTATCAATTCTACTGCAGAAATTCTTTAGATTAGAATTATTACTCACTGGTACTATATAAGACCAAGCAACTGCAGTCATGGAGTTAGTGTATGGTCGTTTGACCGCAGTGGATCTATCAATACTACGTTTGTGTTACTTCAACGCATCAAAGGGCATGGATGTTAGTGTTTATTCTATTGACAAACTTACTTTTCTTTCTGTTATTTTCTTACGTGTGTATGATTTAGTGTTAACAAATTATATTTAAATATTATGTGTGTGTATATGGTTAAGCCGTGGTAGCTCAGATGGTTAGCGCAAAATGTAAACTTCATAGTACACGTCCCGGGTTCGATCCCCGCCGGCACCAATTAAATTGTTAATTACAATTTTAAGTGCTGATTTACCACGTGCTCAGCGGTGAAGGAAAACATCGTGAGGAATGCATGTCTGAGAAAATTTCGAAGGCATGTGAAGTTTGCCAACACGCATTGAGGTATCGCAGCGAACATTTCCTAGCCCTAAAACCCTCTCAGAAATGAGAGGAGGCCTATGTTCAGCAGTGGACTTTAATAGGTTGTAACTTTAGCTTTTTTAACTTTTATGATTAAGTGTTAACAAATTGATATTAACATGATAACTGTGTTGTTGCAGAAATCATTGAGCTTCGATGAAAATACCTATAAACAGTATTACTACTCGCCACTCTCCCCTCAAGAAGAGAGTGATGACATCGTCATTAATAATAACACATGCGATGGTGGAAAAAGAAAATCGCAATCGATTGATCATTTTTTTGAAGCTGAATCAAAAATAAAAAAGAGGAAGCTGTTATCATCAACCGTAGCACGAGCCGCTAGAGATGGTGTATCATACATTTCTACTAATTCTGACGACGGAGACCAAGCGACGCATCTCATCAAAATTGAAATGTACGATATGAAGAAGCTATCCAAGATTCCAACTACTGATCATTGGAAACATGCTTCCACGAGGATTAAATATTACGTAAAGACTAATAAGGATAGCATCTACGACAACACAAACGCCCTCGTATACAATATTACAAAGACAATAGCAGAAAGTGAAAAAGTTAAAAAATACTTTTTTAACAATGACAGTCATTAGCTGATCATTAGTGAATGTGATTCTGTTTACTTAAATTACAGGAAGACAAGAGCAGAAGAAAGAGATGAGTGTGGCATACGTGTACAGAACACATCATTGAAGAACAAAACTACAACACTGAGTGGAGATGAAAACGAGAATATGCAGTACTCAAGAGCTGAATATCCATTCTTCAGTTCAAAATCTAGCCGGTTGCTCAGTTTCGAAAACTGGCCTCTCGTTATGCGACAGAAACCTGAAGATCTTGCAGAAGCCGGTTTCTTTTATACTGGCCATGCAGACAGGACCAAGTGTTTCCATTGTGGTGGTGGCTTAAAAGATTGGGAAGATGATGATGATCCTTGGCAGCAGCATGTTCAGTGGTTTAGTCAGTGTGCTTATGTAAAATTTAAACTCGAACAGAGTTTTGTATTAGATTAAATAGAATATTTATAAAGAAATAAAAAATAATATATTGCATACAATTTGTTTTATTTAATTTTATAATGTTTCACATAGTTACATACACACAAAATGCATTACACATAACTCATAAAATCTAACACACAACACATATTATAACCTTAACTACTATAGTCTACAGTAACATTTCTGTTTTTATCTATCTCAATAATATTATCAAACTCAGCATAAACTATACAGTTAATTGTTTGTATTAGTGAGGGTTCAAATCGTACTTCTAATCTTACACTACCATGCTTTATGAGATTCCAATAATAATAATAATAATTATTTATTTTTCTCTCCACATTAAATTAACAATATCGAATTTTAACAAAAAAAAGGCACAAATTAATGTGAGAGACTGATGCCTAAACTAGGCTACGAGCCTGTATTTCAGGTCATCAGGTCTCCCTCCCAGTTAAACAAATACAAAAGTATGTTATCTTGGAATACATATTTTAACAATAATGATACGTTGTATGTATTAACATTTGCGCGTATATACATAATTTAACAATAATGCTACGGTGTGTGTGTGTGTGTGTGTGTGTGTGTGTGTGTGTGTGTGTGTGTGTGTGTGTGTGTGTGTGCGTGTGCGTGTGCGTGTGCTGAGTGAATGCAAAAATTACAACATTTACACATGTGATTTAAAAATATCTTCCGTATATTTATAGTCCGTCTTCAGTAACCATTCATGGATACATTTTTTAGCTTTTATTTTAGGTAATAAGTGAATATTAAGTTCCTTGTTAACTTTATTATACAGGTATCCGCCAAGATAGCAAAAAAATCTTCTGGAAAAGTAGGTACAATGGTCATAATGAGAAGTACACACTCGGTCTTTGCGTCTCGTGTGCTGTGTATTTTTTTGGTCATATTTTAATTGTGCATGTTTTTTTAGTACTGTGTATATAATAAACAGTTGCCGGACTGTAAGAACTTTGGAAATTTTATAAAGTTGACTGGTTGGAAATTTAAATGGAAGAGAGTTACTTACTTTTAAGATTAACCTTTGTGATCTTTCGAGGGGTAGAAGAGATGATTTGGTAGCCCCACCCCAGCACGTAATACAATATATTATTAAAGATTGGCATAGAGCAAAATAGACAGATTTAATAGTGTTAGAATCTGCTACGCAACGGAGTTTTTTAAAAATATATGTTAATTTCCGTATCCTGTTTGAAAGTGAATAAATATGCTCATGAAAAGTTAGCTTATCATCCAACAAAATGCCAAGGTATTTAATTGAATTCACTTTTTGCAAAGGTGTGCATGAACATGTCAGACAATAAGGAAAATTGCAAGAATGAGCAGTAATAACATGGTCCGTGCAGGTTGCATATTTATTATTATGTTTGGAGAAGGACAAGTACTTTGTTTTATCCACGTTGAGGGTTAACACATTATCGCGTAGCCATTTGGACACTCTGTTTAAGCCAATCTGAGCGAAGTTAAATACATCTGGCCATGAATCACCAGTAAATAGCAGTGCTGTGTCATCAGCAAACGTAACTATTTTTCCGTTCACTAGTTTCAGTTTGCAGAGGTCATTAATGTAAAGAAGAAATAAGGTAGGGCCAAGAATACTTCCTTGGGGAACACCATAGCAGATGGGAAGCTCATCACTAACATGTTTATCAATTTTTACCAACTGTGTTCTATCTGTAAGATAATCTCTGAAAAGCTGCAACGGTACATCCCTTATACCAAGCTTCTCCATTTTATGCAACAATATGGGAACAGAGACCGTGTCAAAAGCTTTAGCCAAATCTAAAAATATTCCTATTGTTTTCTTTTTTTTCTCGAGGCTAAGTACGATAAACTCAATTAGTTCATGAACCGCATCAGCTGTAGATTTACCGGAACGAAAACCAAATTGATTTGGCGAAAGTATGGAATTTTTATCAAGAAAATTTTTCAACCTATTATTCATCACACGTTCTAGTATTTTAGATAGTGACGGTAATATAGATATTGGTCTATAGTTACTTACACAGTCTCGGTCTCCATTTTTGTAAACAGGATGAATGAGGGATTTTTTAAAAGCTGTTGGGAATATGCCATAAGTGAGGGCCAGGTTACATACGTAGGTAAGTGGAGGTACAATAAATTTTTTGTTTTGTTTTATGAAGCCACCGGATATTTTATCCCAGCCAACGGCACAGTCACTTCTAAGATTATTTATTTCAGATGTAATTTCAACTTCATCAGTAGGCAAAAGAACCATGGAATGGGCTAAGCTATCAATAGTAGGAGAAAGATTCAATTCAGAGTTCTCAAGAATTTTTTCGGCCAGTTGTCTACCAATATTAGCGAAATACGTGTTGACATTATTAACTGATTCTTTCGGCGTGGTACATGTTGATAATAGTTGAGTGGAAGATGTTTTTGCGGCATTTCTGTTGGTTATGCTGTTTATTACCTCCCAAAGCCTTCTATTATTTCCACCTGCATTTCTAATTTGATTTCTTTCATATTCATTCTTGACTTTTTTTAGAAGTTTGTTGCAATAATTTCTATATCTCGTAAAAGATAACTTAAGTACTTCATTTTCCGGCTCTTTTTTTAATTTTTTTATGTAAATTATCCCTATGCTTCATACAACGTAAGAGTCCTGGAGTAATCCACGGCTTTATAATCTTTTTACGACTAGATAAAACAATCTTCTTAGTATTAGCGTCTAAGACTTTTTGTAAGGACTGGACAAGACAATTAGCGGCAATATTCGGATTTTGTGTAGAGTAAACTAAATCAAAATTCATTTTATCAGTTGTAATTCCACTATAATTTGTACGAAATATTGTCGTCATTTTGTGTTGTTTTGGGACCTTCTTATCGAGAAAAAATGCTACAGTCTCATGATCAGTTAACGCAGAATTTACAACAAGAGTTTTAGCTGGTAGTTTGGTTTTTAGCATAACATGATCTAGGCAGCTATCTTTACGGGTAGGAAAAGTATGAGCAGGTAACAAGCCGTGTAAAGCAGTCACATTTAAGTAGTTAAGCTTATGTAGGTCTTGTTGAGAGTCAATAATATTGATGTTAATATCTCCTACAAGAACAACATTATTAACATTCGCTGTTTTTACAAGCAAAGAATCTAGTGAATTTATGAATTCAGTACTATCTCTAACCGCCGGAGAACGATATAAAGCTAAAATAACAATATCTTTATTTATCTTTAAAAGAAGACAATTTGCGTTTCGGAAGCAAATTTCTTCAAACGATGCATTAAGATCACTGTTTATATATGCGACAACGCCATCATTTTGTGTGTAGTTGTTTTCTGTACTAAATGTCTTATAACCGTTAATAACAGGGAGTGTGCGAACACTTTGCAGCCAACACTCAGTTAAGATAATAACATCCCAGTGCACTTTCGTTCTCACAATTAATGAAAGAAACTCAGAGAAATTTTGTGATATACTCCTGATATTTTGACTTAAAATTTTAAGGGACGTTCTAGGGCTTGGATCTAAATGGAAACAGTCCTCAACATCGCAAAGAGCAGATTCAGAAACCGAATAGGAGTCCAACTCATTTACTATTTTATCTAATTTATTTATCATTCAAATGTATATAAAAACATTTGTCCAAATCGACAATACATCAAAAAACAGCAACACCTACACCAATAAACCACAGGCTTTTAATATATATCTTATCCAATGAGCTGATGAGTTGGCTGATAAATCAGGAGTTAAGTCAAATGCTAATAGACAGTAACCTTTGGCATACTGTTCACAAGAGATTCCATTTCCTTCATTAAGAAAGTGAATACCAGTTCCCGAGAATAGAGTATGATATGCTGATGTAAATATGCTATTATTAAAAGATGGTTGCAAAGCTTTTGAAGGTATTTGTTGACCATCAATATATAAGCTGAAAGAATTAATACCATAGTTTTCAAAGTTAAATGGATTTTTAGTAAGGGAACCATTAAATGCAGAATTGTTCACAAATCCAATTATACATCTTTTGGGTACCTGCCCAAAAAATATATTATCAAGAGTTTTTCCTTGAACACCCGATGGAATTGTTAAAACTTTTACTTCAGCTCGAGTAATAGGATATTTAGCAGTGGTAGAAGCTAAAACTTTTTGATGTGCGAGTAATACACTTGGATTAATTCGTGCTCGTCGAACAATAAGAGTTGCGTCCGTAATGCAAACTTTAAACTTTACATCGTTTGACCCAGCAATTAAATTAAAGCTCTCTCTCATCTCTCTCATTTAACACTCATTTCAACACCATTAATTAAAAATTTATCTTGGTTGAAAATGTCACCGTGAAGATGACCAATCATTTCTATTTCCTTACTTTCACTAATCAATTCCTGTCTTTTAACAAATCCTATGTTTTTACCATCCGTAGAATCCATTTTTCCTGCTGTATCATCATACCAAAGACTACAAGTAAGATGAGATTGTTTAGCAGCAGGAGCATAGTTTAAAAGGGTTTCCATGTATGCTCGATATGCATAGGTATTATTAGGTGGTGATACAAGTTTTTGGTTTAAATAAACATCAAGTTGACTAAAAAGTGAATGCAGCCAATTATTTACAGGTGCTACTATTGTAGTAGATATCAAGTTAGTTGAATCTTGATTTAATACTTTTGCCTTTATGTGGAGTAATGTATGAGACAAATCTATGTAGTCATCGCCTGTCCCAGGAACTTGAAACTCGATAGGTCCATCATCACCAAGAGATGAAATTGGTTTATAATGAATCCACAATCCATTTTCAATGCTAGTTTGTGTAGACGGTAGTGCAAACAAATCCAATTCTGACTTAACGCACTCGCAAGAATGATTATGAAGGAAAGACATATTTAATTTGAAAATATATCTTTGTTATTTTTTGGCTTTAGACCAAGTTTTTTTGCAGCTTTCACTTTAGCAGTTAATGGTGGAATGAACGAGGTCAATCGTTTTCTTTTAGTTTTATACCCAGATCCTGTCATGTTAAATTGATCAATTTTCTCATCAGCCTTTCGTTTTAAATTCGTACTAACTTGCTTTAGACGATCTTTTATTGAGGCTTCCATAGGACGCGCTTGAACCATATCCGATAAAAGTCCTACTCCAGCGCTTAATGCCTCCTTACCAATCACTCGAGCACCACTTGAAAGTAAAGGTAAAACTGATCTAAATAACCCCCCCTAAGAAGCTCCCAATACCATGACCGCACGCGGTATGGTGCACCCTTATAAATTACTCCAACTCCTGACCCAGCTTGATGTGTATAATAATTTTCATATGGACATTTATGATGATCACGAAGAGAATTCATTATTATAATTTTCGGAAATGTAGTTTAATACACACGGTTCCAAACTGGAATGGTATTTTTTGTCCTGTGCTCGATCTTATAACTATTTCCAGCGTATCGAACTCTCTTCGCATAACAGGTAAGTAGTGAGGTTGAGAGAAAACGTGCATTTTATTTGCACCATAAATGTATTTTGTAGGATCTAATGAAATGACTCTTAGTAAAGGAGTCATAACATCACCCACAATCTGAGGATCGATAATGTCGCAATATATAAAGAGTTGAGATGGTAACCCTAAGTGTAAATTAGCAGGACACTTTCCAAAACTTCTCTCTAGGAGATTTTTATTTGGTTCATAACCTAGTTGTAAACTTAATTTGGGTGATAATGTTACGGAAGTTATATTTTTATCCAAAACAGAAATAGACACAAATTTTGTTATTTCATCATAGCGAAATTTCAAGTTCTCTCCGATACCATTTAACACTCTTAAAATATGCTCAACGTTATCATAGTTGGTAGCTGGAATATGTTTTTTGTAGTACACTGTGGATGGTTTATCTTCATTAGGCATTAACATAGATTTTGTAATGTATATAACATTTTCATGATCTTGAACAGTAAACATGGTACATGGATATTCAAACTCGACAACTCCAACCGACCATTCACCTTCTAATTTAATAGCTTTCGGTAATTTCGTTGAAAAATTTGTGGTCTTGTTATCAGGAAAGTATTCCATTGAACTATTGCTGAGCAAAGTTAAATAAAAACTTTCTTTATTCATATTTCTTTTAAACTAGAAGCTAAAATCCAACTGTTAAATTTATCTGGATAACCTTTCCACTTCACTAATACTTCTTTTCTGTTACCTGAGTAACGAGTGTCAATTATTTTATCTATTTTATATTGTGAGGTGGGGTTGTAAGTGATTTTCTGTAATTCTCTTTCATAAAAAGTACCAACTATTGGTTCATTTTGTAAATCTGTTATTGTATAAACAACCCATGGAGATCTATCAATTATTGAAGATATAATAAATATTTCATCACTCCAATTTGATTCATATCCTTTTTGGAAAGCATGTTTATATTTAGTTATTCGAACATAATCACCCACATTGAAATTTGGTTTAGGATTTTCTAAAGAAAGTTTGTTTGACCGTCTTTCATAAAGATTAGTCCAAACTGTCATAATATTGTTGGAATTTACATCACATGGGCACATCTTAATACTAGAGTGAAAGCTGTGATTGTAAGAGTATATTAAATCTTGTAAAACATCTATATATCTATAAGTATTATTATGAGTGAAATAACGCCACATTTTCATTTTTAGTGTTCTTTGAAATCGTTCAACAATACTGGCCTTAATGTCAGGATTGTTAGTGGTATAGTAATTAATCTTTTTGGATTTAAAGTATTTTTGTACATCTTTTGAAACAAATTCTGTACCTTTATCAGATTGTATGTGAGTAGGTGTTAAATTACTTTCAGTAAATATACTTTCAAAACATTCTTTAGTTGTTTCTGAGTTTTTCTTTTTCATTGGTCTTGCAAAAGCATATTTACTAAATACATCAATAACACAAAGTATATACTTGAAACCATCATTATATTGAGAATAAGTTCGCATATCACTTAAATCAGCTTGCCACAGTTCATTAATATTTGATAGAATGTACCTATTACGCGGGAATTTTTTTCGAATGGGTTTATGTAATGTATATGTTTCTTGTGATTTTAACCATTCCTTTACTTGCTTTTTTATTCATTTTACCCTTCATGGCTTTTGACAATTTATCAATACTACCAAAACCAGCGGGATTAGATGAATCATAATAAATCCTGTTAATTTCTTCTAGTACGGGGTCCATTTTTCCCACTCAAGCCTTTTACGTATTTTAGTTGTAGACTTTTTATCTCTACTGCTCGGTGTAGAAAACTCTTGAAATTCAATCTCAGAGGGTTTGTTCAGATCTTTTGCTTGAAGTCGGTTAATAAACTCACATCTCTTTGGATTTCCAATATAAGTAAGTGGTACTTTAATATCTTTTAATGCTTCAGCAAATCTATCCCACCCTACTGGATCACTTCTTTTTAAGGGTCTTAGTGAATCATTTATTAAATCAACAATATTACTTCCAGGAATTTTTTCATTATCAATTATGACTGTACCTTCATTATCCCAATGTATTTTACCTTTACTTGTTTCAACTAAGTTTAATAATAACTGTCCTTTTTTATTATAAGTTTTTGGTATTAAACTGAGTATTTGAGCTGGTGTGTAAAGTGGATTTTCAACATTTTCTTTACTTTTGATGGATCGATTCTCCTCCAACAAAGATTCAGCATCAACTGAAGTTTTTAGATCTCTATCTTTATTTTTAAAACCAATTTTAGACTCGTTTGAATCTTCATTAGATGTATCAGAATAAATTGGTAATCTGAGTGGTTGACGATCCTCTTAGGTAAAATGAAGGTATCTTTGCAGTGTTTGTAAATATAACATCCATTTCTTTCGGTCTTCCATCTTACTATTCATAATATTTTGCATTTCAATATCTAATCGAGATAAACTACTACTCGTATTAACCTTATTTTCTTGTTTTAATTTTTTAATTAATCCAGGTTCGATAAGTATCATTTTCTTTGCATTTTCCATGTTAACTGGCTATTCCACTCACTAATCCACTCAATATTGCACCTAATATTATTGGTAAGAAAGCCCCTCCTTTTTTGTATAATTATATTTTTTCTTAGTTTATGTTTACACTTACGCACTAGTTGACGGAGTATATTTTTGTGTTTATTCAATTTTTGTTTATCTTGATCTTTAAGAGGTACTTTTCCTTGTAAAACGTTATGAATACACTCACAAATACAGTTAATTTCTTCTTCGTCACACGTTTTAAGTAATGCTCTTTGATATTTTGGTTTAAGCGTATGCAAAGCGTTTAGCAAATGTTTATGCGTTGTGAGTCGACGATGCATCATTTAGCAATGATTTGAAATGTTTGATTCTTGGTGTATTTAAACTCTTTTGTGGGGACGTAGACTGTGCAGAAACCATTAAATGGGAAGACATTTGTCTTGATACGACAAAAATCATTGGTATTTTGTTTTAAATCTACCATTAAATATCCATGCGCCTCTAGAGTTGCATCCCTGTAGGCATCTTCAATAAATTTTGGGTTATCTGGTGACACTTGTCGTGCTAAATATCTTATTTGAGTTTTATCTCGAGGGTTTTTAAAATATATTATATAACTTGAGTTTAAGGATATGTCTCTTTGCCCTTTACCCTGATGAAATAAATTTTGTGTTAAATAAAATACACTAAGATTCCTGTGATGACTACCTTTTGTAAATATATCCACAATTCTTCCATCGGACTCTCTCATTAGATCATCAATAATAACAAGATGTGGGTTTTCACCGTCAAACATATTAACATTTGGAATTCCTTGATGGTAGTTAACATTTGGTAAATTATATAAAGGTTGCATTTCATCAAAACACCATGTGATCTGATTAAAATCACAATTACATATTTCTGTAACTGATTTTATAAAATTTGTTACAAAATTTGACTTCCCACATCCACTTGGCCCCGCCACAATAGCAGTAAACGGATGGATAAAGTGAAACATTACACACGTCTAAAGTTCTAAGGGGTGAAATAAAAAATGAAAGTGTTGGTGTTAACAATTAATATATATTGCAAACATTATATAAAACAGAATGATCTGTATACTATTTCTAACACATTAGTACATCATAATTTTACAGTCAACTCAACCTCAAATAAATGCACACATACACACGCAAATATAAACAACAATTAACTTAAATTATTTACAATAAATCAACGATTAAATATGTAATAAACTCTACGTCATATTATACTATTATCATTATTTTACAATCAATACAAATTTTATTTACATGCAGACATAAAATTAAAAACTATCAACACTTAACGCAGTTTATAATGACCCCAAGCTAATGTTTCAATATTATTATCTAAAATATGCCTCTTTGTGTCATTATATGATAAACCAATCTTATTTAATTTTTTGTGTAAAAATTGTGTGTTTAATTGATTTAAATCTAAGCGTACTATAATATTGCACTTTTTTATTAAATAGAGAAGACTTATAATTATCCATGGTCATCTTTTTAGTGATACATTTATTTACCCCTTTTGCCTTGGCTATAGTCTTATTCTCTAAGTTAAAAACGTACATTTTGGATCGTAAACCCACAAATTCTTTCATGATTTTACCATTATTTTCATCTTAAAAAAAACCTAATTTCTTTTTATTTAATTTTGGATATTCAAAAATATTATTTGCATCATAAGCTGAGGTATCAAAGTATGATGAAAGGTCAGGTTTTATATCAGAGTAAAAATCATCTGTAAATATATGATATATTAAACTATCCGTATCTGTATACAATAATTTGATTTTACTAAACTTTTTAACCATATAGTTATAATGAAAATCATACATTAATGTTTTTGAAATATCTAAAATGCAAAACCCTAAATAAATTGGTTTGTTATATATTAACTTTGTTTTTCGCAACTGAACCGCAGCTAGGTTTCCCGAAAATACTGAAAGACTATGAAATTGTGGTTTAGCGATTAGATCTTGAGCACCTAAAGCTTTGCCCTGGTTCTCCCAGTGTGTAACTAATTTTATGTTAACCCTTTTTTCAATATTCTCCATAGTCTTTCCGAAGACTTTCTTAATTTTGTGTTTAGATCTATGTACATCTTCAACCAGCGAGACTGTTTAAATTTTAAAACTCTATGAATATTAGTTAATTTAACCCCCATTTCTATGCACTGCTTTAAATTTCTGTAATGAATTACATATTTATCTTTATTATTTAAATTTGGGACTAGTTTATTTTCATTAATATTGTCTGCACAAATGTTTTCGGGGCATAAAGGAAAGTCCGAATGTAAATCATGAAGTTCATCTGGATATTCCAAATCAACTTGTAAAATAAAACCGAAGTTCGATGTCTCAGATACATTAAATTCTGTATTCGGATTTACCCATTCGAATCCACCAGTAGGAAGACATTGAGACATAGCCCAAACATATAAATTGTTGGCATCAAAATATGTGATATATGAATTTGGTTTCCCTGCATCATAATCCCCCATATATTTGTTATTAGCTCTAGCATAACGATTACTACATTGAGATACACCACCCCTGATACCTGATCTAATAAATGCAATTTTCTCATAATCTGTTAAAAGTTCTAATTCTATTTTTGTATATTTTAACATTGCATCCCAACTTAAACCGGGTGCTGTGTAATAATGGGCAGGGTCTAAATCATAAGTATTAATACATAACTTTCAAAAGTTTTCAAATACATCGGTTAAAAGTAAAACGTCTGTTTTTAAATACAGGTTTGAATAATCTAGCATATTACAACACCCAAAGTGTTCCCAAACATCTTTAGCATGATTGTAATCATCATTTGAAATATGGGAATCTGTGAGCGAGCTATAAAAAAATTTTTGTTCGGGGAGCGATGTTAGGCTTAAACTATCATAATTAGTCATAAGTTCATATGGATAAACGCCTTTCCGTTTTAAACGAAAGAAATCTTCATCATTAGGATAATTTCTACTTAATTCTTGAAATTGATCATTACTGAGATTTTTGGCCAATTCTTCTAATTTACATGATAAAAACTTAAATGAATCTATGAATCTTAATATAATTTCGTGGTTATTCATTTTTAATTTTTTGGAAAAGGATATATATTTTTCTTTATTTTGAGGGATAACTTCGACTTCACCATCACAAAAGTTTAACGCGTGAACAATAAAATGAGCATCATAGTGACTAAGGTTGTGTAAAAATATTGGTATATAACGAGGTTTCCTGAACTTCGAGCTACATGATTCGTGAGCAACACCTATAAAACTACCGGTGTACCAATCAAAATCATAAAAATGTACTGCTAACTCTGTTTCACAAATATGACAAATGGTTACATTTGAAATTTGGTTTTTGTCTTCATTTGTTAGCGGAAGTGGAGGATATTTTTGAAGTCTATTTATTTCTTTGAGATTGTTATATAAACTTTCCATAAACACTTGTGCACAGTTGGGTCCGCAATATGTTACATATTTTCATAATTTATCATATAACCAAAACTATGTACTTCATGTTTCTGAATATTGTGTGTGAAAGGTTTGGAAGGATCGTTAGAACATGATTCTATTGGTTTTAAAAATGCTTCAAAATCAGCATAAACTACGAATGGTATCTTCAACTTTTTTTCATAACTATCAAATTTAATTTTATCATTTGAAATAGGTTGACCAAACCAATTCTTTTTTTTTTAAAGTTTCACTGTTTGGTAATTCTGTACAAATGTGGGCACAATCGTATTGTTCATGGTTATTTAAACTTTCCTTAGATGGAAAGTGAAGTAGACATGCTTCGCAAATGTACATGATGTGACCGTCTTTTGAAATTTGTTTACTAACTAACCGCGATAAATTTTTTATGTAACAATAATGATTTTTTGTATCCTTGGAAAAAAATAATAAATTGATATGTCTATCTTTACGACACTTTGTTAAAAATAATGGACCTACAATAGAATTACATCGTTTTTCTTTATTATATTCTAACCCAAAAACATTAATACTAATATCATTTAATTTCTCTACTTTTGCTATGTCAGAAATTTTAACTGGAAAGGAAATACCATTAAATTTAAGTTTATTTGCATGTTTAACGTACGATGATACACGATCCGCGTCTTTGTTTACGGGATATAACGCCGAGAGTAACGCCCATTTAAAACAAAAATAATCCTTGCTTTTTACATTTATAACAGCCTTTTTTAATTTTATGTCACGAGGAAGATCTATGTATGAAGTACCGCGTAGGGGGGTTAAATTTATTAACATTCATGTCTATAGATTTTATGTTTTTTAGACTCCATCCACTATCTTTTTTTCAAATGCACTAATTTTAGTAGTAATTGTATCATTTAAAGATGAAAAAAAATATTTAAGTCATCTCCTTGACAAATAATATAGTTAAGCGTTTGAAAATCGAACGTATCATGAATATCTTTAGTTTGTTGAACAAAATCAGCATGCAATATGAAGTTTACTTTAAAAATTATGTGTTGATGAATACACTCTTGTGTTAAAAATAAAATATCATCTTTAATAGAATTTAAAAATAGTTCAGGAGTTTCAAAATTTACCAATGTCGAACTATCTACTCTACTCTTGATTTTATAAGTTAAAATCCTATTTCCAAAAGCAGATTCAATAACACTAACGTTTGATAAAGAATTATGTGAATTTAAAAGATTATTTTTGTGAACATTACTTTTAAAATGATTAGCTAAATACCGTTTCTTGATAAATATATGACACGTTAGACATTCCACTTGATCTTCGTAACTGATACTGTTCCCTGCAGAGGTAGGCGCTTCCGCTTCCGTTGTTGGTTTTTTGCTGATCTTGGGTTCTTTGCTGCTCGTTCGCTTCGTTCCTCTTCCAAGTTGTAGTGGTTGACTACTAAAATGTTTAAATTTATTAAAAACTGTACAAGACATTGTGTAAATTATGATCGAAATGAATGTTTATTTTACTTACTTAAACTGTGTTTCAACCATCGCACAGTGATTATACAACTCATCATCATACGATGAATCGAACAGTTGATCCTTCTCCATTTCATCACAAACTTTAGACAACTCCTGATTTAATTCGCTGTTGAATAGTTCCGTATTCTCTTCCATGGTTGTGGAGAAGAAAGCACTGGTGCACACTTCACTGAAGTTTGCCATCCTTATAGTAAAGAAGAAAATAGGTAGCAGAGTAAGTAACAGTTCAGTGTTGGTAGACCAACTGACACCCAAATTTCAAATAATGTCCGATATTTAAGTCTAACAAAGGATTAGAAATAGAATATAATGAGTACACGGAAGTAATTTAAGTAAACAGAATCACATTCACTAATGATCAGCTAATGACTGTCATTGTTAAAAAAAGTATTTTTTAACTTTTTCACTTTCTGCTATTGTCTTTGTAATATTGTATACGAGGGCGTTTGTGTTGTCGTAGATGCTATCCTTATTAGTCTTTACGTAATATTTAATCCTCGTGGAAGCATGTTTCCAATGATCAGTAGTTGGAATCTTGGATAGCTTCTTCATATCGTACATTTCAATTTTGATGAGATGCGTCGCTTGGTCTCCGTCGTCAGAATTAGTAGAAATGTATGATACACCATCTCTAGCGGCTCGTGCTACGGTTGATGATAACAGCTTCCTCTTTTTTATTTTTGATTCAGCTTCAAAAAAATGATCAATCGATTGCGATTTTCTTTTTCCACCATCGCATGTGTTATTATTAATGACGATGTCATCACTCTCTTCTTGAGGGGAGAGTGGCGAGTAGTAATACTGTTTATAGGTATTTTCATCGAAGCTCAATGATTTCTGCAACAACACAGTTATCACGTTAATATCAATTTGTTAACACTTAATCATAAAAGTTAAAAAAGCTAAAGTTACAACCTATTAAAGTCCACTGCTGAACATAGGCCTCCTCTCATTTCTGAGAGGGTTTTAGGGCTAGGAAATGTTCGCTGCGATACCTCAATGCGTGTTGGCAAACTTCACATGCCTTCGAAATTTTCTCAGACATGCATTCCTCACGATGTTTTCCTTCACCGCTGAGCACGTGGTAAATCAGCACTTAAAATTGTAATTAACAATTTAATTGGTGCCGGCGGGGATCGAACCCGGGACGTGTACTATGAAGTTTACATTTTGCGCTAACCATCTGAGCTACCACGGCTTAACCATATACACACACATAATATTTAAATATAATTTGTTAACACTAAATCATACACACGTAAGAAAATAACAGAAAGAAAAGTAAGTTTGTCAATAGAATAAACACTAACATCCATGGCCTTTGATGCGTTGAAGTAACACAAACGTAGTATTGATAGATCCACTGCGGTCAAACGACCATACACTAACTCCATGACTGCAGTTGCTTGGTCTTATATAGTACCAGTGAGTAATAATTCTAATCTAAAGAATTTCTGCAGTAGAATTGATAGTATCTTTATGCGTCAACAAGCTTACCTTACATTCTGTTGCTTATCTCTACATTCCTACGTCCTTCCTGTCATGTCTTGTTCAGTGTATTGGTGACTCAAATACGTTTTGTATAACACAAAGAAAGCAATTTAATATTTAGATATCACTATAATTGATCATTCCTATATTACTCATTGAGTAGATTGGTACTGTAATAATCTACTAATAGCAGTAATATTATGGATACACTAGATGTACAACAACATCTGAAAAAGATTCACCCCACTCTAGAAAATAATGTTTATGCTGCCAATAAACTACCCATGTACACCCACGTACCAACGTATATAATATGCAATTTGGATACAGATGATAAACCAGGGTCACATTGGGTAGCTTTATATATCGATACAAATGATGTCGGTCAATATTTTGATTCATTCGGACGGGCACCTGTACGATATCATCTAGAGTTTTTTAAAAGAAATTGTAAAAGATGGAACTGGAATGTTGATAGGATTCAGAATGAGTGGACTTCAGTTTGTGACGAATTTTTCAGGGATGTTCAATGCATAGTTTTACGAGTATATTTACAGAGAACACATTGTACAACGATATTTTAGTGGATGAGATGTTTCGCTCCTATTTTATAGATAATAAGTAATAAGATTTTGTATTTCATAAATAAAAATTTTAACAAAATTAGGTAATGTGTTTTATTGATGATTCAGATTAGTGTTGTAGATAGGAACAAAGGAGTATAATACAATAGCATAAGCCGACCCACACGCTGGACGAATAATAGATAAGGACAATGGAGCGCTAATGACGGTTGAGGCTCGCAGCGGATATCAATTAGATAAGAGTTAATTGATCTGCACATCTCCGGAACCGTGCATCCTACGCAAAAATGGACCGCAGATTCGTGATCAGAGCATGCCAAAACCTTTTTTTTTTTTTTTTTTTTTT
This sequence comes from Parnassius apollo, assembly GCA_907164705.1. Lineage (NCBI taxonomy): Eukaryota > Metazoa > Arthropoda > Insecta > Lepidoptera > Papilionidae > Parnassius > Parnassius apollo. Next base: position 4,269,447 of record CAJQZP010000393.1, read on the forward strand.
TTTTTTTTTTTTTTTTTTTTTTTAGGATTGTGAGTCGACGAACGTCGTGCGCCAGAACTGGTACAACGTAACTACTGGTGGGATCTTCAAGTGTGTTCAGCATCTTCAAGTATGTTCTTTTGTGTGTATGTGTGTAGGGAGACATATTTCAGTGTGTGTATAGGCTAAGGTACAATAAAATAGAATCATTTTAATTCTATATGCGAGAATACTTATTGAAAGTCATTTAAAAAGTTTTACTACTGGTTCGGTTAAAAAACCTCTGTCCAGGGAAGAACCAGCAAGAAACCCAGCGGGAATTTATTTATATATTAATTTAAAAAAAAAAGTAAAGTAAAGTTACAGCCTATATACGTCCCACTGCTGGGCTCAGGCCTACCCTCATTTCTGAGAGGGTTTAGGGCAAGGAAGTGTCCGCCGCGCTGCCCAAATGCGTGTTGACGAACTTCACATATCTTCGAAATATTTTTTTTTCTTATTCCTCAGACATGCAGGTTTCCTCACGATGTTTTCCTTCACCGCCGAGCACGTGGTAAATCAGCACTTAAAATTGCAATTAACAATTTCATTGGTGCCGGCGGGGACCGAACCCGGGTTACTCGCGTTCTGTTATATTTACAGCGAGCGTTAACCACTGAGCTACCACGGCTCTACAATATTAATTTACAATACAATATTTTATACAATTTAATTTCAAACATTATAAATAGCATGGTAGCGATCATCTCATTCCCAGGAGTTCTAGTCAATCAAGTAATCTTTAGTAGTATAATTACCCTAAATAAACTATTTTGCTTAATGAAAATTTCCTTTTTTGATAGATAGCTCTTGTATATTTTCTGGGACTATGTTTTTCTAGCAATTAGTTGTAAGGTTTGTCATATGGTCTTCATACGATGGGTCGTACTCCTCCCTATTAAATTGGATTGGCTGCCACATGTGCCACATTGGTCTGCTAGGACACAGCCTAGAAAGAACATACAGTCAGTCATCGCTTTTGATGTTGTCGGAAAAGCCGACAAAACAATAAAATTGCTAGGGTTATCGCAACGAGAAGTAACTAGGGCCGATGCAGACCTTTTGCATCAATCCATCAAACCTTTGCCTTTCTCTACCTAGCATCATAAACGGAGCGAGTAAGTCTAAAGTCATAACTATCTTTATTTCAACAAAAGATTCGCTCAAATTGTGACATTGCGCAGATGTAAATTAGCAAATTGATTAGATAGTAAAAGAAAAAAATCAAATATTCAGATTTTTATTGTTAACGTTAACCTTGTCTCGTTCCATATATATATATATATATATATATATATATATATATATATATATATATATATATATATATATATATATATATACATGCGGCTCACCTTATGGTATGGCCTGAGTCCTTAGGGTTGATTTGGAAAATAGAAGAGGGAGATGCTCACCTGGTTGCTAGTGCCTATGCTACACCATCGGTATTGCAGGTGCGTTGCCGAACTTTTAAAAAGGAGTAAGCTCGTTTCTTGAAGGTCCCTAAGTCCTATTAGTTCGGAAAAATCACTGGTAGTAAACGATTCCACAAAAAACTCATGCAAGATAAACTATTATTAGCTAGTGGCAAGTAGTAAGTGGCACAGTGGTGAGCACCAAGCATCCAGATGGTATGAATAGTAGTGTGGATTTCCCGCGATGTACGTTGGTGGGATTTGGCATCTGGGATTAATCCCAACAATTCTTCTGAGCACTCCCTGTGGCAAATGCGACAGAAAATGCAAAGTGATGCAACATTTTTACGTGGTAGAGCCATGCTGCAGCTATATTGTGCTTGCAGCACGAATGGGTCGGCTCGACCGGGGAAGGACCACGCTCTCACAGAATACCGTACCGTATAATATTACCGTATAATACCGTAAAATAGCAGCTTAATGCTGCTCTGTTTCGTATGGTGAGTGTAGAGAACCAGAGACCCTTTTTACTGTAAACGAGGCATTCCACCTTAGTCCTCAGGGCTGGCAATGCATCTGCATTTTGATGCGTAATTGAAGATAAATGTAGATGTCTATGGGCCACAGCATCCACTTACCATCAGGTGGACTGTGTGCTCGTTTGGGACCCTTATTCTACAAAATGAAATCGTTGTAAAATATAACGTTTTGTTGAGCGCTATAGCAGAGATAATTGACAATAAACCTAGTTTACTGCAATTTGTTTTCGCCTTATTACCATAGTAATGCGTAGCTGAATGCGTATAAAGAGATTATTGGTCTGCGAGGGTTTCTAGGCTATTTTTATATTTAATCTTTTATGACGTGTTTGCAGTAAGTATAATCACAAGCTCAAGGTAACAAACAACCATGATATCGCCTAAGTAGTTACCTAACATGCAGTCAAATAGAGAACCTACCCCTTTTTTGCGAAGTCCACTCAAAATATTAACATGATCATTAAAAAACATAAAAATATAGAACATCCAATAAGTTATTATGAATCTCCGTCACTTAGATGTTACTGAACACTTTATTAATATTGAACCCAACACACTAACATTTAAACTTAAGAAAATATAAGAGTTTGCACGTATGATTTCTGAATTTGAACAACAGCACCACATACCAAGTTCAATTGTGAATATACACCATCCAGGTAACCACTTTAACACACAAATGAACAACATCAGAATCTGTACAACTGTTTAGGAGGAGTTCGCTCGAAAAATTATATAAGTAAAAATATACTAGCGATCCTTGTGAACAGCGCCACCTACCTGGTTCAATTGTGAATCTAACCCATTCTCAAATGAACTTAATCACGTACACAAAATTTAATCAAAATTGGTACAGCTGTTTAGGAGTTCATTCACATACACACTAACAGAAGAATTATGTAGTATTATATATAAAAACGTGACGGACTGAACGAAACGAAACGAACATGTATTTTTGACGTGACAACGTTTAATAAATAGATGAACGCCGGCTGCACGCACGAAAAAGGATGACTCATTGTAACGTTACGCTCATTGTAACGTTACGATCGGAGCGAGAGCGCTGCACGAGCGAGCGAAAGGCACGATCCGCTTGAGCGTAAAACTAAATTTATCAATTAAATTGTAGATTTCATTTTACTACTTCTTTGTATCCATACGAAATAGTGATAATTCACTAAAAATGATTCAATTTTATTCATAAAAGTATGTAATCGTTTCATCAATGTTTTGTTATGACGTTATCAATCGATTTTGCAGACAACCATTTCTTTTTTGTTATAGTAATGGAAACATTAAAGCCACGCCTTCAGATGCTGATACATAATGGAAAAAAGAGTAATAGTAACACCCATCGGCAGAGTAGATTATGCTCAATTTAGATATAACTCTACATCTTCATCATCACCATTATAACAGTCCACCAACATCCACAGCTGCACACCAGCCTCCCCCATAGATTGTCTTGTAGGGGGGATATTTATCATAGTTGCCGCACTTGGCAACCGTATTTTTTTATTATTTTAAGTCGTTAAAGCTGTGTGACTCCCCATCCCCTGTTTGAGTTTCCGTCTATCGCCTCTACCAATAATTGTAGATTAGCTAAGCCCAATTACTTTTACAATTTGCAAAACCTTTAATAATTTTACAGTTTGTTAATGGAAAGCATTAGCTTCTAGAAATATCTTTACAAAAGAACTGTTTTAACAATAAATTAAACTTTTAATAAGTTAAAGTTAGAGCCTATATAAGTCCTACTGCTGGGCACAGGCCTTTTGTCTGTTTGCCTGTTGCGCCCTCCTTTCTGTTTGCGCCCTCCTTTCTGCTTGCGCCCTCCTTTCTGCCAAGGAGGGTCGCGTCCGTATACGGCTTAGAGATCTCTTGTTAGACCGTTAAGCAAGTCCCTAAAAGGTGGGGTTTAGTGGGTAAAAGTCTCCACATAACCAGGCAGCCGGCTGCATGGTATGCTATGAGCATTCCCCACCTCCCTCCCCCGCTTTCCGGAGGGTTGACCATATTTGCTTCGGGCGCAAAAAAAAAGCACAAGCCTTCTCTCATTTCTAAGAGGGTTTTAAGGCAGTAAAATGTCCGCCGCGCTGCCCCAATGCATGCGCAAAATTGGCGAACTTGATATGTCTTCGAAATAATTTTTTTTCTTATTTCTTTAACATGCAAGTTTCCTTACGATGTTTTACTTCACCGCCGAGCACGTGGTAAATCAATACTTAAAATTGCAATAAACAATTTCATTAGTGCCGCAGGGTATCGAACTCGGGTTACTCGCGTACTTTGATATTTACAGCGGGCGCTTAGGCCTTAAGCCTAAGTGGTAGCCCTCGGCTAAAACTTTCTAACAAAATATGTATATTTAATAGTATAGCATAGATGTAAGCTGGATAAATGAAATTGTTATCCTCAAATTCAGTCTATATTGCTATGGGTTGCTACAAAATTTTCTCTTTATGATTTCTTATATTTACGCGAACACTACACATTGATTAAAACTACTTTTACGGATTTTATCGCGTTTAATTTAAATTATTTTTAATACCCGACATTTCGCGTGCTTTCCAACACCCATGGTCACGGAGGACTGAGGTGACTGAGGTCCTTATGTCAATGTTAACCCGGGGTACATACCTTCAGCTTTTTAATTATTATTTATACTCCGATCTACGTAGAATGTAATCAACAAATCTGTATAGTTAAAAAAAAACATAATATATTATGCAAGTTAACCACTGAGCCGTGGTAGCTCAGTGGTTAACGCTCGCTGTAAATATAACAGAACGCGAGTAACCCGGGTTCGATCCCCGCCGGCACCAATGAAATTGTTAATTGCAATTTTAAGTGCTGATTTACCACGTGCTCGGCGGTGAAGGAAAACATCGTGAGGAAACCTGCATGTCTGAGGAATAAGAAAAATAAATATTTCGAAGACATGTGAAGTTCGTCAACACGCATTTGGGCAGCGCGGCGGACACTTCCTTGCCCTCCAAAATAGTACTGAGCCCAGCAGTGGGACGTATATAGGCTGTAACTTTACTTTACTTTATATGCAAGTCACACGCGGTGGAAGTGAAACCTTCAGGTGACAAAACTTCAAGAGAACAAGACGAATGTAGAGTAAGTATCAGGAGAAGGACAATTGTAGGATTTATTTGTTATTATTAAAAAATTATTATTATGAAGTTCACGGTCCGCACCCTGCAATTAGGCTACTGTCGTGTACAAGGTACACTGAATCTATCTCATTCTCTTGCAACCCTAGACAAATTAAATCTTATAGTATAGATCAGGTGTTCCCAAACTTTTAAGGTAATTGAACAAACACAATATCCACGCAAAATGTAGCGGACAATTTAATGTAAATAATTATGTAAGGTATGTATTATGACTTTCCATTCTCTGAGGAAGCCAGAAAGCTGAACGTCACCCTTGAGGACTAAGATGGAATGCCTCGTTTCCAGTAAAAAATGATTTTCGGGTGTCTACACTCACCATACGAAACACAGCAGTATTTAGCTGCTATTTTACGCTGGTATTCTGTGAGCGCGTAGTCCTTCCCCGGTCGAATCGACCCATTCGTGCTACAACCATAATACAGCTGCAGCGTGGCTCTACCACGTAAAAAATAAAGATTAAATTAGTTTGAGGTGAGATATAACAACTTAAAACAAGAACTGCATCAAATACGTTTCATTATCCAGATTATTTTAAATGTAGGCATAGTTATTTGAGGACTAATTTTGTATCACGTTCTAATCTTATCATACAATATATAATATTGTTACGTTATGGATAATCCAGACAACGGTGTATCTAATAAGATTGACTAACAAAAAATGACGTGACGTGTGTCCAACAACGTAGGTACCTACACAGACACTGTCTCTGCGTATTTCAAAAGAACAGCTGTCATGGTGTATTTTGACGTAAAATATCTCAGATAATAATATGGCAAAATGCCCGAAACCGATACACTACAGTGTTATTGGCTTCGTCTAACGTACTGGTTGTTCGGGTAGAGCTGTAAATAATGCGCTTTTTATATTTTTAGTGCCTACTATCGGGAGTGCAATCTGTGATTATAATATTAGCTTGCCGCTAACTGCGCATTGACTCTACAAACTCAAACGCAAGATAGAGACGACGCTATACACTCATATGTGCATTTCAATCGCCTCGTTATTTCATAAATTTCCACAGAATCAGCTGATAGTGATAGCACAGTGATTGTGTCGGAACTGGGCAGTCGCACGGGCGACTGAGTCTCTATTGTGTGTGTAGTCTGTACTCTGTAGTGGTGTCAGTCATTCAGTCATGCTTCGATAGAGCACGCAGATGGACGTAGCAAACGGTCCGTCGCTGCGGCTGCGCGGCGGCGTCAACAATCACAGTGACAGTAAAAAACATGAGTTGAATTTGTGTACGAGTGTTATGTCTCTGGAAACGAAGCGGCTCTTGCCGCCGACTTCGGAGACTATAATGACCAAGCCGTTCCCTATAAGAGGTAAATTAATTTCTAGTTTGTAAGTGAATACTAAAAATACGCGAACGAACACGCGACCGGGTGATACATGACCGTTCTTCGACTATCCCGTTCCCGCTTTCGCGGAATATTGTGATATCTAGCTAACTACATTACATTGTTCCACGCGCGTGTATTCACAGAGTACTTTATATAAACTACATTGAAGTTTGCTTTAACAAACGCAATCTGCTGGTCAAAGCTTTTAATCTATATTACTAAAACAAGAAACAAACTAAACAAATTTATAGGATGATGTTTTATAACGTTTGTTTAGTTTTTCTGGATGGAGGCCTTGCAGCCAATGCCACAATAAAAAAATTAAAATGACAACGGTTATTTTATATTCAAAATACACATCAAAATTGACGAAAGACATTTTCTTATTTTCATTAAAACGGAGACTGCGACATTTGGAAGTCATTTACGATAAAAATGTTTATTATCCTAAACCGCATTCGTCAGTTTTAGCCGATCAATTTTTTTTACTCGCCCGATTTAACTTAGGCAGGTACCCTTCGTAAACTCTTACAGTAGATTATACAATAAAGTTTTTGTTTTATATTTGGGATTAATAGGCTCTCTATTACAATTTATTATTCCAAACAATGATATTATATAATTATTAATTCATTGTGTTATAATATCATTGATTCAGTTATTTTACATTTACTAGAATTTTTGTGCTACATATAGATAAATTTATTTATACGTACTGTAGAAAATAACAATTTTAGTTATTAAAAATTAATAAATACTTAAAGCCAAGTCAGCACATGTTCTTTTTAAATTAATAGTTTTAAATAATCCAATTGTTATTGTATATTTATTTTAGATTTTCCTTATTCTCTATCTCTTCTCGCCATTTCTATTTAAATTACTTGATAACTCATCACTTTTTAGGTTGTAGAGCCACGTTGCGGCTATATTATGGTTGTAACAAGAATGGGTCGGCTCAACCGGGGTAGGACCACGCTCTCATGGAATAAGTAAAGTAAAGTTACAGCCTATATACGTCCCACTGCTGGGCACAGGCCTCCTCTCATTTCTGAGAGGGTATTAGGGCAAGGAAGTGTCCACCGCGCTGCCCCAATGCGTGTTGGCTACTTCACAAGTGTTCGAAAATTTTTTTTTCTTATTTCTCAGACATGCAGGTTTCCTCACGATGTTTTCCTTCACCGCCGAGCACGTGGTAAATTAGCACTTAAAATTGCAATTAACAATTTCATTGGTGTCAGCGGGGATCGAACCCGGTTTGCTCGCGTAGTGTACAATTTACAGCGAGCGCTAACCATCTGAGCTACCACGGCTCCTCATGGAATACTAGCGTAAAATAGCAGCTTAATGCTGCTGTGTTTTGTATGATGAATGCGTAAAACCGGAGAACCTTTACTGGAAACAAAGAATTAGTTCGTGTTCGCTTATATTCACCTCTGAGGACTAAGCTGAAATGTCTTATCAGTAAATAGGGACCTTCGTGAAAAGCATTGTCATTTCCTGATCTAAACGACCTGTTCGTCCTGCAGGCATAATTCAGCTACGCCACTACCACATAGAAAGTAAATAACTTTTAAAATTTACTCCTAATCATATTACAAAATAAAACCAACATTCTATAATATGTGTCCGGTACTTGACGGGTACATGCTCTCGTTCATGAGTGCAACTCCTTCATTGGGTGTTTTTATAGTATAAGGGTGACAAACGAGCGCACAGTCCATCTGGTCGGAAGTGAATGCTGTTGCCCATAGACATCTACATCTATCCTTGATTAACAATCATAATGCAGATGCGTTGTCACCCGTGAGGACTAATATGGATGCCTCGTTTCCAGTAAGAAGGGTTTCCGGTTCTCTACACTCACCATACGAAACAAAACACCATTAAGCTGATATTTTACGCTGGTATTCTGTGAGAGCGTGGTCCTTCCTCGGTCGAGCCGACTCATTCGTGCTGCAACCACAATATAGCTGTAGCATTGCTCTGCCACTGAAATAAAGTCCAGTGTTTCACATGTCCACGAAAATGTGTTAATTTCTCAGACATGTAAATTCTCACGTATATCTTGTCGAGCACTTAGTAGATCAGCACTTAAAACTGTAATTAACAATTTCATGAAGTTAACGTTTTATTAGCTTCACGTATATTTATCCATCTACTTAACGAAATATTTTAATGTAATTTTCACCACTTGCAGACTGCCGATTGACTTGAAACTTGAAAATTTTAAAGATGGATGATAATACAATAACTAAACAAGGGTAGAGTCCTAGTATCCTTGTCAGGATCATCACAGCTCATGATAAATGCGTGTCAAGTTTTGAGCAAGACAACAGATTATACTAAAATTAAAGCCTAAAATTGTCTTGTAAGCTTAAATGAGGAATTTAATAGCAGTCGAAAATATGGACGGAGATAAAATACAATCGCAGTTACTGTTTTTGACTTTGACAAAATGAACATGTCTTTAATGTTAAATCGAACGACGAAACGCCTGAGTTTATATGATGATTTTAACCTTGAATTCTCGGACTACTGGGTATTGTGATTCCAATACATTTAATAGTCCACTGGCGGTGTGACGCCGATGATCTGAGATTTTCCAACGTCTATTTAAATTTGTTTTGAAGTCATGACGTGTACGTGACGTATACCCTTGAAACTATTTGTTTTTTTTTTTCAAGTTTACGGTCGTTCCTTTTTGGAAAATAACAATTGTCTTGCATCCCGTCTTTTTTTATTTTTAAGTACGAATATCAAAAATTTAAGAGACCTTTTTTATCGTTTTCTTAGTCAACATGTAAATCTCCACTGATGGAAATAGCTCTCGATAGATGTATGGAGGATTTGCCTTAATTACCTCGCTATTAGGTCGATTGACGATTACACCACCGGACATCTTGCACCTTTGATACTTTTACTCCATATTGGTCTGAGTAACTGAGTATAAAGCGAGTAACACACTACACAGATACATAAGATATCTCTCTCTATAATCCAATGAATTAACATACGCAGCGTGAAAAAATGTAACCAACCTATATCGAAAGATGATGACAATATTATCTACTCATACAATAATTAGATATACGTCTGGCGTAAGCAAGGCGGCATGGTTATACCGTCATCTACACCATCACCGTCGTCTTTCTGGCTTTTCGTATAGCAACCTCTTTCGACACCCACGGGATGAAACGTAGTGATGGATTTCCACCAACACATAAAAACGTTTAGCCTAGTGCGTCACATTGCGAAATATTGCAGAGATTTTAACAATAACCCAACAGAGAGATGAAAGCGATCGCATCTCAAGCGGATATAAAATCTTGAGGTTCTTATCACCATCAAAGCACTTGTAATATTGTCTCCTCTAATAGTTTACAAGCGCAGACATTTAATACACAAAATCACACAATTTCTCCGTAACAAAGCAACAATACGCCAGCGGTCAAGCTCCAGTCAAAAATCTTAGATAACGCATTTATTACAATGTTAAAACTGCTAGAAATTTCTCCTACGTTGCGTTGTGGACATATTTTTCATGCAATTGTTTGTAGACCATAAAAATATTCGATCCCAAAATTGACCCCAGGTCCGTAGTATTATCACATCATCGCGCTTAGTCGCTACGCTATCAATCCGTCAAAAAAATGAGAAATCAAAGTTTCAGTAAACATGAATTTATTTTATGTGTCTGACAAAAAATAATACTAAGTAAAAGCCTCAGTATTTACAGTTTAGCACAGCATGTATCAATATAAAGTTACTTATAGTATATTATAAATAAAATCAACAATTTAACAACAATACAGCAAAAAGATTTCATTCATCCTTACTGATATCAATTTCGAGCACATTCTTTTTAATTTTATACTAGCTGCTGCCCGCGACTTCGTACGCGGATGATGTTGCTTATGCCAGCGATAACGGGGTCGTCAAAATCGAAGATCTGAAACGTCTGATGTCGAATTCTAAGAGCCCGGGGACGGGAAAAAAACGAGATGATTCGAGACGTTCCAGATCTTTCATTTTTGTAAGTCAACACGAAATGCCCATCAGACTAAACAACTTTTGCTAAGACGTCATTCCTATATATGTTATAATTTCGCTGGGCTTTGGAGTTCCACAACAGGTGTTCCAGATCTTCAAATTTATTCTCACAGCAGAAAAAACTCTTCACGTGGAATATTTTTTGCTATGGCACCATTTTTATATCTCTTATACTTTAGCTGGTCTGTTGCGGTTCTGCATCAGGTGTTCCATTTTCTAAAATAAATTATAGCCTATATGTTACCTAGACTTAACACCTATACAACAAAAAACTTTCTATCCCGTATATTTCACCGATCCGGTTCGGAATGCACCGGATCCCAAGGGTACACTGAATTAACAATAATATTGCAAATCCCTTCACACTCACGCTCCTGACTGCTCTCAAGTGATCGAGCAGTCTCAGAGCGGATATTCTGAAAACTCAACCTTTGATCCCTCTGTGTAATCGTTTCGCATGCGCGAGACAAAGAATGACGATCACGATCGATAGCTAAGCGCATTTCTCGTTGTTCCACACTTTCCTGAGATCGAGAAGCAGTAGTGCGGACTCGTTTAAATTCTAGTCGTAATTGGCGCTGCGTGCTAGTTTCTGCGGACAAACTTAGTGCATTACGCTCACGGCCAGCACCTAGCCGTTGTTAACGCTCTGCGTGGGTTCGAGAGAAACTACTGCTACTATTAATTAACCTGCGCATCTTAGAAACCCTTGAGTTTCGAGACAGATTTGATCTTTTTCTAAAAGGCATAGATAAAATTCCTTCTCAATCCGATACTAACGATATTCTAAACAATGTAAAGTAATCGAATAAGTACGCGTAAGAATTGCTAGTAAGTAGAAAAATAATAATTATTTGCAGGAAAATTAAACACATCAACCAACACAGACAACAAAGGCACGGTAATATTATCTATATAATATTACCGTGACAAAGGTAACCCCCGTTTCTACAGGATGAGAGCGGCCCATCGGGACCTATATCACTTTTTGGGAACAAAACCATAGTGCGATCTAACTCGACGCCAAAGCCATCTAGTTAGTAAACGGAAACTATATATTATTTAACCAAATGAATTAGTTAAATTATTAATTAAAACTAAATTGTCGTTAATTTAATAGACAAGTACACTATTTTTGCATTAAAAAATACGGTAACAGCAGCAAGGAACAAAATTAAGAATTACATACTTAAATCAATTACCTGCAACAAATGTGCTTGGTAAGATATAACTTAGAACCAAAAGTTTGACTTGACTTCATGATAGTGTAACCTTGTTGTACCATCAATCAATCTGTTTAGTAATATTGGCGTGAAACTCTCCATACAATTAGATAAGACATGTAAAGTTCTCAGATTTCCTAATGCACATAAAAAGTGCAAAAATTAAACAAAAATTACGATTTTTCTAAACAATATTATGGGATTTAAAGTCGCGCCATTTAATGCAATAAACGGTCGCCTGACCTTACCGCTAAATTCCCCGTTGACATATTGTTAAACAGCTGTTCCCTTGCAATTTATAATATTCCCGCTCCTTTATAAAAATAGCGTGATTATTATGTTCCCAGAGTTAATTTTTTTTATTTTAACTAATAACATGTTATTTTGTGCATTCAATTACGAATAAAAACGTTTTAAAATCAATACTGCTTACCTCCTATAACATACGGCGTGATAGTACGTAGCGTAAAGCCTTCCTTGGTTTACAAAGAACATTTTTGCTGAATTTCAATTCAATCTATCCAGTAGTTTTCGCGTGAAGCCGTACCATACACACAGACAAACAGACAAAAATTCTAAAAGGTCACTTTTTGTCATCAGTTACGTTTTTCTAACAAAAGCCACTTATTTTTTCTCGAAAATACTCAATGTACAGTTTTTCTTTCGTTACTGTTTTATTAAATGTATGGATACATAGGTTGTGTTAATATCTAGCACAGTAGAATATGCCTCATAAACCTTGTAAGGACATGATATTGAGTAGTGTGACTTAAGGTCTGTGCTGCAGTGACTGGTATGGTACTGGTTTATAATATTAAGCTTAGTGTCTAGACGAGGAAATCTTTTTGGGATCTTAAATACAATTTTGGGCAGTTTAAGTTTACTATAATTAATATGTGCAGGAAAACCAAGTCAAGCATCTTTCTGCGATTCTCAAGGGTTGACAGTGTAATATATAAATCAATGGGTTGACATCTTGAAGTTAACAAGCCTTTTTTATTTATAAAACACACTTACACTTTGAAACGTAATATTAATAACTAACCTTTATCATCCAAATTGATTTATATTATATATGGAAAAAATATTACACATTCTTACAGTGAATTGAGAGCAGTATTTAAAAAATACACCCCTATTATTTGTCTAATTCGGTCGAAATCTCTATGAATTGTACTGTGACGTCATGTTAGACGGATAGACCAAAATTGCGGGGATTTCTTGTTGCCGTTGACAGCGGAACCCTAAAAAGTTTCGGACACACTCGATCATACAAATTACGTTTTAATCTTTCTTATCAAAAATTTATTCACAACAACTCCGTAAGTATTTGTACCCAGATCATACCACTTACACACTGTTTATTATATATTTCGCTATAATATTACATGAGTAAAAAATATTCCCTCATGTGATAATTTTAAGCAATAATAAAACATAGATATAAAACTTAGTACTTTTATCAATAATTCATTGCACACAATCAATTCCGCAAGTTAATAAGTCCGTCTGGTAGGAACCTATTTATGTCGCCCAAAAGCAGTGCTAGCACTGTTGTGTTTCCGTCTGGAGGTTATATATGGTTATATAGACCCAGAGTAATTACAGGCTATTTATTTTAAATTATAAGATATTCCATCTTAGTTCCAGAGATAACGCACCTGTAGCATTCCTTGTTTAAATATGGTTGCAGGTTTCCATGTACTGCAATAGGCTCTTTTTATAGAATAAGGGTGACAAACGAGTACAGTCAACAATCCATCTGATAGATATCTATACTTCACAATATGCTACCATAGACATCTACATCTATCTTCGGTTTAGACTCTACTACTAAATAAAGATATGTTGTCAACTTGTTGTCACTCCGGTTCTCTACACTCACCATACCTTACACAGCAGAATCAAGGATGACTCACGCCAGACCGTGTCCGGTCTGAGCCGAGTGTCGACTGTAGCACGGTCAACTAATATTACATATATTTTGTATGGACGCACTCACGCTATACCGAGCGGCAACCGAGTGACGGCCGAGCAACGGACAACGCCCGGCAACAACTCGGTCTCTGCTTGTAGTTAGAGATTTATCAGATTCTTCATCGTCCAGAGCGAACTCAATAGCCGCTAATTCCAGATCGTCAAACTTCAACATGATTGTAGTCTAGTTATAACACTATTTTTGCTCGGACGAGTATACTGCATCACGGCGCAACGGTAATTGCTCGGTCGAGGCCCGTCTTTGTAATTTCAGGCACGGGACCGGCTCGGTGACCGTGCTACGGCCGACACTCGGCTCTGACCCGACACGGTCTAGCGTGAGTCATCTTTCAAGCTACTATTTTTACGCTGTATTCTGTGAAAGCGTGATTCTTACCCGGAGGGTCTGACCCATTCATGGTGCAATTGTAATGTACCAGCGTGGCTTTACCACTTGACACGGCCCATGTCCAGTAGAAGTTTTATAAAAAGAACTCACCCCAAAAACACACCGTCAGGCGAGCTCGTTTGACATTCAGACTAACAGTCAGAGTCTTGCCGGGAGTGACATGTTACAAATAAATATAACAATCATAGCAATATACATTTCTGTGATTCATGTGACAAAATAAATAAGAGTCCACCTGATTGTGATTAGGTAGCTACCGCGGCCCATGAACATTTATGACCAACTTCAAACCAAGAAGGGTAGAGATGCGTTGTCTTCTCTGAAGACCAAGGTTAAATGTCTCTGAGCCTTTAAACATATTGAGTCTGTATACCCTTCAGACCGTAACACGGCAGTACACGCGCCTAGTCAGACAGACTCCTTGCTAAAAAAGAAGTCCTATCTATACCACGTAGTAAGTTTTTTTTAATAGGATAAGGTGACAAACGAGCACACAGTCCACCTGATGATAAGTAGTTGTGGCAAACATACCGACATGCGTTGTCATTCGTGAGGACTTAGGTGGATGCCTCGTTTCCAGTAAAAAGGATCACCGGCCACTCACCATATGAAACACAGCAGCATTAAGCCTCTATTTGACGCTGGTATTCTGTGAGAGCGTGGTCCTTCCCAGGTCGAGCCGACCCATTAGTGCTACAACTATACTACTAATATAACTGCAGCCTGGCTCTACCACGTAGTAAGTATGGGGAAGAGCTTGCTTTCCTGTACAGCAACAATCACACATGACTCAACAATACCAATCAACTCTATTTATATTCAGATTACTTATTTTTTAATCGTTAACGTCATCCAGACTGATAACGCGTAGCTTGTCTTTTAACCTATAAATATTTCTTATTATCAAAAGGTCTCGATAGAATACTGTCTAAGCGTTTAGTAACGATACTGCGGGTTAAATTTGGCTGCGATTTAGTTTTTTAAAAGAAGTATGAGTGACAAACGAGCACACACACTACCTTTTTATAGGTCTATACGAATAAAAGAATGATGTAAGAAAAAAATATACAAATGCGTTTTCACCTCAGGCGGGATCCTTCCCTAATCAAGCCGACACAATGGACACAATACAGTGTGGCTCTACCATGCATATAACCAAATTTTACATGAGATTTTTAATCTAAACAAGTTTATTTATTTATTCATATAAGCCTATCTAGTAATATTGAACTGTATTGACAGGTCTTATATATATATATATATATATATATATATATATATATATATATATGCCAAGCTTGGCAAGCACAGTTTTTTTATTACTTTGCTTCGTTATCAGAAAGATGCTGCTACCCATATCGCTTATCGATTTCCTCTATCGCATTTTGCGACACCTACGGGATGATATGAAATAATGTATTCTTTCACGCCTCCACTACTACGCAACCATACGGTGGTTTTAAAATTTACTCTTAATAATAACTTCTAACCATTTTACATGGTATAGCAACGCTGCAGCTATATTAGCAATATTGTAGCATGAAAGGATCGGCTCGACCGTGAAAGAACCACTCTCTCACAGAATACCAGCGTAAATAGCAGCTTAATGCTGCTGTGTTTCGTATGGTGAGTGTAGAGAACCGGAAAACCATTCTTACTGGAAAGGAAGCATTCCATCTTAGTCCTCACGGGTAACAACGCATCTGCATGTGTCTTTATTCATAATCGAGGATAGATGTAGATGTCTCTATGGGCTACAGTAACCACTTACCATCGGTTGGGCTGTGTGCTCGTTTGTCACCGTTATCTTATAAAAAAAATGTGGCAAACCTCCATTTATCTGCGTCATTTGCTTCCAAATTATTACTTTGCATTTAACAACTAATGATTTAACTAATTAATTGACAGAATAGGGCTAATGACAACTAATCATTAGATATTACTCATGCATTTGTTGAGTCACAACTTACGAAATGTATTTCAAATTACATTTTTAGTCTTTTTTTTTTTGCATGGGGAAATGCCTACGCATACCCGCCTCGCGGGGGCAAGGACGGGTTATGTCGGACTCGCACCGACTAAAACCCCATGGTGTTCCACCTTTGTCGCATATTGGCAGGGCTACGGGAACGCTTTCGCACACATCCGCGGCCCTACTAGCGCCTGCCGCCCCATGGCAGCACCTCCTCGGGAGAGGAAAATTCCTCCCCGTTCTCCTTCCCAGGTAAGGTGCACCATAACACATGGCGCGCCTTCCTCCACGGCCTCCAACTACGTCTGTGCAACAGACGCCCCCGCGTCCGATGCACAAAGGCCATGGGGCCAGGAAAAACGAGCACTTAGAAGTACTAGCCTTCCCGACCCCAGCGGCGGATCTGGTCTATGGCTCCGCCGCCAACCAAGATTCAGCTGCGGAGGGTAGGGAGAGCGGCGCCTCGCAATACCGACAATCCTCTCCCCCCGCAGCCCCACCACCACCGCATCAACGGTGCGGCCCCGTTTGAGTCGCGAAGGATAGGGCGAGTGGCGCATCGCCATACCAACACTCCTCTTCCTCCGCGACTCCACCTCGGCTGCAGCGGTAGAGGGTGCGCGAGTCCCCACTCGCTGCAGTCCACCAGCACACATCCGAAGTGGGCTCCCCAAGCCCACTCGGAGCGGCCACCTCAGGCCGGCCCTTCACCTCGGGCCAGCCACGTGGGTTCCTCTTTGTTCACCGTGGGAGACCAAGCCACGGCTACTAAGCCCCCCGCCACGACAAGGCGGGAACCCGTTCGGGGGGGGGGGGACATTTTTAGTCTAGCTCTTAGACTATAAATAAGTAACTTTGTATTAGTAATTAAGAATGTTTTGAACTACATTTACATACAATTAGAATATGCCTGGCGTACGACCTCTCTGTGGAATAGTTTACTACCGGCGATTTTTCCGGACCGATACGACCTAGGGACCTTCAAGAAAAGAGCTTACTCCTTTCTAAAGGGTCGGCAACGCACCTGCAATTCCCCTGGTGTTGCGGTTGATCGTGGGCGGCGGTAGTCACTTAACATCAGGTGAGCCGCAAGTTCGTTTGCCCCCTCTTCTTTAAAAAAATACCTACATAAGCAAGATATGCTTAATGTATACTCTAAGGTTTTCAATATATGCTTAATGTCGACGGCCTAAGAACAACTATGCTGAAGAGAATCTACGATTGCCGCAAGCTTTGGTGTCGTCTGTCGACATAGCAGTATTAGAGGTACCAAAAAGACGTCTGTCGACCTCGCTTTCACAATACTAACGTACGCTGGAGTGAATTAGCAGCATAGCGTTTTAACTTCCCGCTAAGAAAATTGAAAATTTTCAAAAATAGGGAAGTTATTGGTTTCACCCCGATTTTCGAAAATCGAGTTTTCATCAGATCTGGACGTTTTGAGATCTCAGGAAGTTATTCTGACTAATTTCACGTGGATGTCAATACGGATGTATGTACGTGTTACGTGTGTCGAACGTCTTGATCGATTGAGATGCGGTTTGCGGCGTTTTAAAGATCTCAATTTAGAATAGGTTGAGTGATAATATGAACTGAGAAAAAGATTTTGAGAAAGCTCAAAAATAAAATTTTGGAATAACTTTTAAACGGCTTTACCGATCGATTTCGAAAACTAATCAGATCTTAACCCCAAAAAATGACATCGAATGCCATTCATTCGTTCGTGAGATATAGAAGGAGAAAGAATTGTAAATAAAAAAAACTTTTTTTTTTAACATAACTTCGAGATTTCGCAACATAATTTGATAAAATTTGGAGCGCTTTGCATTTAAAATTAGCGGGAAGTTCCAGGGATGGCCTGCAGGGTCAACCCATTTTTTATTATTGATTTGGTTTCTTAATGTGCTATCTATTATTTATACATTATACCTACCTATTTTGCGGGTAGCAGATGTCGTTACGATGTTATTATCTTTAGATACACATTGAAAGTCGTATTTTAATGCTTTGTCTTTATATTCCTAATTTCTTTTATTACATATGTAGCGGCGCTGTCGTCGCCGCCACAAGCGAAAACACACCGAAGCCTAAATTGCGCTATCAACATTCCGAATCATAAACAGTATATATAGAACATCTCCGAATTATCGCACGGAGTGTTGGCCGCTCCCCGGGCAGAACACCTTGCCCGGCGGGAGATCTCCCATTTTCCTTCCACGGCCACACATATTATCTTTTATTATATTACTGTAACTATGATATATTATTGTATACTCGTATTTTTTCTTCTTATTACTATTTCATAACCGTGTTTGTTTTTTTGTATTACATATAATATATTATTTCCCTTTTTGTAAGTCTTTAATATAAGTGCCGAATTTATTAAATAATTTTCACATCGCAGCATAGCGTTACTGTTTAATTTTACATATTATATATATCATCATCATCATCATCATTACAGCCCTTCACAAGTCCACTGCTGAACATAGGCCTCCCCCAAGCAACGCCACAAAGCACGGTCCTGAGCCACCTGCATCCATCGACTTCCTGCATGTCTTACCAGGTCACATGTACATGTATGGATGTACACATCATCGTTGGAGCCACACGCAAGTGTGAGTAACGATCCAAGAGCAAGTCTTACCCGACACTATTCCGATGATATCCCGGACGTCAGTCTGAGCGAGATTAGAATGGCTCTCCAGCACCTTAAAAACGGCAGGGCCCCAGGCGAGGATGGAATTACAGCGGAGCTTCTGAAAGCGGGTGGAACACCGGTACTTGAAGTCCTTCAGAAGCTCTTCAATTCCGTCCTCCATGGTGGCACTACTCCGGAGGCGTGGAGCAGAAGTGCGGTGGTCTTGTTCTTTAAGAAAGGCGACAACGCTCTCTTGAAGAACTACATACCGATTGCCCTTCTGAGCCGCGTCTACGTGCTGTTTTCGAGAGTCATTACGAATCGTCTCGCAGGCAGACTCGACGACTTCCAGCCTCCCGAACAAGCCGGTTTCCGAAAAGGCTTCAGTACTATAGACCACATACATACCCTGCGGCAGATTGTACAGAAGACCGAGGAGTACAATCTGCCACTTTGCCTGGCGTATGTGGACTATGAGAAAGCCTTTGATTCCGTCGAAATTTGGGCGGTGCCACAGTCCCTTCAGCGGTGCCAAGTTGACTGTCGGTATATCGAAGTGCTGAAGTGTTTGTACAGTAGGGTTACGATGGCTATCCGAGTACAGAACCAGAGTTCGAAGCGTATCCAACTGCAGAGAGGTGTAAGACAGGGTGACGTTATATCCCCGAAACTCTTCACCGCTGCGTTGGAAGACGTTTTCAAGCTACTGGACTGGAAAGGATACGGTATTAACATCAATGGCGAGTACATCACTCACCTTCGATTTGCCGACGATATAGTCCTTATGGCAGAATCGCTGGAGGACCTTAGCACTATACTCGATGACCTCAATAGTGTCTCCCAACGGATAGGTCTTAAGATGAACATGGACAAAACAAATATCATGTTTAATGTCCATGTCACACCTATGCCGGTAGTTTTTGGGAGCACCATGCTCGAAGTTGTTGACGAGTACGTTTACCTGGGACAAATAGTCCGACTAGGTAAATCCAACTTCGACCGAGAGGTCAATCGACGGATTCAACTCGGCTGGGCAGCGTTCGGGAATTCGACACATCTTCACGTCAAGTATACCTCAATCTCTGAAAACTAAAGTGTACAAGCAGTGCGTGTTGCCAGTGATGACTTACGGATCAGAGACGTGGTCCTTCACCGCTGGCCGTATGAGGATGCTCAAGGTTGCTCAGCGAGCTATGGAGAGTGCTATGCTCGGAGTTTCTCTGCGTGATAGACTCAGAAATGAGGATATCCGCAGCAGAACCAGAGTGACCTACATAGCCGAACGGATTAGTAAGCTGAAGTGGCAATGGGCCGGCCATATAGCTCGAAGAACCGATGACCGATGGGGAAGAAAGGTTCTCGAGTGGCAGCCTCGTACCGGTAGGCGTAGTGTAGGGCGACCCCCCACTAGATGGAGTGACGACCTGGTAAGACATTAAAAAAAAAAAATATATATATATCACAAGGACGGGAGACCTTTTTACTGGTGATGAGGCTTTTCAGTCATCAGGGTTCCAGGGGTGACCAAGCATCTGCATTTTGATTCTTTATCGTGATAGAAGATGTAGTATATTATGTCAATATCAATGAACTACATTATTTAATAACCATAATCATAAGTCTTAATTTAAAAAACATCCCTCTTATATACTTAATATAAAAGATACAGGCTATATACGTCCCACATTTTAACTGAGGTACGTGAAGGGTAATATGGTCATCTTAAGCTTTGCCCCCCTATAAAACCAAAACTAGAAGGAAGTCAGAAATTAAAAATTCGAAGTCCTATACTATAAATAATATATTAAGAAAAAATATCAAACAAGCTTTAGCAATAATTAGAAACACTGAAAAATTACCTACGCTACATAATACTAAAATCGACTAAAATATTAACTACTTATATTGTCAAGTGTCAAATTGGCGTCAATAAAACAGCACGCTTTTGACCCTTTATTATTTGAATAACTGATGAAGAGCTATTGTATCACAGAGCCATCTATGCAAACAAGGCTGTAGTTTTTCAGTTATAAGAAAGTGACCATATTAACCGGATGACCATATTATCCTCACGTGCTATATACATTGATGTAGGAATTATCCCGCTGCCCTGTTTCAGTTCGCCTTAATACGACAGACCTAAAAATGCCTCCGGCTAGTACTTCGGTTGTCAATTTTACCACAGATTAACTAATAGTTACGCAAATTCTACCAGCAACTAGGCTAACGCGATTTCACCTAATCCTATCCACTATGCTCAATGTGTTACGATAACAAAATTGATCAATAAAGAAGTTAGAACATATAATTCCAACTACCTTGAAAATAATAATGGGGTCCCACAAGGCAGTATCTTAGGGCCCATATTGTTTATATTGTATATCAATGACATATCTGATGCGACAACTCATGAATGTATCACATACGCTGATGACATTTCGGTTATAGTTAGGACTAAAAAAAAAAAAAATTCAATATATAATCACGAATTGGACGTAAATAATACAATTGATAAGGTAATTGAATGGCTACAAGCTCACAATTTAAAAATTTACTTGGCAAAATCAAATTTTATTCAATTCAATAAGTCAAAACATAACCAATAAAATTTCAAGCTAAATATTACAAAAATCGATGAAATCGAAAAAACTAAATTTTTAGGTGTTATTATAGACCAGAATCTGAACTGGAAAACACATATCGATGATGTTTGTAATAAAATAAACAAATATTCATACGCCCTCAACCGAATAAAAAAATTGACAGATATAAAAACGTCTGTAATGACTTACCGAGCTTATGCCGAGTCTAAACTTTGTTACGGACTGGTGATGTGGGGAAATAGTTCGGATTGGAATCGGGCATTCCTTGCGCAGAAAAAGTGTATTAGAGCAATCTGCGGAAAACGAACTGACGATTCGTGTCAGCCTCTATTTAAAGGTCTTGGAATACTGCCACTACCAGCATTATATATTTTTGAAATTTGTATTTTTGTTCAGAGATACAAACAATTATTTGAGAAAGCTTGTGAGGTGCAGTCTACTCGCTCACGTCACAAAAATACGGCAAAAGTTGCCTTACCATGTGTGTCCGAATATACAACAAACTCCCTGACGAACTTAAAACCCTAAACATTACATTGTTCAAAAGGAAATTGTACAAATGGCTCAATGAAAATAATTTCTATAGCGTAAAAAATTTCTTGGATAGTAAAAATTAGATTATGTATCGGATAATATTTATTTATTTAAACTTTCATTTAAATATTATTGTTAAAGTATAGTATCTATCGCATCATACATATCGCATATCTTTAATTAAGTTATGCGAATTTTCACTAAGTATTGAAATTGACACATTTTAAAAATGGTTATTGTTGTTTTATGGCGCTACTCCTAACGAACGAACTTGAGCATTCGGTCCGCCTATGCTTTTACACTCCACACGCTCTCGCTACAATATATCGTGTAAGGAAAACTACGAAAATGTTTTCTTTATAAAATCGAATTTTAGTCCTTTGAAAAATAAAAATTGATGAAAATTTTAATTAATAAATAGCCTATCCCTTGGTGTCAGTCGCAAAATAAAATAATGCTTACTTTTTGAGGAGATGCATGTTATCAATGCAAATTATCTATTTCACATTTTTGTGGTTTACTTTTAGGGAGATTCATCAAGTATTTACTCCTTTTTACAAAAAATTGCTATTGGCTATTATGGAATCAAGATTATGTGGAAATAAAATAGATTTTTATTAGTTGATAGGTATATCTTTATATTCAATCGACGAAAAAACGGAGGAGAAACTAAATTCGACGCGTATATTTTTAATACTTACGCTTATATACGCTATTTTTTGAAATGTTAATGTTTATCGCTGAAGATTTCACGTTGCATTGTTAATTTGATTCGATTATTTCTTTGAATTTAAGGTCCCAAATGAATAAGCATCAATAAATTAAAATTTATTGATCTTTATTCATTGATTGCTTGGCGCCGACTCAAAATTACTGTACTTACATTAGTTTAAGAACTTAGTTATTAAGGTTAATAAATACTCAAAATTTTTTGCTTACGGCATATATATTTTTTTTCGGCGGTAAATTTTTTTTTTTTTGTAAAAAAGTTTTTATAACAAGTGGATGGGTCCTAAAAACCTCACAAATAACGACTAGCGCGACATTTTGCTCAAACACGCACCTTAATAACACGCTGACAACCCTGTTAATGACCATGAGTTTAATAGAAACCAATTATTCCAATGTTACACATAGACACTTCAATTTTTTTATTTTTTTTTATTTTTACGTGATAGAGCCACGCTATATAATGGTTGTAGCACGAATGCATGCACAAATGTAGGCCCTAGAGAGCATAGTGAAAGCGTGGCCCTACCCCGGTTAGTAGTGGTAGGGCCACGCGCTCATAGAATACCAGCGCAAAATAACAGCTTAACGAATGCTGCTGTGTTTCGTATGGTGAGTGTAGAGAACCGGAAACCTTTTTTACTGGAAACGAGGCATTCAATCTTTGTCCTCACGGGTGACAACGCATCTGCATTTTGATTCTTAATCGAGGATAGATGTAGATGTCTATGGGCCACAGCAACCACTTACCATCGGGTGGAGCTCGTTTGTCATCCTATCTTATAAAAAAATATTTTAATCGACTTTAGTATGGTGTAGTATTGGTTGGTTTTTCGAAGTGTTCGTAATTATTGCCAGAACTTGTTTGCTATTTTGTTCTTAGTTTAGGTTTTATGGGGATTAGGGCGGAATTAATGTCTATCGGCATTCTCTATCAGTCAACTGATGAGCGACGAGACTTAGTGGCATTTGCATATATATGCGTACTATGATAATACACTAATAATATACACAATATTAACATATTTGTGCAAATATATAAACAAAACATGTATGATATATAGATATATCTAATATTAAAATATATACGTATAATCAGTTCGTTTCAAAAAGAAGTCATAATATCTACACTTTTGTAACAAATTAACGTAGTACACGTTCGCCAATCAGCAGGATTGGCGAACCTAGCACAAATCCGCCCAACAACGGGCGAGCTCCATGTCTAGCAGTGAAGTTCTAACCTCCATGAGTGGAGTGGACTTGACTAATAAAAAAAGAAAACGACGGTATTGTAAAAACTTTTATGTTATGAATATGCCATGTGGTGACATTGAGCTATTATGTACTACGTACTAGAGGAGATACTGCATTCAGCTACTCTGTTCCACTCAACTGCGGTGCATGCACCGCACTTTAATCAGTCACTCGCTAGGCGCTTGTAGAGTTGTCACGTGTTGTGTTGATTTAAAAAAAATCTCTTGATAAAAATATGCCGTCTTGTGTACTTAGATATTGCACAAATAATTCAAGAAATGTCAGTAAAAACCAAGAAATTACTTTTCATCGGTTAATAAGATACTTAATCAATAAAAAACTATTATAAATTAATAATAAAACAAATTATTCCTAAGACGCCATCTCGTATCACGCGACATTTCTGTGGATACTTAAGTTTAGGACGAATATTATTATTATACACACTTTTTTAAAAATACATTTAGTATGTTTTTTTTTTATATTTGACATAGTTACCTTTTAAAATATTCAGATAAAAATATCATTAAAATGTAATTGTGATATAATATTATGTAATATTACATTAAATAAACAAATATAATATACAAAATAAAAGACAAAATTTAAATATTGTTCTCGATATAATTAAGCTAAATAATACAAATACAATCTATTACCTACGGATCATTCTACCTATGTTTATTTTATGATAAAAACCATCCGCGCGGACACAGAGTAGCGCACATTTTTTGTTTGAGATAGCTGTTCTAGTACGTAAGTACATATTACTTCAATGTGTGGTGAGCTGTTATTACATAAGTAGATTAATGCAGCCGGGTAATTGTTTTAAAAATTATTTTCTTATTAAAGATGGTTTTTGTAAATGCAATTTAATTAAGGTACGTGAGGGTAATATGGTCATCTTAAGTTTTGCCGCCCTGTAAAACCAAAACTAGGAGGAAGACAGAGACAAAAATGCAAAGTCGTATAAAATAAAATAGCAAAAAAGCTTTAGTAATATTTACGAACACTTCGAAAAATCAACTTAAAACAAATTAACTACACTAAAACATACAAAAATCGACTAAAATATTAACTATAATGTCAACTGTCAAAATGGCGTCGAAAAAGCAGTGCCTTTTTTACCCTTTATTATTTGACTAGCTGTTACACGCGGCTTCGCCCGCATGGTCACTGGGAAATGAACTATCCATTGCTTTTTGAATTGAAGGAAAACTGAGTTTTATAGATTTGTCAGAGATGCAGCCATTAAAAGGAAACTGAGCAAAATTGATTCGTCAGCCTATTTACTCGTAAATATTTTGAAACGCAGCGTATAGGAAAGCATGAAAATAGCCTTTTTATTCAAAATGGAAATGGGATATTTTTTTATTAAAGGAAACTGAGCATAATTATCCGTCAGGTATGCAGACTTTTAAAAACAAAATGAGCTAAATTGATTCGTCAGAGATGCAGTTTTCTGAATTGAAAGGAATCTGAGCCAAATAAAAGATCCGTCAGAGATGCAGCCTTTTGAGTTGAAAGGAAACTGAGCTTAATAGGTCCGTCAGAGGTGCAGCATTTGGAATTGAAAAGAAACTGAGCTAAATAGGAAATTTTGAATTGAAAGGGAAGATCTGTGGCAATTCTGATTAATTGATTGTAGGAATTTTGGAAAAAAAAACTAACTGAACATTATTTTAAGACGGTACTGTACACAATGTTATATGTTTTTCCATTCGGGGAATGAATGTGGAGATTCTGGGCATTTGACCCACGCGAACATGCTACATACAGCTGACCATGAGAGAAGCACGGTTTTTCTAAGTTGACCCCCGCTACCTGTAACGTTTGCCCTTGCGCTTTATTAATTGTCATTGCAAAACTGAGCTTAATAGGGAACTGCAACCTTTTGAATTGAAAAGGAAGATCTGTGGGAATTATAGGGATCCGTGGTATAACATTTTCACTTTTTCCTACGCCTGTCAAAATTGTAGCACCGATTATGTTCCGCTCAAGATGTGTCACACGCAGCCTTGTCCCGTTACATAACCGAGGAGCATCTAAATTTCGCATTAGCATGACTGGGACGCCTAATTTTAATTGAAGCTTATGTGAGGGCACACCTGACAACTCTAGAGAATTTAGAAACTCTGCGGGATATGAAGTGCTCTGTTCTGTGTCCATAACTGTGTCTACTGACAAATACTCTGTTATTTCTCCTGCTACTTCGCTTAATATATCTAAATTTATTTTGTTAACGCTCTCATTTTTTGGTGCAAGAATCGCCCTTTCATATAACCATTTGTCTTCATGCATGTTGTTCGTTAAATCTGAATAAACGCTCGCAATTAATTCGGAATGACTCTGTACTAAATTACAAAAATCTCTCGTCAATTTAACGCAGCCCTCAGCATCAGTTTCCAACCGCCCATCGCCAATTTTTAATAGTGTGTCAACATAGTTTCCAACATTGATATCATTATACAAATGCATTCTCATATTCGTAGTTAAACTGAATTTTATCACCTTGTTCCATAAAATAGACGACTTGAGGCATGCTTTAATTTCATCTGCAGGTGTGCCCTTTTGAATGACAGGTAAAGTTTGGCGAAAGTCACCAGCCAGTAAAACCACCATTCCTCCCATTACATCGGTATTGCTGCGCAAAACCTGGAGCGTTCGATTTAGTGTTTCTACAGCTTTTTTATGCGATATTGTACTTTCGTCCCACACTAAAATTTTGCATTGTCGTAGCATTATACCTCGTGCACTATTTTTGTAAAAAATATCTTCCCAGTTCCTCCAGGGGCATCTAAAAAGAAAAGTGCAACATTTCCAGATTCAATTTGTCCTAATACTTTGTCAAAAACTCGTTTTTGTTCGGGAAGCAAGCGGGGTACAAATTCGGCTACTTGCTGCTGCAAAGCTGGTATATCGTAGTTTGTTTCACGTATAATTTCATCACTTAGTTCATTTTCGGTTGTTCGCTGAGGGCTTATCATTCCAAAGTCGCTTAATTTTTTGCCTAACATTGCCATTATTTTATCTTCAATTTTTCCAAATGCTTTATTATAAATGTGTTCATTGTATGTCATGTTCGCGTGTGTCTGCTGTAACCTTCGCAAAATATTTTCCGCCATGTACTCTTTATATTTGTCCCACAATGCATGTGCATTAGTTAGCCCGCAAGATGATATGAGAGTTGCATAAAGATCCCTAATTTTGGCTGGTGACTGGCACTGCACAGCTTCCATGGTTTCATCCCAGTGATTATCGTTTTCTAAAAGATGCAGAGCTTCACATGCTTCTCTATAAGTTGCGCATTCCTGACCGTTGATAGTTTTAAGGTCTTTATATCCTGTAGGACCCCGAACATGGTGCAGCAGCAATCGTAAACAGAAACATTCAAAATTAGTTACATGGACGGTATACACACGACCACGGGCATCTGATGACTTTACACCGGGTTAATTTGCAACAGGCGCGCCTTGAATATGGCGTTTCCACTCTTTCCTAGATGTGTTCCAAGTATAATAGCGGGGGACTTCAGAATATAACAAAGTTTTTGCAAAGGGGTCGGTTTTACAAAGTTGAAAGAAGGCTGTTAGTGTAGTTTTTGGCGGTGATGCAATTCTTTCTTGGAAATTTCTTTCGGTGAAATATACACGCTCTCCATTTTCTAAGTGCACAGCAAGGTGAGTAACTGTTGGGTGCCTTTCGTATAAAGGGAAGCCAAGGAGACGACACGCTGCCTCGTTACTGCTGACATAACGCCCTGCTTGAAAGGTCTGTACTTCATTAACGGGATTTGCCTCACCTTCACTCCTGAGATTAAATATTGCTTGGTCGCTTCCTTTATTTATGTACTTACAGATATACTTCATTCCGCGGACAGAGCTACATGCTTCTACATTAATGTGGGCATTAAAAATTTTACATAGAATGGGCGAATACGGGACAATCCAGCTGTTATCTAAGGTTTCGAACGCTCCAGAGCGAGATTTGATTGTAACTTTCCTGCCACCATCTTCGGGAGCTCTGCGTCTGTATAAAGGGTAGCGATTGTCATTGTGCACTGTTTCTTTTAATAGCTGTTTAGGGAATTTCTTTGTACATTTTCCTTCTTTCATACATTGCGATATTGAATTTCTTGCTCCACATGGACCGTGAATCATATTTCGGACGATGGTATCATACAATTCTTTATCTTGCTCAGGATCCGGAATCTCGGCGCTTATTATGTCTTCTATTGGGCTGGGCCGCAACTTCTCTTTAAGCCATATTAGAATGTGGGCATGCGGTAATCCTCTTTTTTTGCCATTCAATTGAATACATGAAGCACTGAACCTCTCCGAAAATTTTCCCTTTGTTAATTACATACATTAATTTTTGTACTTTTAATCTAAATACTCTAGCAACTAAATCGTGTCTGTCAGTACTTTTTGGCCCGCATTAGCTCCTCAGTTATTTCTTTCCATGTGGGTTGCAAGTAAAAGTAACAAAAATATCAGGTCTTCCGTAAGTTCGTACATAGGCGAATGCGTCTTGTGTGTACTCATGTAGGTAGCGGGGACTGTTAACGAATGATGAGGGCAGAATTACCATTTTATCTAAATCTCTAGGGTTTACATTGGCGTCGCTAGAAACTGCATCTTGTAAAAATTGCAAAAATGTATATAATTCTCAGCGCGCAGCTTTTTTTGATTTAAAGATATACATATAACGGAGACGTTCACTTTCTACCTTCACATACATGTCTACAAAAAATTTATATAATAATAATAATATAATAATAATAAGCTTTATTGATAATTATACAGTGAATATATGAAGTATCTGATTGCTGAACTAGGAATTATACCTGTATCTCAGCAATCAGCGCCCTCTCCCAATTTTATGACCTAATACATTAACAATAAAGGTTCAAAATAACAAGAATGTTTCAAAAGGTATAAAAATAATATACTACTTAATTTACGTACTAACTGTGTGTTGAGTGTTAGGGTTCAAGTGTGCGTGTGTGTTTGTGTATGTGTGGGTGTGTGTATGTGCGTGTGCGTGTGTGTGTGTCAGCAAGCGTATTTTTGCGTTTGTGTATGCATGTGTTTTATATGTACTTATAAATAAATGAAAATAACAGGATTCATCAAGCGGATTACATTATAACATTAAACAAGTCCTCCGTTTCTTCATAATTTAATGATAAAAGCCATTTTTCTACCTTCTTTTTAAATTTGTAAAGTGGAAGTGGATAAAAGTCAAGAATTTTGTTTATTTTGTTATACAAATGTACACTAAGATAACCATGTTGGCGCCTGGCAAAGGACGTGCGGAAAGCGGTTGGAGTCAAGACATTAACTATTGTACGTTTTCTTTCTATTTTGTCTTTGTCGTATGCAGTAGCAAGATGTTGTCTGCTTATAAGTTGTAAAATGTATAACTGCCGAACAGTAAGAACTTGACAATCACTATAGAGTGTTCTAGTTGGGAATCTAAACGTCTTAAAAGTCATCGTTTTAAGCAACGACCTTTGGGCTCTTTCAAGTCGCAAAATGTGGGTTTTGCATGCGCCACCCCAAACTCTAATACAATAGTTTATTACTGACTGAGCAAGCGCGTAATATACTACGCGAAGTGTATCAAAATCAGCCACATACCTTAATGAAATAATTAAAATAAACCATACATTGATGAAATAATTGTCTACACCGGGCTAAGAGGTTAAAATAATTTTCACGCAACATCATATGATACGCATAAAAATCCATACATGATACTTTTTTGTTCGGAGTAGGCTCCTTTGTGACCGGGTTAATGAGTGGAATTTGAAAATGATAACCCTCTAGTCCTTTGCAATAAATCAATGGGTATTGCAGAGCGTCATAAAACTTGTGTGAATCGGCTACCCGTTGCAACGTATCAACACCTGCTCGCAAGGCAATGTCTCACCACTAATTACGGCTGCTATTTCGTTTATCAAAGGTGCATTGTAGCGCCTTTCATGCTCTCATAGAGGGGTCCGATCTGCGTAAATGACGACTTTATAATCCTCTTCAGGTAGGTTTTCTAAAGCAGTTTTAAATGTTTTGACTAAAATGTTACGTTCATGAAAGAATCTTTGAATTTTGAACACTGTGTCTCTCTCTATTCCCTGGATAAATTGGCAGCGACGGCCTACATCAATTTCTTCGTCACCCATAAAATATACTTCTAAAAGTTTGTTTTCAGCTGGAAAAAGTGAACCTATTCTATGATAAATTTGCCATTGCACCGTAAATGTAGGCGAAAATCCCGACATTATTATTTCCAGGTCAACTCCGAAGGATGTCATTTGAAAGCATGAGTCATATTTCCGGATCCTGTTTAAAAAACGCCGTGACTCATTAGCATCATATAAAAAGAGAGTTTTCAGCGGTTCTTCTGGTTCCCCAAGTAACGGAAGAGACACTTTGCCATTGGAACAGCACATGCCTGCATTCTCATCTTTCCATTTTAAAGCGCTGCAAAATCGACACGCCTTGTCCATCAGTCCGATAACAACTAACCTGTAATTTTAATAATTAATCAACGGATCATAATTGAATGCTGCGTCATTAAAAACCGACCAATTGTTTCTTTGAAAATTTTGTCGACGTTCAGCTTGGAGCTGTGCATTTGCATCTCTTCGCGCCTGTACTAGACAGACTGTTCTAGTGTTTCAGATGCCCTTATAGTAGATTGACGTTCAGCTTGCTCAATGAGTCTGTGTTGAGTTTCATCAGGTGTTTCCGCGGCTCTTAAGGCGGCCTGACGTTCCGCTTGTTCGAATAGCCTTTGCTGACTTTGAGCAGGTGTTTCAGTAGCTCATAAAGTAGATTGACGCTCTGCCTGTTCAAGAAGCCTTTGCTGACTTTGATCAGGTGTTTCAGTAGCTCTTAAAGTAGCTTCACGCTCTGCCTGTTCAAGACGCCTTTGCTGACTTTGAGCAGGTGTTTCAGTAGCTCTTAAAGTAGAATGACGCTCTGCCTGTTCAAGCCGCCTTCGCTGACTTTGAGAAGGTGTTTCAGAAGCTCTTAAAGTAGCTTGACGCTCTGCCTGTTCAAGACACCTTTCCTGACTTTGAGAAGGTGTTTCGGAAGCTCTTAAAGCAGCCTGACGCTCTGTCTGTTCAAGACGCCTTTGTTGACATTGTGAAAGTGTCTCAGATGCTCTAAAATCAGCCTGACGCTCTGCTTGTTCTTGCCTTCTCAGTTCAGCATCTTCTAAAGATTCTAGCGATCGAGCTAATCTTTTCGCTTGTCTTTGAGAAGATACTCTTGAAAGCCTGGACTTACGTTTGCGAAGCATTATGAAGTAACAAAAAACCTATTTATAAAAAAACGTTAAAATACCTAAAAGGAATTAAATTTCCTTTTAAATATTTTTTTTAAAAGCAAATCCAAAATATCTAAAAGAATAAATATTCCTTTTCAATATTTTTTAAAATCAAAACAACAAAACCAATTCAAGACACAACACGAATCCGAAAACGATAGCCAAAAAAAAATCGAATCAACTTAAACCAAATCACAAAACAAATCGCAGAAAACCAAAATCGAAAGCAGTAGTCAGTATAAATATAACCAACGAAAAAAGAAGTAAGTGTATAGGTACCGTATACCCTATCTATACTATTAATATTCCTTTCAAATATTGTTAAACAACCTAAAACAACGAAAACCAATTCACGATTCTAAATAAACAAAATCCAAAATCAAAGCCAGTGTCTAAATATGTATAAAACCAAATCAACAAAACCGATCCAAGAAATACACAAATCCGAAAATGAAAGCCAATATAAATCCATTCAACCATAACCAAATCACAAAGCAAATAACAAACAACCGAAATCGAAAGCAGGTAGTCGAATAAGCTACGAAATAGAAACAATTTAAGCGTATAGGTACCGTATGCACTATAAGTTGACGCGCGGCTCAACGGCGGGAGTTAAGTACATGTCAGGAAACATTTCGTTACCGCGTTTTAAAAACCTAGTAACGACATCTAGCGGAATCAATTTAAACTATGTATACGTTAGTTAATAAGAACTTTCAAAAAATATTTTCCTTATAATTTTGCACAATTTTTCTTATTGAAAAACAGATTCATTCATAACCACATATAAGAACTGTATTCATTTCCGTTCAATAAATATTACTAAGGCTTACTAAGAACTGTTTCTACCACAGTTAAAAAATAGTTAAGGGTGAAAGCGTGACAGGTGGTGATTGTATTTATTATACTTACTTATAATCACGCCTGTAACCCTTGCGGGGTAGGCAGAGCATCAACGGATTACTTAATATCGTCGGGAATGAGGCTGTAGAGTGATATAGGCTACTTTTTTTCCGCGGAAAAACATCTCATTTCCGTGGGAAAATAGACGGAAGGAACGGGAATGAGATGTTTTTCTACAGCCACCGAACTATCCCCATACCAAAATTCATGCCATGCCGACGCTCTGTTGCGACGTGAAAGAAGGACAAACTTTTGCAACATATTCTATTTTCCCACGGGAATGAGATGTTTTCCCCGGGAAAAAGTAAGCTATGTCACTCTACAGCCACCGAACTATCCCCATACAAAAATTCAGCCATGCCGACGCTCTGTTGCAACGTGAAAGAAGGACAAACTTTTGCAACATATTCTATTTTCCCACGGGAATGAGATGTTTTCCCCGGGAAAAAGTAACCTATGTCACTCACAGCCACCGAACTATCCCCATACAAAAAATCATGCCATGCCGACGCTCTGTTGCAACGTGAAAGAAGGACAAACTTTTGCAACATATTCTATTTTCCCACGGGAATGAGATGTTTTCCCCGGGAAAAAGTAACCTATGTCACTCTACAGCCACCGAACTATCCCCATACAAAAATTCATGCCATGCCGACGCTCTGTTGCGACGTGAAAGAAGGACAAACTTTTGCAACATATTCTATTTTCCCCCGGGAATGAGATGTTTTCCCCGGGAAAAAGTAACCTATGTCACTCTACAGCCACCTAACTATCCCCATACAAAAAATCATGCCATGCCGACGCTCTGTTGCGACGTGAACGAAGTACAAACAAACAAACAAACACACTTTCGCATTTATAATATTAGTATGAATTTACTGATGAAGATTTATCGTATCACAGAGGCATCTAATGCAAACAAGATCGTAATTTTTGACTATAAGAAAGTGACTATATTAACTGGATAACCAATTACCCTCTCGTACTATATTTATATAACGTACATAGTATATTAATATCGTTAAATAATATTTAAAATGTTCAATCTTATTTATTTAAAAGGACCGCGATCCCAAAAGATTGTGGGTTCGAATCCGTCGTTCAACTATTGTTGTTAAACACAAGCATTTTCAGCTTACCACTAAAGCTTAACCCTAGAAGCCTTATCTATGTCTACGAGGCGTACACGCATTCGGAAACCGTCTATCTTTTTATAACGGGTAAAGTTGGCGATTTGTGCGGCTTAGCCAACTCAGTGGCCTCCTAGAGCCTGCTGATAGTGGCCGTACCGCTAAGGTAAGTCCCGCTGATTTCGACTTATTGACATGTAGTACACCTGCGAGGCGTATGTTTAGGCTTTGTGTAACTTTTAACCTAGATTGTGTGATTACGCTATTGTTAGTTTTTGTGTTTTTGTGGTAATACTGACGTTGTTTTAGATAAAATATGTCACGATCAAAACGGCTAAACAGTGCCGATGTTTTGGCGATCTTAGACGAAGAAAATCATGGTCCTCTGAGAGGTTCAGCGTCAGAAGAGGAGGATCATCAAGCTGTGGATGATGTTCTAAGTGAAGACGAGAACGATTATGTTACTGACGAGATCTTCTCTTTACGATCTGCTTCCACTGAAGAAACTGTCTCAACAACTGCTGCAGCAGCTCACCCATCTACTCCTGCTCATTTTCAACCTATATAAGTCTTGGGTTTTGACAGCTCAAGACTTCTACGTCGTGTCTCCGGAAATACACTTCGCGTTTAGAACGAATGTTTGGTCGACTACCAAGGGTCAATCATCTCAGAGAACTTCAGCAATGAATATGATCAAGAACAATAAAAAAAACCTAAATAGAAGAAAGTTCATGAAGCAGCTCAACACAGATTTGGCCAAGCCTTGAATGGAGATGAGACTTGAAGCGCCGACTTTGAAAAGATCTTTACGAGAAAACATAAGCCATATTCTCGTAAAATCTACTGATCAAGTAATGAAGTTCAGAAGGGAGAACCTGAACCCAAAAACCGTAAATGCTGCACTTTTTGCTCTTACAAAAAAAGAGAATGCCAAATTAGTGTGTTATAAGTACAAAAAGTCAGTATGTTGCGAGCACAAAGTTTATGTGTGTGTAGACTGCTCTAAGCTTTAAGCTAGTCTGTGAAAGTCTGATTTAATTTAATAATTGTGCTAAGAAAAAGTCATTAAATAGTAAAAAACATATAAGATATTTAAAAAAAATAATGTTACCGTTGATTAATCAGAAGTTACTTTTTTGTACGAAACATTTTCCATTTTGTTGTAATATAAATAGCTGTGATTAGAATTTTCATTAATGAATCTGTGTTTTGTAACTAGAATAAATGCCTATCATAGGTACGGGT
Source organism: Parnassius apollo (assembly GCA_907164705.1). Taxonomy (NCBI): domain Eukaryota; kingdom Metazoa; phylum Arthropoda; class Insecta; order Lepidoptera; family Papilionidae; genus Parnassius; species Parnassius apollo. The sequence goes on from CAJQZP010000393.1 coordinate 4,303,958, forward strand.
CCTTAAAAAATCGCAAATAATTATACTTTAGCCCAGAAATGGTTATTTATATATGCACGCCTCTGAGGCGTATGTAAAGTAAAGGGAATATTAGTAATGTGAATAGCATTGATAGTATTTAAATTATCTGTTATCATGGCAACCATTGCAAACATTACCTAGTAAAAAAAATTCAGTAGAAACTTCAAAATGTAATAAAAAGCTTATATTTTTAAATAGCACACAAACGCAATACAATGTATTAACTTAATTAAATAAATTCGGTTTGTCTTTTAAAAAAAATTGCAGTGATTATGTATTTAACCGGCACCGGCATTAAATATTCGTTCAAAAGCCGTTTTCCGTGATCCACTTTTAATAACTATTATCATCAAGAATGTATTTACATTCACAGATTATAAAATAAAATAATACGTCCAACGGCCCCCCCTAACATTGACCTGTGGTATATTAGCCGCGTTCCAAATTCCTTGCTAAACGAAACGCTTCGATTGTGCGAAAAAAATGGATATTTTTAAGTCGGTATATTTTATTTATTCGTGGCGCAGCTGCGTTGTTGTTGAACTGATAAAACTATACACAGGGTTGCCAAATGCTAAACATTAAATTATCTAATAATAAAATTTGTAATTAAATAAAATTTGTAAATAACAGTTATATTGAATTTATCAATATAACTGTTATTTATAAATAGCAACGAAGTAATTCACGGGTTTAATTGCTGACTAACTTGAAAAGTAGGTATGGAAATTATTGCTATTGTGATTTTATATGTATAGATAATAAAGGTCATTAATTATGATTGCTTGGGTTGTGTTCAGTTCAGATGCTATGTACATGTGCTGTTTCTTTCAAACTAGACTTTTACTCTTAAATGTTAGTTTTTCCAATGTTTTTAAGTTTATATAGAAGTTTTAGAGGACAATTCTTTTTAAGTTAATAAACACTTAGTCAAATTGCTTACTGGGATTTTGCCATAATTACTGCAAATATAGCTATATATAACTCTATATAGACTTATAAAATTTATCGGTAGGTACTAACGATCAATTCTCATATTGTCTTATTTATTTTTATCTTTTATGTTTTTATATATCATTTTATTTACTATACCAGAACCGTATAATAAAGGTGGGCCGAATATTCGTTTTATATATTCTGTATTCGGCATATTCAGCAGGTTTACCGAATATTCGTATTCGGCCGAATACTTTCTAATTTCCATAAATTTCCATGAAGTGGTACTCAAAGTATCCACTGTATGGAAATGTACTAATTGAGTAATGCCATGTCTTTCATAATTTTACTGTTGAAATTATATTTAATTTATGAGTTAAATCTAATTGTATAGCGTTACGGTTTTGAGGCACTGTAGATTTATTTCCAATTAAGTATAGCAAATAGAAAGCTTGATAAAATTTTGTTTGCAAACAAACAAAGAAACATTACATTACAGTCGTCAGTTTCTCTAAAATTGGTCCAAATAGTAGTTAGATCTCCACTCATTTTTATCACATACTTATCAATTTTCACTAAGAATACTTTTTTCTCACAAAAATAGTCAAAGCACAAGCATGTGTCGGCAATTTGCTCAGTACTAGATAATGCAATAACATGTCAGGTGTGGCGGGGGAAAGAGGGAAGGCTCTGGCGCTAATCCCGCGCGCTTTACGTAACAAGTTTCGACATAAATTGATTAGGTACCGAGGTAATCCTGCCAAATAATGTTCGGCAATTTTACCGAACGTTCGGCCGAATATTCGTATTCGTTGAAATCCATATTCGGCCCATCGCTACTGTATAAGTGTAAGTTGCTGAATACATGTCTGTATCTAATCTATGATAATTTATTTATTTACACTTAATCTTAACGAGTGATAACTTCGCCAGATACCCACGGAATGACATGGGGTAATGGATACTCTTACAGGCGAAGCTGAGGCGGCTAGTTTAGAAATAAGATTATGTAACATTAATTAACCTTACGCTCAACAGTTTGTATTCAAACACATCTGCATATATTTGGATGTTCATAATATCATAGTTTACAAACAAACAAAGACATACTTTAAACTGTGATAATATGGAAGTGCATATAGTGGCGTCACAGTGCATAATATGATGTACAGAGTTATCCATTGGGTATTTTTAATAAAATATTTATTAAAAAATCACTTTGTCAGACCCTCATTCTCAAGTAAATTAGAAATTTTCTATTTAACAGAAAACAAATTAGTTTTATTATAACTGACAAGCAATTTTTGCCACTAATAAAAAAAATACCAGGACTCTTGGCAACCCTCAGTATCACGACTAGCGCGCGTGCCGGGACCGCAAGCGGCTGAGTTTTATCGTATATTTGACACGCAGTAATTGTTGAATAGTACCTATTATTACAGTACGTTATTTTTATACATACCTACCTACCTACTTTAATAATTTTAATGATAACGATCATGGTGGCGGTGATATCCTTCTGGCTGATTGCCTACTGCTACTACCTACTACTATAAGCGACAGCTTGACTATTTGGTGGCAACTGGTATTTGATATCGATTCATTTGTATATTGCACTCTTGTACGGATTTATATAAAACTAAAAAACAAACCAGTAATAAAAAAGTAAACGCGGACCGCAAAAACCTAAAAAGAATAAAATGATTTCTACATAACAGCTTCAGAAGTCAAAGTTTAATTTTTTGACCATTTTGAGTAGACTAAATTATATCACATGCTCAAAGTAACAATTAGAATGCCAAATAAACAATTACATTAATACCTTTCACTCCCTATTTTCCCACCCTTAGGGATCGTTTTTTGTAGTATTAGGTACAATTATTTATTCTGTGTATTAGGGTGAAAAACGAGCGCACAGTCCACCTGATGGTAAGTGAATACTTTGCAATTAAACATCTATATCTATCCTCGATGAAGAATCAAAATGCAGATGTGTTGTCACCCCTAAGGACTAAGATGTAATGCCTCGTTTCCAAGAAAAAGGGTATCGGGTTCTCTACATTCGCCATACGAAACACAGCAGCATTAAGCTGCTATTTTAAGCTCTCACATTCCCCGGTTGAACCGACCCGTTCGTGCTACAACCATAATATAGCTAGCTTGACTCAACCCCGTAAAAAGTATTTTCTCCGATTTTAATTCAAGAGTATTTGCACCAGTTTTTACATAAAAAAATTACATTTATTATTATTTTACCATTCAAAACTTATCTTTATATACTAACTTTTTGTGAGATTAGTTATATCAATTTTGAAAAATGAATTAAGTAATTTGATGATAATGATATAATTTTGTTTTGTTGCAGAAACAGAATTATTTATCAGCATGTTTAAGACGTGGGATTTAGTTCATTTGTCGTAAATCTCCTATTAATTGTTTGTGTGTCATTTAAAAAAAAAAATAATAATTTACTACGTATTATAATAATTTACTAGCAAAATTTTTCATGAGCACATCTTCGGAATGTTAACGATTACCTTCTAAGTAAACAATAGGTGCTTAAGACTTATGGTACAGATTATCTAATAATCACTACTCATGGAGTCGCATAGTTTTTAAAATACTATTTACGAACTGTCAAAACGAACTTTTCTATGGAAACCATTCAGTGACGTCATAGTTGTTTTATTTGTCTACTCCGCTGGTCTAGTGGATGTAAACGCGCCTGCTGGTGTGGTCCCGGATTGGGGCCAGAATCTGTTTTTGGGTTTTTCTGTCAAAATATTCTCAGAAACAGCCCAGAGTCAGGAAGTTTGAAGTGTTTCACCATCGTGCCTCGGAAACCACGTAAAGCCTTTAATACTGCACCTGATCTCTCTCCGGTCGTGTCGGATTGCCGACCCATCTGGCTAGTCTTCGACTCGAGACTTCTAGATACTGGCCGCGGCTACGAGCACTTAACGCGGTGACCGTAACTCAGTCTGAGACGATATTATTATTCGTTTCTTATAGTCAAGTAAACATCGTGTTTATATATTCTTAAACATTAAAATCTAATTTATATAATTTGAAATTCAATTCTAAGAATAAAAAGTGACGTGACCTCGGAAAGGCGCAAAATACAATATTTATTTTTTATTCATCATTCAGCTATTGCCATAGTTACCACGTTTGGCAGGCGGATTGGCAACTGCGGGTTTTTATCTCCTACTTCGGTTTCTCTCTGTCGCCTCTGTCGACATTACGATGATATGGAGTAGTGGATACTTTTTTATTTCTTTCTATTTTATTATATATTTTTAAGAAAGTAGTAATAAAATAAACAATTTGAGATATTATTAATTCAACATCTGCAACATAGTAATCCTAAGGCCGACGTGAACACTACATTAAATGTATTAGCAAGCTATTATGTACCTATACTCTATGGTCGTCACAGATTTTTTTTATTACATATAAATTATAAAAAATATTTATATGTGGTAGAGCCACGCTGCAGCTATATTATGGTTGTAGCACGAATGGGCCGAGGAAGGACCATGCTCTCATAGAATACCAGCGTAAAATAGCAGTTTAATACTGCAGTGTTTCGTATGGTGAGTGTAGAGATCCGGAGAACCTATTTTACTGGAAACAAGGCATTCCATCTTAGTCCTCAGGGGTGTTAATCAAGGATAAATGTCGATGTCTATGGGCCACAGCATCCACCTACCATCAGGTGTACTGCATGCTCATTTGTGTCACCCTTGTTCTATAAAAAAACAGCTTTCTCATTTAATTCACGCTTTAACGTCAACACATATACACTATCCGGTCATTGATATTGAATAATTTGGATTATTCTTGAACTTTGAATGAAATCGTTAGATTAAGAAGGGCCGGTGTTTTGGCCTTATTGTATATTAAACATAGTCCGATGTACTAGACCTAGAATGTGATATTTCATTACACATTAGCGAACGCGAACCGCCACTTTTCGTTCTAGCAAGTCAATGCCTCTGCTAAGATAACTCGATACGACTCGTTCTCTCTAATACGACCAAACACAACGTCTGTTAAACCGGTTGTATCCGATGAATTGGTTGCCTGCGATACCTCGCAAATGTACTCAGGTTTGCGATACGTAGCGTGTTTGCACGAGACGCGTTTGATGTATTGCGTCCTTGAAAGTATACTTTGATACGTTTGTTGATTTAATTTAAATACAATTTAGGGATGTGCTGGCCTAGGGTTACATAATATGCGCGTATGATAAGATGAAATAGAATAGGAAAGTGATCTATGGAGTCATAGCAAAGAATATACTTATATTATTACTAAGTGTTCGGGTGTTCGGTAGCAAAGCGTTTACTGAGGAGTTTTGGCGGGAACTTGGCCGTCGACGGATTGTCGCTCCTGTGTTGTCGCTTGAATAATGGTTTGAAGTGGATTTTGATCCGTAAAAGTGATGCGATTTTGTGAATAATTAAGTGTCTGCGCGTGTGAACTATTAGAGAAAACGACGAAACAAGTGTTTTGATGTTTATATAAACCTCAAGTTATTTTGATCGCTTGGGCGCCTCAAGAACTTGAGAAAAGGCAGAGACATGCTACAGTGGCTCTCGTCATCAACTGTACGCTAGATTAAGCTGTCGTCAAAATCTCCTAAAAACTTCGCAATGTGACGCATCATCATATTATGAAGAAAAAATATATAAAAAAGAAGATTACGAAGAAGATAAATAATAGGCTCAGAAGGGCTAGAACCCGGAGTCGTAAAGCCAGTTAAATAAAAAAATATAAAAAGCGTTTACTAAAATGTTGACATCTTAACTTCCCAAATGTCAATTTTCTTCTTAACACCGTCGGACTTGACGCGATTTTAAAATTACTACACTAAATGATTATATAGGTATACAATATTAAAGACCGACTACTAAATTTATTTTAATGAAAATACAACTGAATCCGGTCACAGTTTAAAAACTATTTAAAGAAAAATAATATTTTTTTTGAAATATGATTTAGACCAGTGATTCCCAAAGTGGTCTATATCGACCCCTAGGGGTCTATGACAACCTGAATGGGGTCAACTTCAGCGATAAAAAATTTGGGGGTCCATGAAATGAAAATGGGGGCCCACGATAGTGGATCTCAACACATACACTGATAGTACCTATTTACTTACATCATACTATCTTATAATATCAAAACATATACATTATTTATAAAAGTACCTGTGAAGTAAAAAATTTATTATAAGTACATATATGTTTATAAAATTGTGTAAGTTGTAGGATGTTGGTATTCGCTTTGTGGATCGCAATACATTTTGAACTAGTAAAAACCTGAGAGTCGCAGTCTCAGAGCTTCGCTACCTTGCACTGACTTGTTCAATTCGTCACTCTATAAATACGAATGGGTGGGACAAATACGTTTATTCGTTTCCTGAATCTTGAAAAGGAAAGTACTAAGAAAATATTTTAAAAAATATAAATAGATAGTATATCACACAAATTATAGTGAGTCAGTGTTATTTTGTTTGAGAGTGCTGGAGAAAAGTAAGTACATTATTTTTTATTAAATTTTAGTTTTGTACTCGTAGTTAGCAAAGATGGATAAATTACGCCAATCATGACTTTTATATTAGTAGTTTAATATTCAATCATGCAAAATTACACGAGTACTCCTCAATAGTTTCTTTTTGAAAGTTTTAGCAATCGTTATTATAATTACAGTGCAATCTCCGTAATTCGAGCTAATTGTTGCAAGAAGATGTTCGAATTATGGAATGTTTTCGGAAAAATCAAAAAATATTTTTAATATACAGCTGCTGGATTTTCTGTCTTATTTAAATAATTTAATTTTGCCCACAGATGACTGATGCCATGTCCGAATCTAAAAAGAAATGTAGACAGTACAGTGTCGATTATTGAAATTTGGCTTCATTCCATCACTTCCGGACAAACAATTGCCTATGTGCCTTTTATGCAACAAAGTTTTAGGCAATGACGCTGTGAAACCATCTAAACTGCAAGATCATCTGAGAAGATGCCACACTGTTAAAACAGAGAAAGATTTGAAATACTTTCAAACACTCAAATATAAACTTCAGAAGAGACCTACACTGGACAGAATGTTCGCTTCGACGTCACAAATAAATGATGATGGTTTGCGTGCGTCTTACAATATCTCGTTACTTATGGCAAAATCCAGAAAACCGCATACTATGGGAGAGAAGTTAATTTTGCCAGCCGTTGAAGAGGTTTTAAAAACTGTTTTACACAAACCTGCATCTGATATCATTAAAAGAATTCCCTTAAACAACAATACTGTTGAAAGACGTATTGATGAAATGAGTTGTGATATTGAAAGCTTCTTATGTAATTATTTGCAAACGACCCATTTCTCTATACAACTGAACGAGTCAACTTTACCTAATAATGCAGCATTATTATTGGCATATGTTCGTTTTATTATGAATCAAGAAATCTATGAAGAACTGCTCTTCGCAAGAACTTTGATAACCGACACTAAAAGGTGAATCAATATTTCATGTTTTGAAGGATTACATCATTGAAAAAGCAATTCCTTTATCAAATATAATATCAGTAGCTACAGATGGAGCACCTGCCATGGTTGGACGTTATCGTGGATTTATAAGCTATTTAAAACAAAATGTGTCAGGGCTGTTAGCAATACATTGCGTCATCCATCGACAACATTTAGTTGCTAAAAATTTGAGTGTTAGATTGCATGAATCACTTCATTTAGTCATTGATGCAGTAAACCGAATCCGAAGCAACGCGTTGATTACGCGGTCATTTGCGCAGTTGTGTGAAGAAAATGACGAACACTTTCATCAATTACTCCTTCACACTGAAGTACGCTGGCTGTCGAAAGGCTTATGTTTGACAAGATTTTTTGCACTTTTTGAGACTATTTTAGAATTTCTGGATACTAAAGATAACATTTTAAAAGAAAATTTAATGAAGAGGAAAACAGACATCGCCTATTTAACAGATTTGTTTACAAAATATAATATAGTTAATTTGCAATTACAAGGCGACAGTTTCAATTTGATTAAAACAAAGTCCATCTTATCAGCGTTTCTTGCCAGTTACACCACCACAGTTTACTGTGCGTAAGGAAAATGTTTGTGGAGTGTAGAGCTTTCTGATGGCAACGTGAAAACATCGTTAACTCAATACCATTCCCATCCACGTTGTTACAATATATCAATATAAAATTTAAGAATTTTCTTTACATGGCAAGCCTCTACAGCTGTATCGTGGTTGTAGCACGTGGCCTTGTCCCGTGCGTGATTCAAACCCTCAGCCCTCAGCGCCGTAAAACTTTGCTAAGCCCATCTAAGCCGACATAAAATTCGTCGTTATTAAATTTTATATGTGCACTAATCGTCTGTCGTGAGTTCGGTGTGATACTAATCGCTCCGTCTTCCGGAAAGGGCAAAACAACGTCTGCCACGCTAGCTAGTTACTTACATTTATGTTAAAGTTAGAGTTACAGACTATCATATATGTCCCAATATCGGGCACAGGCCTCCTCTCATTTATGAGAAGGTTTTAGGGTGTTACCACACCAATCGATCGATGACATTGATCGACGTCGCTCGATGTCGATCGAATGGTGTGGCAGTGTTAGCTGATCGACATACTGGCGCGTTGTTCAATCATCGATCGACAATTAATCGATGTGTCATTATCAGTACCTTTCAAAATGTATTCAGAAGAGGACGCGTTATTGTTGGCCAGTACGCTCTTGCTCGTATTATTATCACAGAGACACAAACGCAGAAGACTCTGAATGCGATTTTTTTAAGGCCATGGATCGCTTATTTCATCTGGGCGACATTTTTAATAGCAGTTTTTTGGATGCCTTTAGAATTATTAACAATGATATTGATAATCTCTTATACATGGTGGCTCACAATTGGTAATTGGTAATAATTACAGAAAATCAATTTATAAAATATAAAATCGGGTGACAATAGGTCGGTGGAGCGGTGCGGGTTCCTGAATAATCAAGCAACTCGATCGATATCGACTAATTCATTCTACCATCGATCAATCGGTGTGGTAACACCCTTAGGACAAGAAAATGCCCCAATGCTTGTTAGCGAAATTCACATGTTTTTACTACTAGTTTTTACTTTGAACAGTGGTAGAGCCACGCGGTAGCTTTTGCTGTTGCACGTATGGGCCGGTTCAAACTGGGGTGGTACCACGACCTCACAGAAGATCAGCGTGAAGTAGAAGCTTTGCTTCTGCCTTTCGTCTGGTGAGGTGGCCGGAGCCCCCCCCCCCCTCTTAACATGGTAGCGGAGTTAAATGTAACACTACCCCAGGAAGGCGCCCCCTGCCACGCTGTCCGTGAATTTCTGCAACATCACTGGAGTTCATTCAAATTTTAACGCCGTCCACTACCATCTGGAAACGGCGAAGCCGGCCTTGCTCTTTCTAACCGAGATAAAGGTGTCTTCTCCAGCTGATACTTCATATCTCACCTACCCGGCGTACAAATCAGAACACTCCTTTGTGCCACGGGCTGTAGTTTGCGTGTACGTCAGAAAGGACATCTGTTTTCGATGCCTCGGCAACCTTGAAGGTACGGGCCTGTCCATCTTATGGCTGCGCGTAGACAGCGACGACCATCCCCACGTCTACGGGTGCCTCTATAGGTCCCGTAGCGATAATGCCTACACACCGACTGATCGACTACGTCCAGATGGCTGCAGACTCCGTGCTACAACAGGTCCCATCCGCAAAGATCGTGATACTTGGTGATTTTAACGCCCACCACGCTGAATGGCTTGGTTCTCGTTTAAGCGATCATGCGGGTAGATCTGTTTAGGACTTTACTTTGGCATATGGTCTGACACAACTGGTTATCTCGCCTACGCGAATCCCAGATGTGGAAGAATGTACCTTCCCTGTTGGACCTTTTGCTGATCTCTCATCTGGACGGATATCAGGTCTCTTGGCTTCTCGGACCATTGTCTGATCCGGAGTATGGTGCCACTCACGCTCCGCACGCAGTTTGCCGCCGTGTTTGGCATTATAGGTCAGCCGATTGGGACGGAATGCGATCTTTTTTTGCATTCTACCCTTGGAGGCGGGTTTACTTCTCGCCGGCTGATCCCAGTGTTGTTGCTGATTCTGTCGCTGATTTGTTGCTACAGGGAATGAAACTTTTTTCCCATCATCTGCTGTACCTATCGAAGGCAGAACCCAGCCTTAGTTTGGTCGCTAGTGCGAAATTGCATTACGTCAAGCAAGAGTGCTACAAATACCAGCGCTTTTTAAGTATAATTTTTTTAAGTATAATTCTGCCTCCAGGTCCTTCAAAAGTGTCATTGTCAAAGCAAAGTCGAAGCACATCGGTAGAATTGGCGAGAAACTAGTGCGTCTTCCTTCGGGATTCTGGTCTCTCGCCAAGGCTGTTCAAGGGAACATCTGCCTGCCATCTCTCCCATCTCTGCACTGGTAGGACGACTCACTGACCCATGCCGCAAAGGACAAAGCCGATCTACTGGGATAACTCTTTGCGTCCAACTCGACTCTTGAAGATGGGGGAACACGCCGCCGATCATCCCGCAGTGTGAGTTCTCCATGCAGGATATGCTGTTTACTCAACGCTTGGTGTGCAGAGCACTCCTCTTCCTGGACATCAACAAGTCGAGTGGGCCTGAGGGCGTCCCTCCTGCGGACGTGTGCTCCGGTGTTGGCACTGGTTTTAACGCGTCTTTTCCGGTACTCCTGCTCTCCAGGCGTAGTTCCGAAATCATGGAATACAGCCTTTGTGCACCCGATCCCTAAAAAAGGTAACCGCTCTGATCCGTTCAACTATAGATCTATCGCCATCACCTCCTTGTTCTCTTAAATAATGGAATCTGTTATTAACAGCCGGCTCATGCTGTACCTTGAGGATCACCAGCTGATTAGTGACCGCCAGTACGGTTTCCGTCGCGTTCGCTCGACTGGTGATCTTCTGGGTTACCTTACTCATAAATGGGCGGAGGCAGTAGAGTCCAACGGGGAGGCGTTGGGTTGGGTTCCCTAGTTCCCTGCGTACTTTAAATCTTCAAGACTACATTTAGTTATGTAGTTATAAAGAAATTAATTTGTTACCCGACATGACCCAGTGTGTATTATTAATTGATACTTGAGACGGGAGACGAGCCGTTGATTGGCTATCAATAGTAGACGGATATGAGAATACAGAACTCTTCAATCCTGCTGTAAATATAATAAAATTCTTGATCTCACTGAGAAGCAACTTGAGAAACTTGAACGTCTTCAAAACATTTGTATAAGATTCATATTTGGTTTGCGCAAATATGATCACGTATCTTGTTTTCGTAATAAGCTCAAGTGGCTTCCTAACCTCTTCGCCAGAATGCTCATATTCTGTCACTTCTTCACAATGTTCTCTTTAATCCTTCCTATCCTTCTTACCTTAAGGATCGTTTTGAATTCCTTCACTATTCCCATTCGAAAGTTTTGAGATCATCAGAGAATTTTGCATTAAAAATGCCTGCCCATAATAACAATTTTATGGACAGGTAGTTTTGGTATCCAAGCAGTCCGTCTATTGAATGCCCTACCTCTGTCAGTGAGACGCGCCCAGTCTTTACATGTTTTTCTGCAACTTGTACACAGTCACTATCTTAATCGTTGAGTTCGTGCCATCTATATATGCAGTATACATTCGTATATTTTTTTGTATTTATTTGTTGTTTACTTCTAATTATATATATAAAATATGTATATATGTATAAATATTGTTTCTGCATCACCAAACCACACAATTTACTGCTTTTTGTAACCTTGTCCATCCAAAGGTTGTCTGGAAGAAATCGCTTTTAGCGATAAGACCGCCCATTGTGACATTATTTTTTTTCTTCTTCTTTTTTTATGTATTAATTTGGTGTACAATAAAGAATTATCTATCTATCTATAATATAGCCTTTATTTACAGCTTTATGGGCAAAAATGTCTTCCTAATAATGACTAGAAAAAAAATATGGTTGCCAACCCGTCTGTCAAACTGTGGCGTAAGAATATCCGCTAATTTTAATATGTATGTATAATACAGTGAATTTCGGTTATAACGACGGCGGAGGGACCACTTTAATGTCGTCGCTATATCCGGAGATCTCTATATCCGAAATAATAAAAAGATATTTACTTATCATTTATTTAATTATGTTTTACACGGTTGTTTTGTGATTTTTCTTTATTTTCAGGGATTTTGATTCAAAACACTCCATAACTTTAGCGCGGTTTTTCGACATCGTTGATATTGTAGAATGTGAAACTCCGAATTGTTTACACAGGTCAACATTGTTTTCGAATAATAAAAGAATTTCTTACGAAAGTATGCTTTAAAATTCAAGGGACGTAAGTTTGACGTCGCTATAACCAAAAAGTCGTTACAACTGAGGTCTTTATTAATGAAATCTACTGTAAGACATTTTTTAACTGAAGTACATTTTGAAGTCCATTTAAGGTTCCGTACCCAAAGGGTAACCGACGGGACCCTATTACTAAACTTCCGCTGTTCGTGAGTCCGTCAGTCAGTCCGTCTGTCAGCGAGCTGTATCTCATGATCCGTAACAGGCGGATAGTTGAAATTTTCACAGAATCTGTATTTCTGTTGCCGCTATAATAAGAAATAATAAAAATTAAAAATTAAAGAAAACTCCCCCACGAGAAACGTGTTTTACTATGGTACGAAACCCTTCATGTGCGAGTTCGACTCGCACTTGGACGGTTATTTTCATCTATGTCCGGTTCGTAACGTAGTGCTGTGTTATCCTGCAGATTATCGCTGAGGCGAGATCCTTTTTGACATCACATAACCGCTAAATCATAAATTTATAATTGTACGAATTTTTAAGTTTCTCAATGTTGTGTATTGATGAAATAAATGTTTCTTTCTTTCTTTTTTAGTAACATGTATTGGTTAATATTTTTTCCTTTACTTTTCACACTGAAAGCCATATTAAGAAATATTGAAGCAGTGTACAAACTTGTAAGAGCCGGTGTGTCACCAAATCCACTCAACTTAATTAAAATGGGTGGAGTGGAAACTAGTGTCGTTTACACGGATATAAATCACTATATCCTACATTATTGAAAATATCGATTTACTCAATATTCAGATATTTTTTATCATCGTTATGAAAACTCGTAAGATACAAAATGACACTACTAAAGGATCACCGCTAGGCATGCATGACCCCTCTTATTTCTGAATATGGAGAAAACAAAAGTCCGGCGCGTTGCTGCAGCGTAGGTACGTCGCCACAGACTAAACATTTACTGCAAACATATTTTTATTACATGTTTATAGTAATTTATTGTCAGCGACGCGGTATTGTAAGAATAGAGGCCCGAGAGGAAAGGGCAAAATAACCTTATGAAATAATATAGTCAGATCGAACTTCAGTCACATCGGCATGTCTCTACGGAGACAGACATCTGCGCAGAATATGGATAAAGTGCCCGAGCCCAAGTATATGCGCAAACACAGGTGCAATCTCTATTCCATCCCTCTTGTAGTCCGATGGGACGGTAAACCGACACGACCGGAGAGAGATCAGGCTCAGGACTAACGGCTTTACGTGCTTTTCCAAGACACGGAGGTGAAACACCGCTAACTTCCTGAATCTGGCTGCTACTGAGAATTTACCTGACAGAAAAACCCTAATCTGATTTTGGCACGACCCGGTTTTTAAACGCAGGACCCCAGGATCAGCAACCTCGTTCATTACCTCTAGACCAATGATATAACAGATGTCAAATGCCTAGGTCATCGACGGGAGTCAGCATCAAATGTGCAAAATGTCTAGAACTGCCGGTCATGGCAATACACGTATAAAACCTTGCGATACCATCCATACCACCTGGATGAACCCACACACCTGGTTCACCACAGTGCGATTTACAAGAAGTTTCCTTCCTCGTACAACTTCCTTGTGAAATCGATTACCACCAGTGATTTTTCCGGACCACTACGACTTAGGGGCTTTCAAGAAAAAAGCCTACACATTTATAAAAGGCCGGCAACGCACCTGCATTTCCCCTGGTGTTGCAGTTGCTCAAGGAGGGCGGTCGACACTTACTATCAGGTGCTCGCTTGCCTCCTTTTCTATAAAAATAACAAACCAGTCTTATTATGGGCAAAGAATATATTATATACTATATTATTACTATGTACTGTGGGCGAAATCAATATTCTAACATTTTGTTTAGGGGCTGCTGAAAAAGTCCTGTCCAAAAGGCAATTCTTATCATCATACATAATCTATCATGATTATCCTTATCATAATCTATGATCAATTTTATATTACTTTTAAAATTGTTGCACAATAATCACAATAAACCTTGACATTGTAATTTAATTCTGCATTTTATTTTAAACTCTGATACTACCTACACCTACACTACCCATCAGATACAAGCGTGTTATGGGGTTTACTATGTGTAAGTAAAGCTAAGTATTTTCTTACCTATAGTAAGTTAATACTTGACTTCTATCCTACCTGGTGGTAGGTAATAGGTAAAACAGCCGAAGATGGTAAACGCACTGACTTACATTTACAAAAGTCTATACACTCTTGCTTTGAAGACACCCACAATCGCATATAAAGACTAATACTGGAAAATAACAGTTACAGCTTTATTACGTTATACTTTGGTCTTCCCTCATTTTGTAGAGGATTTCAGGCTCTTAGGGTAAGGCTGAGTCCGCCGCGCTACCCCAAACCGTGTTGACAGACTTCACCGTGTTTACAAATGATTACCTTTCTCTAAATTTGTCGTACATGAAGATTTCCTCACCGCATTTTACTTCAACACTGAGCACTTGGTAAATGAGAACTTAAAAGAATGCAGTTAATAATTTCATTAGTGCCAACAGGAAACTAACCCGGGTTGAATAAGTTTTGAAATTTACGTCATTTAAAATAACACAAATAAATGACTGATATCTGATATTTTATTTTTGGTTATGTATCTATGTGATATAATTATAATAAATAATAAAATACTACACATTGAATATAGCTATTTTTACTGATTTTATCGCGTTTGATTTCCTTATTTTTTTTTAACAAACGTCGGAAGTTATTCGACTTGATGGGGTCCAAAGACCGTAACCGTAAGGTACCTAAGTAGTAACTTGCTATAATTTATTGTTTTTAATGTGATAGAGATATACCTTATACACATACCTCAACATTGAAAGATAGCGTATTACCTACCTACCTATAAGTGATTGAATAGTTATTTTTATAATGTTTGTAATTGAATAATTACGTTTATAAATTAATTACGTAGGTTCATGTTTTTTTTACTATTAGCTTAGACGACAAGAGTCATAGATAATAATATAGCTACTATATAGGGCAACAAGAGTGGTTAATAATTGTCGGACGAGAAGATCTCCTTTTAAAACTTTTGATTATAAAAAAGGGAACAATATAGATTCTGTGAGGATTTCTTCATAAAATTCTGTATTAACTTTTCTAAAAATAGAACTATAATATATTTATTCGGAAATGCTTCTCCAACACTCTACTTGCCGACAAATTACGGTGTTTGTTTGAGTTCCAGCCAATGTGAGAACGTATCTGAAATGAATGCATTACTTGCTTGGGCGAAAATCTCGTGACACACATTGTAAATATTGGTAATGAAATATTAAAACGTGTGCAAGGTTGTATATAAGTGCTTTCCAATAGATTATTTAAAAAGAAAACAACTACATTAGATTTAGAATTTACCATTTATTTAAAAAATAGAACAAATTGTCAAAGAACAAAAATTATAAAAATAAAATATTTAAAATATGTAATATGCAAAAAAATATTCTATCGTAAGTAATCATAAAAGCTGATAAATGTTTTGTTTATTTAATTTTATCCTCCTGTGCCAACCCTATCAAAATAGCTAAAAATTTTGACAGCTCCTTGGAAGCTTTGCCTCTGTACGGTTTCTTTACTCATGTGGTATTAGTGTAGTATCTCTGCAGAACGAACTCACTGTTTGTTCATTTGTTGCACAAGTATTAATAACCCAGAGTAATAAAAAACTTGAAATAAAGGACAGTAAAAGTTACAGATTATAAAACAAAGGTTATGATTACTATCAAGCTATTGTCATGTCATAAAATCACGTGTGAAACATGCCTCAATCACTTACTACGTAAATAAAACGTCTTGATTATATTATACTCTATGTGCTTAAATTTTACTACGTATTTTATATTTTTTTTATTGCAGCGCTCGTAGATATTGCACATGACATTGACACGTGGGGTATTTAGGTACCGACTTTATTTATCTTCACTTACCTTGAAAAGAGACGTTCTAAACAAGTTAAGCCGTGAAATTTTACGTTTCTTCAGGGTTTCTTATACTAAAGCGTGATGAATGATGATAATGGTTAGAATAAAAGATGTAAATTAATTTCAAAGGATTTTTGTGTTTCATAGCCCCAAGCGGTAAATTTCAGAGAGCGGCATTTTGGGAAAGTAAAAAGAGTTTTGTGTAGGTACTTAGTTTTGTCTTACACCTTCGTCGAATTTTCACCGCTATACGGGTAGGCTGATTCTACCAGTCAGAAAATACCTATAGGCATTAAGTACCTTTGTATCGTCGCTTACAGGGAATGCAATAAAAATTGATATTAACAAAATAAATAAAAACCTCATAAGAACTTGACCGTCGGGGGGGGGGGGGGGGGTTGCTGCTGCTGTATCATCGTTTAACTAATGGTTTCAAGTGGGTTTTAATGCGTAAAAGTGAACCATAAGTGGAAAGGACTTGCCACTTGAGCGGCACGAGACTTAAGACTCTATTGTCTATCGTCATCAAATATCTGGTGGCTTAAGTCGTAGAAATGTAAAAGGTCCGTAATGTGACGCGTCATCATATAGTAAAGAAGTTTTTAAATAAATTATTATCGTCATCATCATTACAGCCGGTCCACTAGTGAACGTAGGCCTCCCCCAAGTAATGCCGCAAAACATGCTCCTGAGCCACCTGCATCCACCGACATCCTGCCTATCTTACCGTCACTCCTTTTAATGGAAGGCCGCCCTACTCTTTGCTCACGAGACAGCTAGAGGACCTTTCTTACTCATTCAACATACTAATATGAAAGAAATTTCTTATTACTAGACACTGACAAAAGTACAACCGTACGACTCCACAGTCCATTCCCAAGGAAAAAAAATCTGTTTTCTAAACATTTTAATTAAAATATAAAGAACACCAAGACATTAAAGAAATAAGAGAATAAAGATAATCTGCACAACCATTTGGCAAGGACTTTGGCCTTTAACCGATTTTATATTTTTAAGACAGCTACTTGCGAAAATGAGGGAATATCTAGGGACGGCAAATTTGGCTCTAGCGGTTTCGTGCTGCATCAGCAATATGAACAAATTAAAATTTAGATGTATTTATGTTACTCTTTCTCTTATGTAGGTAATTCATAAGTTCCTAACCTTTAAATTTTCTAACTGTATAAGTACAAATTATACTTTTGGTTAGGCAACAATTTTTTATTTTCTGAGATACGATATTATCCTTACTATGCCACTGCGTAGGTCTAGGTTACTATAGGTATAGGCAGACACTATAGGTTGTTTCCATAAAACAACTGTTGCTAGTACTTTCGTTAAACCACTGTATTTTATAATTTAACCTTTTTATTATTTTAATACGCCGAGACATAAAATTAAAACGCGACAACAAGATACATAAATCTGCACTACGCGGCATCTTACCCTCTTCTATACTTACATTGATTCTTTATGTTTATTTTTATAATAAAACACGAGTTTAAAGGATAGGCCCATCTAAATATTTTACTCATAACTTTTACATACAAGAAAAAGTAGCGCATATGTCATAATACAAACGTCATATCAAAACACGACGTAACCAGGGTCGGATTTCGTAGAATAATTATCCTAATTGTACCATTATTTCATAGTTTGTAGTAGGTATCGTAATAATACTAGGCGAAAATACCATAATTTTACCTAAAGGTCGACTTGTATTATTATTGGGTCCTTTTACATTTTGATATTAACCCTACGATATCGAGAATTTCTGTATTGTCCCTTTCTGGTCAATCGATGCTCGATCGATCCTTTTCTTTTGTACTCTTTTTGTTTTACCCTTATTGAATATAAAATATATTAGGTACTAATATTCAAAATTTAACTTACACTAAGTTCTTTAGACAAAATTTAAACAGAAATATAAATAAAACGGTCAAAAAACGAAACGTATAGATAAAACTAGATGTGTGACGCCAAAATCCCGGCCCATGGGAAAAAAGTAACATTAAACGTCAAACGTGATATAATTTTTTTAAAATAGTATAATTTTTTTTCCATGTACAATATTTTTGAATGTCTGAATTCTACCCTGGCTTAATCTTGGTAACGTAACTAAACTAACTGTAAAATAAAACTTTATAAATGCGTTTAAATAATAATTTAATTGTAACAAAATTAATATAAGGTTATTTACCGATGATACGATATCCCATGTTTCTCTTATCTTTGTATCGTAATTTTTACATTCTTTTACCACGTAACTAGACATATTTGTGACAGGCAAATCTGTCATGCGCGCGCACCACTGTCGACCGATTCGCGTTGGCCCTAAACTGTAATTTTAGGGCCAACGCATTGGTCCGTTTTAGTTGTTCGGTCGGCCCGGTCCTTACGCTAGTAATATATAAGTCAATAGTTTATATACATTCTATTCATGTTTGAATGTTTGAATGATTATTACTAAATAAGTAAATAAGTTATTTAATATTTGCTCTGAGCTTAATGTAGTAGAGAAAACGAACTATTTAAAAAAAGTAATTGTTATTTCAAGCAACGAAAGGAAAATAATTTCAACGAGGAAACCTTGTAATTTCGCATTTTTTTTTTGTAATACTCCTCTTATAGCACAAAGGTTACATCAAACACTAAGCCCAATATGACGCAATCATTGCATTTTGTTCGTAATTGTTAAAATACTACTCATAAAATATCTTTGATTCATAAAAAAGAACCTTAGCCCTGGTTCTTTTTTGCGTTAGTCCCTGCGTTCGCTGTAATTTCACAGTATGTAATAGTATGCAGTATAACCAGAGTTTGACCAATTAAATTGTTAATTACAATTTTTCTCATATGTTTAAGAAATAAGAATATTTCTGAGACTTCCGAATTCCGACAACTGACAGTGCGACGGTTGGGGCCGAGGTGAAGTAATACGTTACACAATCTCATAAATGAAAAGTTGCAATTCACACGCGGTAGAAGACCTTCAAATGAAATTATATATAAAATAAAAATATTTCACGGCAATTGATTTATTTAATATGATAATTTTCAACGACAAGCGCGGCGTAAAATATAAGATATAAGTTTAATTCTATAGCAAATAAATGTGACAATCCTTAATTTTATACATGTAGAATGAAAAAAGCAGCATCTTCCTGATAACAACAATAATATAATAAAAAACTGCGGTTGCCAACCCGCTCGCCAGGCGTGGCAACTATGGCAAATATCCCCCCATGAATAACGACGCAAAAAAACAGCCCCCAGTCCCCGGCGGCCCCGCTATTTCTGGCTACGGTGGCGACCATGGTAACGGCGGGGCAGGGGGTGCTAAAAATCTCAGGTGGAGGTTCGGTTGCCACCTACGACAACTCGACCTGGCAAATAAACGCACGCACTGATGACCTGACGAGAAGATACTGGAGATGGAAGAAAAGGTAGACAAGTTGCGCTGGCATATTATTGGATTATCCGAGGTCCGAAGAGAGGCGAGGATCTGTCCTAAGGAGGTGTCGGATTTATCGTCCAGAAGTCTCTCGTCAACAACGTTGTAAAGATTGGGAGTGTGTCGACGAGGATCGCGTACCTTATACTCAGAAACACCAAACGGTATTCGCTGAAGGTCATACAGGTTTACGCACCAACCTCGTCACATCTCAATGAGGAGGTGGAGGAAATGTATGAGGATATTTCCGGAGCCATGCATTCCTCCAAAACCCACTACACGGTGTTGATGCGAGACTTCAACGCAAAACTAGGCACAAGAGAAAGCGGTGAGCTGAAGTTAGGGAAATTCGGAGTAGGGCAACGGAACCGTAGGGGCCAGCAGCTGGCCGACTTTATGGAGAAAGAGGGACTCTTTATGATGAACTCTTTCTTCCAGAAGCGGCCCTACAGGAAGTGGACCTTATCGAGCCCCGACGGTTCGACAAAAAATTAGATTGACTTCAGTATGACGACCAGACGCCAACTGTTCAGTGATGTCTCAGTGATCGCAAGGGTGAAAACTGGCAGCGATCACCGAATGGTCAGAGGCACACTGAACCAAAACGTTAAGTTGGAGAGGTCTCGTATAATGAAGTCAACGCTCCGTCCCCCTCGTGCTCTAATTCAGAATCCCGAAACCTTTCAGCTCGAGTTACGGAACCGCTTTCAGTGCCTAGAAGATTGCAATGACATGGACGATATGAATGACAAGCTCGCGGAAACTGTCCAAGCGGTCGGAGCTAAGTTCTGCAAGACCCGCCGCAGAAGAACACAAAAACTCTCCGATCACACTCTTAATCTCATGGCTGTTAGACGGGAGATGAGGCCGCAATCGTCAACAGATTTGACAGCATACAGGCAACTGAACAGACAGATCTCCAAATGCATGCGGCGAGACTTGCGCAACTTTAATACTGCTCGTATTAAAGAAGCGATTGAGCGGAACCAGGGCTTCAAAGACTTTGCCAGAGATCTGTCTGCCAGTAAGTGTGCAGCATCGTTTCAGGGACACCTGAGATTCTGAGTGAGATTGAGAGTTTCTATGTACAGCTGTACACGTCATCGTTGGAGCCACACGCAAGTGTGAGTAAAGAGCAAGAGCAAGTCTTATCCGACACTATTCCGATGATATCTCGGACCTCAGTCTGAGCGATATCAGAATGGCTCTCCAGCACGTTAAAACGGCAGTTCCCCGGGCGAGGATGGAATTACAGCGGAGCTTCTGAAAGTGGGTGGAAAACTGGTACTTGAAGTCCTTCAGAGGCTCTTTAATTGCGTCCTCCGTGGTGGCACTACTCCGGAGGCGTGGAGCAGAAGTGCGGTGGTCTTGTTCTTTAAGAAAGGTGACAACGCCCTTTTGAAGAACTACAGACCGATATCCCTTCTGAGCCGCGTCTACGTGCTGTTTTCGAGAGTCATCACGAATCGCTCGCATACGTCTCGACTCGACGACTTCCAGCCTCCCGAAAGCCGGTTTCCGAAAAGGCTTTAGTACCATAGACCACATACATACCCTTCGGCAAATTGTACAGAAGTCCGAAGAGTACAATCTGCCGCTTTGCCTGGCGTATGTGGACTATGAGAAAGCCTTTGATTCCGTCGAAATTTGGGCGGTGCTACAGTCTCTTCAGCGGTGCCAAGTCGACTGTCGGTATATCGAAGTGCTGAAGTGTTTGTACAGTAGGGCTACGATGGCTATCCGAGCACAGAACCAGAGTACGAAACCCATCCAACTGCAGAGAGGCGTAAGACAGGGTGACGTTATTTTCCCGAAACACTTCACCGCTGCATTGGAAGACGTTTTCAAGCTACTGGACTGGAAAGGATACGGTATTAACATCAATGGCGAGTACATCACTCAACTTCGATTTGCCGACGATATAGTTCTTATGGCAGAATCGCTGGAGGACTTAATCACTATGCTCTATGACCTCAATAGTGGCTCCCAAAAGATAGGTCTTAAGATGAACATGAACAAAACAAAGATCATGTTTAATGTCCATGTCACACCTATGCCGGTAGTTGTTGGGAGCACTATGCTACAAGTTGTTGACGAGTACGTTTACCTGGGACAAATAGTCCGACTAGGGAAGTCCAACTTCGACCGAGAGGTCAAACGACGGATTCAACTCGGCTGGGCAGCTCGTCAGGTATACCTCAAAACCTGAAAACTAAGGTCTACAACCAGTGCGTGTTGCCAGTGATGATGACCTACGGAACCGAGACGTGGTCCTTCACCGCTGGCCGTATGAGGACGCTCAAAGTCGCTCAGCGAGTTATGGAGAGGGCTATGCTCGGAGTTTCTCTGCGTGATAAACTTAGAAATGAGGATATCCGCAGTAGAACCAGAGTGACCGACATAGCCCAACGGATTAGTAAGCTGAAGTGGCAGTGGGGCGGCCATATAGCTCGAAGAACCGATAACCGTCGGGGAAAAAAGGTTCTTGAGTGGCAGCCTTGTACCGGTAGGCGTAGTGTAGCGCGACCCCCCACTAGATGGAGTGACGACCTGGTTAGACATGCAGGAAGTCGATGGATGCAGGTGGCTCCGGACCGTGCATTGTGGCATACTTGGGGGAGGCCTATGTTCAGCAGTGGACTTGTCAAGGGCAATGATGATGAGAATGAAAAAAACAGTAGGTTAATTTTTAACATTTGCTTTTATTGTTTGCAAACAGAAATTCCTATCGGATTAAGAATATAGTCGCCATTTTTAGCTCTAGGCCTCGTAGACCTCAGTTGATGTTAAATGCTCCATTAGAGGAACGTCAGTTTACCTTAGTAACAATAATTGATGTCAGCATTGTTTTTGCAACGTCGATAATCCCCATATTATTTTCAAACAGTAAACAGTTTTGTTATTTTTCGATAAACAATGAATAGAAGTTGGCACTCGCCAAGTTCATGACGATAAAGGAACCTCTCGAGTACCGCGTGAACAATCTGTCAATATGGCGGTTAAAACATTTATATAAAACAGAAGTTCAACGACCCAAACATTTCACTTACTTGACCTCAAATTCCGCTGTTAAAAACTATTCGAAACAAGATGTTTTTAATCTACAATCATAAAAAGAGCAATACTTATAATTTTGTCCAGTTTTATTGAAACCTAACCTATAAAGTATACATTTTTTTCTAATTACTAATTATTAAAGAATATGGGGGAAGCCACCAATGCTGTTGTCGGTTTACCGTTTGTTTAATAAAAAAATGACTGAATTTGTGAATGTCATGATTTATCAGGAATAGATACTCCACACAGGACTTCCGATCAGCCTAGCCTATTTCTTAATTGAGGATAGATGTTATCTATGGGTCATATAATCCACATTGCTTTAGGTGGACTACGTGCTCGCTTTTCATTCTTACTACTCTAAAAAATACTTAGGCTTTACAGATTGCCACGCTGTACATTTCTAGGCACCCAGCCTATTGAAACCCCGCATGTCTCATCAAGTCCTCAGTTTCACTATAGTGGTGGATTCCCCCTCATTCATTAATAATAAGAGAGAAAAATTTATATGTTTAGGATATGTGTAAATCACTTATAGGCCACAAAAAAAATATTTATAGGTCTTCTAGGTGGTAGATCCATGCTGCAGTTATATTGGTAGTATAGTTGTAGCACGGATTAATTAGCTTAACCGGAGAAGGATCACGCTCTCACAGAATACCAGCGTAAATTGTCGCTTAATGGTGTTGTATTTCGTATGATGAGTATAGAGAACCGGAGACCCTTTTTACAGGAAACGAGGCATTCCATCTTAGTCCTCAGGAGTGACATTTAACTGCATTTTGATTCGAAATCGGGGATAGATGTGTGCTCGTGTGGACTGTGTGCTCGTTTGTCACTCTATCCTATAAAAAACGAAAAGGTCGTACAGACACTGATTTAATGCGGGATTCCAATTCATGACCGTTACCGTTAGCCACTACGCTGGAAAGTTATAAGTATTTATGTTTCAGATTAAACATCGTTGGTCTAGTAGTCGAAAACGCGATTATTGGTTATGTTTGAATCCAGGGTTGGACCAAATCAGGTATTTGGGCTATATTCTTTCGTCAAACAATTTGAAGTCAGGATGTTGGCGGCGTGTTGGTAAGTCGCGCCGCGGAAACCACGTAGGCTTATTCGTCCTGCGCTTAATGTCGTCTGGTCTCTGGTCGCTGTCCCGTCGGACAATGAGAGTGAGAGAATATAAATTATACTATAGAAAGTTGATCTGTGCCTGCGCAGTGCGCACACACTTACGTACAATGTTCCTGTCCTATTCAAATGTTTATTCTCCCCTGGTCGACGTGAAAGAAATACGGTCTCGAGGCTATGCTATGTTTCAAATTACCCTTAGTTTAAACTCTGTGAAATGACATTGATGATAAGTGGACGTCCTCTAGCTATTTCCAGATTTCATTAACGTTTCTTACGGTACAATATACATATGTAATTATTTATATACAGATACGGCATGTAGGCGCCCGTCCAGACATAGATGTGTTTTTTGTCTCACGCGTTGTTTACGTTGTAACACGTTGCACAACACGGAATATTTCGTCAACACGAATAGCTTGGCTAAACCGGGGAAAAACCGCGCTTGCACAAGATACTAGCATGAAAAAGCAACATAAGACAGAGCTGTTGACTTCTTTATTGTGAATGACAAAAACTGGAGACCCTTTTACTGGTAACGAGGAATTTCATCTTAGTCTTCTTAGTGACATTCACATCGGTATTTTGATTCTTAATCGAGGATAAATGTAGGTCATCCGCTTTTCGACAGGTACAGGTGCAAGTTTTTCACTTTTTTTTTTTTAAACTTGGGGTTGACAAACGAGCACACAGTCCACCTGATGGTAAGTGGATGTTGTGGTCCATAGACATCCACATTTATCTTCGATTAAGAATTAAAATGAAGATGCGTTGTCACCCCTGAGGACTACAATGGAATGCCTCGTATCCAGTAAAAAGGGTCTTCGATTCTTTACACTCACCATACGAGACACAGACAACCATAATATAGCTGCAGCTTGGCTCTACCACGTAATAAGTCCCTTGATCATTCATTTTTGCCCTTTACAAGTACACGGCTCAACATAGCCTACATCAAGTAGTGCTTCAAAGCACGATGAGAATAGAAAAGATTTTTTTTTTTCAATATAGGTTAAAAGAATATTTATTGACTATCATTTCTTTCTTTTACCACTGATTGGGAAAACTTCTCTCCTGGGAGGAACCACCAAAAATACCCGGAGGGACTTTTTTCAAGGTTTTACAATGAGTATAAAATTTATTTTAGAAACAGCTTGGCTTGAGCGGACAGGCAAAACGGTAGGGCGACCAAAAAATGAATGAACCTCCAAAAAACCGAATGTCACAACAAAGGCCCAAAGGCCCAGCCTGGGGGGTGCTTACAGTTTGGAAGCTATTATCATGTTATCGACCATGTGTCAGTTAATCCTGAGTAAATACCCGATGTGAGTAATGTAATACAAGATCATAGTTAAAATTTTATATTTAAAGTTTTTTTTTAGTTTTCTAATTTAATTGATTGTAATCTATGTTGAGCCATGGTCGCTCAGGTTTTATACGTGGTAGAGCCAATAATACATATATGTATATTTGTAGCACGAATGGGTCGACTCGACCGGGGAAGGACCACGCTCTCACAGAATATCAGCGTAAGATAGCAGCTTAACGCTGCTGTGTTTTGTATGGTGAGTGTAAAGAAACGTAGACCGTTTTTCTGGAAACGAGGTATTCCCTCTTAGTCCTCACGGGTGACAACGCATCTGTATTTTGATTCGTAGTCAGTACACACGTAGATGTCTATGGACCACAGCAACCTCTTACCATCGGGTGGACTGTGTGCTCGTTTGTCACCCTTATACTATAAAGCTTAGCACTCGCTGTAAATTACACGGTATCTACCCAGGTTCCTTTCCCGCCGCGCCGGCACGATAAACAGAAGAATTACGTGGTAGAGCCATGCTGCAGTTATATTAGTAGTATAGTTGTAGCACGAATGAGTCAGCTCGACCAGGCAAGGACCACGCTCTCACAGAGTACCAGCGTAAAATAGTAGCTTATTGCTGCTGTTTCGTATGGTGAGTGTAGAGAACCGGAGACCCTTTTTACTGGAAACTAGACATTCCACCTAAGTCCTCACGGGTGACAACGCATCTGCATTTTGATTCGTAATCGAGGATAGATGTAGATGTCTATGGGCCACAGCAACCACTTACCATCAGGTGGATTGTCTGCTCGTTTGTCATCCTAAATCCTATAAAAATAAAATAGTAACATTATTTCTTTCTTTCATTTTTAAATTGTTAATTGCAAATTTAATTGCTGATTAACCTGCATGTCTGAGGAGTAAAAAAATATTTCGAATTGTGAAGTCTGCCGGTTATTTTTCCGGGACGATACGACTTAGGGACCTTCAAGAAATGATCTTACTCCTTTTTAAAAGGCTGGCTACGTACGTGCAATTCCCATGATATTGCAGTTGTTCATGGACGGCGGTCTAAACTTTAAAACAAGCGTGCCGCATGCTCGTTACCTCCCACTGCTGCTACAAAAAAAAAACAGTCTACCAACTTGTATTGGAGCATTGTAGTGGACATTTCCTTACCCTAAAACCCTCTCAGGCTGTAACTTTTATCTTTACTTATAATCTATGTTGAATAAAATTTATTCTATGCATTTCTATTTTACTTAATTCTATTCACACTCATATCAAGAGTAAGGAGTTTAGTCATGTGCTCATGTTGCGAACTGGAAAGCATCAGTTTGAACCGGTATCATATTTAATGTTAACAACGCTCTTCAAATCGACAGCTATTCTCGCAAACGATAGTGCATCTGTTTGCAATGAGTCATGTGCGAAAACAATGAATCGATATCATTGTTTGTGTCTGACTGAAATATGATGCCTCTCTAATAGCAAACTTTAAATTGATTTTACTTAAATAAATGTTATATTACCATCATCTTTATTGAATGAGGATGACCAATGAACACACAGTCGACCTCATTCTAAGTGGTTGCTGTAGCCTATAGATATCTAGATCCGTCGTCGATCAAATGCAGATGCGTTGTCACCCTTGAGGAATAAGATGGAATGCCTTATTTCCAGTTTAATGGTTCTTCGGTTCACTCACCATACACGATGAAACAAAGCAGCATTGAGCTGCTATTTCACGCTGGTATGTTGTGTAGTCCATCGCGGTCTAACCGAGACATTCATGCTACGACTACAATACAGCTGTAGGTCTACCAAGGAACATTCCTTTTCTGCCTAAGGTAGGTACCACTTACTTAACCATTTCTGTCACGAAACAGTAGTGTCTCCACCGCTGTGTACTGTTCTGAAGATTAAAGACAGCCAGTATAGTTACAAGCTGTGATACATCTCAGTCCTCAGAGGTGATAACGCACCTTGAGCATACGTTGATTTCTATTTCCGATATGACGAAATTTTGTGTAAAAATATAAATATATAAGGAATCGAAGTATTTTCGAAGTAGGAAAATTTCACGCAATCATTTCCGGACAATTATTGGTGATCTGCACTATCTACAAGCCATTTATATCAGGCGGATCTTAGCAAACTCTTTTATCGTGTGCTGTAGGTGTGTATGTACACTGTAGCTGTACACAGTATAAACATATCGGGCCAATTGGTGATTCGCACTACCGCAGTGAACCTGTTAATTCACTGAAAGGTTGCCAACTCTAATCTTTCATTCACTACAGCGGTGACGAAATACTAGGCGTATAATTTCATATATAAGCAAATTACTTGTAAATAATGTAGACGCTCATTTCCCATTCTCACTGTCGGTATAGGGAAATTACAGCCTATTCAGCATTTCGCATGGCCCGTGACGCAAAAATATCAACGTCATATCTTTTTCTATAACTAGCATTCGTCTCGTATCGTGGCAGAGCCGCATCTCGTATGCTGCAGCTATATTAGTAGTATAGTTGTACGAATAGGTGATCTCGACTGGGGAAGGACCACACTACACAGAATACCAGCGTATACACTGGTATTCTGTTAGCAGCTTATTGCTGCTGTGTTTCGTATGGTGAGTGTACAGATCCGGAGACCCTTTTAATTGAGAACCAGGCATTCCATCTTAGTCCTCATGGTTGATGACGCATCTGCATTTTAATTTGTAATCGAGGTTAGATGAAGATGTCTATGGACCACAGTAACCACTTACCATCAGGTGGACTATGTGCTTGCTTGTCACCCTTATCCTATAAAAAAGCTTAAAAAAGATTTGCTTGTTGTTGTGGCATTAATGAATTTAAGAAAAGCTGATGGAAAGTTGACCACAGAGTAGCGGTGTGGGAATAGCCACTACCACATATCGTGCATGTTGTTAGAGACGACAGAGGGAAACTGAACAGAATAGAATAGAATAATTTTTATTCAATATAGATTACATATAAATCTTATTGAAAGTCATTTTTGACTTTACCACTGGTTCGGAAAAAACCTCTGTCCTGGGTGGAACCAGCAAGAAACCGGAACTTTTTTAAATAAATTTTACAATGTGAATGGTTACAAAATTTATTTTAGAAACAGCTTGGAAGCGATCACCTCATTCCCAGGGGTTATTATCAACCATGTATTTATTTATATAATAATAACCCTTTTTATACAGTTTTAGATTAATTAAATATTTAAACTTGGTAATAGAGAGACCTTGTATATTTTCTGGGACTTTGTTGTAATTAGCGTATGCATTGCACCAAAAATGAATTACTGACTCTGTGAAGTCGAGAAACTGGTATCACTAACTATTGTTTGTTCCTAGTGTTTACACAGTGTATATCACCTTTTTTTTTAACTAAAACTACCTTTGTTTTGTGAACATACATTAAATTTTCGTAAACACACTGAGAGGCTAAAGTTAATATAGAGTATTTTTTTCTTTAAAAGACTCTCGGTTTTAAGTTGTAAATATCTCCAAAACAAAAACAGTTTCTAAATCAGCCCCATCTCCCCATAGCAAAATCCCATATAAGATTATGCTATGGAAATAACTGAAATAAACTAATCCATCTGTCTCGACACTAGTGAGATCTCTAATCTTGTTTACAGCATAAGCTGCAGAGCTTAGTCTGCTTGCTAGTTTTGATGGGGGATAATTTATATGCCCCACTGAAGCTTAGCGTCGACAGTGATGCCAAGAAAAACAGAGAATTCAACAGGGCTCAGTTCCTCCCCATTTAAAACACTTTGGTATTCAGATTTTTAACATTCGTTGTTGTAAATTTAATACATTTAGTTTATTGACGAGCATGTATGCCTAGGTATATGGATGTGGAGGAGGCGAGAGAGTTGTGTCAGGATCGTGCCAAATGGAAGTCTGTAGTCTCTGCCTACCCCTCTAGGTGACAGGTGTGAACGTGTATGTATGTATTAACGTTAAACCAATGCACTAATTGAAGTGAAAACTTCTTTAGCGGCGTTGTACACTTTTTCTGTAATGGGTACAAAATGTTAAACTCGCGTCAGGACACGTGACCTGATCGAAAATTCATAAGACGGATGGAGAGTAGGCAGCTGGCGCGGTGTAGGAGAGGAAGTATACCCCTCTCTTTCTACGGCGCGGCGAAAATGTATGCCTGCGCCTGCTGTTTCGTTTAGGCGGCGCAGGGCGCTTGCGCGAATGTAATATAAATTGTCATGTTTGTGTACGATAGCGCAATAAATAAATATTGTATTCCACCACATAAATGATAGTACTTTTATACTGATAATTAAAGCAATACGTAGAAAATTATCCCCTAACCATTCCAAAATATCAAAAATGCACAACGTTAATATTCAAGTTTTCACTTCTGCCGGCACTCCCGGAGTGCAACCCGTCGTTTTTTGATATAGCATTATTCTCTTAGTCACAATTAAATGATTGACGTTTAAGTTTAAAAATCAAGGAAGTATCATCAGCAAATAATAATATCGTGATTATCCCCTGCAAGGGAAGGTAAGTCATTAATACACACTAAAAATAAGAATGGGCCAAGAATTGAGCACTGAGGAACACCCATCCGTACGGGCCACCCCACCCGGAAGAACTTATACCATTTATTATACTTTCTGCAAACTATTACCTAAATTTGAATTTGAGTTTAAGCGCTGTGTTCTTGAGACAATAGTACTGTAGCTTCCTGATTAATGGCTTATGGTGACACACAGTCGAAGGCCTTGAAAAGGTCACAAAATATACCCAAAGCATCCTCTGAATTCTCCCATGCACAAAAAATAAATTCAAGAGATCTACTCCGGCGTCGGTTGTCGAGCGACCCCTTGCAAAACCAAATTGACTTGAATAAAGCAAATTATTTATATAAAAAACTTACTTAAAGTTGGTAGTACAGATATTGGTGTAAAAGTGGCGGGATATAATGTATTACCAGATTTGAATAAAGATATAACTTTACTATGTTTCATTAAATCAGGTCAACCACCAGTTTCGACTCTTGTATTAAAAGTAGCGGCTAGTTAAGGTGACATTGTGTTTATTTCAGATTCAATAACTTTAACGAAAATCCCCCATAAGTCTGCCGCTTTCTTAACATCAATAGTTTTAAAATATTTTAATGATGTCGTTTGGTATTGCCAATGTTCTGTGGAATTTAAAAGTGCATATTCGATCAAGCTTTTACATTTTGTTTAAGGAACATCAGATGCTCCTCAAAAGCCGAAACAGGAGATTGGCATCCTCCGTCTGCCAAGCATGGCACCTATGGCAAATGTGGTAGCTACATTCAGCAGTCGACTTTTTGTTGTTTGCAAGAATATATCACGAGTATTTGTTGGTACGTCTGTGAGTGATTGTGGCAACTTGACCGATATGGCAGTAAACCGTAAAGTGATCGTAGTTAATTTATATTGATAAATCTACGGCCGCTGTACAAAACATTAATCACGTGATAAAGGCAATGTTATGTTTTTCTTATCATAATGTATAAATTATAAAGGTTATCACGAGTGCGCGCGACGAAATACTGTTTATTAAACTAAGTTCTAATAAAACTTGCTTAAAGTATGTTATTCATTTTGGTTTTTACCAAGTAAAGAATAATTTTTTGCTCTGTGATGTCTGTGATCTACTAAAAGCAAACACAAATAAAAGCCGAAAGTTATTTTTCTTTGTTACCTGTTGTCTGCTTTTATAATATGATGAATTGATGAGTACATATTATCACTGCAAGCATGGTCCTGAGCTCCTGAGCTACCTGCTTTTACCGACTTCCGACATCTCTTACGTAGAGGAAAGTAATAATATACTGTATAATACGCAATTATATAAAAAAAACACCGAATCAACCGGCTTGACAAGTGTATTTTTTATTTATTTAATTAAATTTAATGGTGACCATAATTGTTTATAATATCTTTTTTAATATCGCAGCAGTCTTTAACCACAGCTTAAAGACCTTTAGATTTAGCTTATTTATTGAAAGTTGACTTGATCGGGACTGTTCTTAGCGATGATTCAAGAAAATATTTGCAGTCGTTTGAAGATCATCAGCTCTTTATATGTCGAGTTTTTATTTTAAACTTTAAATTAGCTGTCATATATAATATCACAAGTAAATTGTCTATGCTTAAGTTGACTATGCTACTGTCAATGTCATTATTGATTTGATAAGCTGCTGCTGTCATTTATATAGTGTTGCCAATTAGGAGTTTTCCCCTAATTCAAGGGTAAAATAATGCAACGCATATCTCTTAGGCAAAAAGAATAAAAATGAATAAATTTATTGCAAAATTTTATTTTCACAGTTTTTAAAATAAGAATAAAAGTTAATAGTTTAAAAATTTTTTATCAATTTTATCAAATTAACATAAATTTGAAATTATGAAATCTGTATATAAGAGAAAATAACCTGTTGACATACGATTGTCTCATATGTTTTCCGTCTCATGCTGTGGCAACTGAAAGGCCTATTTTTATACGGCTTATTTTTTGTCTTTGTATTCTTGGACTATGGACGATTAAATCTAGTCCATATTAACCCTTAGAAGAAACAGGTTTGCGAGTTTACCACTAACAAGAATCCCTTTGTCATCTCTTCTCGATTTCAGGGTACTCTCCTTGCTGCCTCATTCAAAGTCGGAATTATTGGGGTCGACATATCGAGATTCGTTTAGTGCCGAAGTCACATGGAGTAAAGCCAACGTTGTAAAGCTATGATGCAGCTATATAACACAAATGCATAAATGGGTTGGCATAATCGGGGTAGAACCACATTCTCACAGAATACCAGCGTAAAATTGCAGCTTAATGTTGTGTTTCGTATAGTGAGTGTAGAATACCGGAGATCTTTTTTTTTTTACTGGAAACGAGGCATTCCATCTTAGTCCTCAGGGGTGACAACGCATATGAATTTTGATTCTTGGTCGAGAATAAATATAGATATCTATAGGTCACAGCATCCGTTTACGAGCAGATGGATCGTGTGCTCGTTTGTAACCCTTATTCTATAAAAGAATTCCTTTAAAAAGCTTGACTTGAAAAAGTAGGGTGTATATTATTTTATGCTGGCTCACCGTTTGCAACTTTAAAAGCCGCAAGTTTAATTTCACATGGAATACTGTTCCCATTTCTAGGTCTAGTAACAACAGTGTTAGCTCTTTCCTTCTGATTGTATCCAGCGAAGAGCGACTCGAATATCTTTCTGATTGACTGGATTGGATACCTTTCTGATCGACTGGATTCACTGGCTCTGCGAAGTGATATTGCATTTTTTATCGCATTCATCACCGGGATTGCTCAGAGAAATTGTTCGGATTGATTCCAGCCGCCAAATTCACATCATTTAGATGCTTGATGTTCTATCACTATGCAATTTACCAGAAGTTTTCATCCTCGTGATATATATGACTTCTTTGCGAAGTCTGCTAACTCCTGCAATTTTTTCGGATTGATACTTAAAAGTCGTTTAAGAAAAGAGCATTCTATATTTTTTAAATAAATTAATAAATTTAAAATGGCCACAACGCTCCCACAATTCACCTGATTTTGCAGTTATTTATGCTTGAGCCGCATGCCCGTGACCCATCTACAAAAAATATGCTTACCAAACACGGCAATTGAAAATTTCACTCTGACAACACTAATAATGACATTGACAGTCGCAAATGTCTGTCTGCTAAACTAAGTTGTGGAAGTTGCCGGAGTGGTTTTTTATTACTTAAATTCTGCATTTAAGTGTATTTAATTTAAATTAAGCTTATTAAAGTTGTGATACAATCTTATTCAAGAATGGACATGGAAGATAATAGAGCGGAAGGCTGGAAATATTTAAATAAGCAATATTTTGGCGATGGTCAGTACGAATTCTATATTCTAATTTACCCTAAGAGAAAAATGATGAATGATTATAATTATAATGTTTGTACAAGGTCAACCATTTCATTCGTTTTACTGCATGACAATATAAAGTTGATTTGTTCTATCATATGAGGCGGTTTAACCTTTAATGAATTCTGCAAATTAATATTTTCATAAAATTAATTACATTTTTCTAATTTACATTATCACATCGTGTGTGCTTAAGATTAGTGTGCACTTTATTTACCATTTGGGTTACAAATTGGAAAGTTATTATTAGGCTATATAGGTGTATTATATTATGATAGAAATATGGGATATATAGGACATATTAAATATTCACCATATATTTAGATTATCTCTTGTCTTATCAGAGTGGTGAATTAATTGAATTGTTATAAACTTAATTTGTATCCTTTATATACATTTTTATATTACATTCCAATGCAGGGCTGAGGCCTCTTCTGATTTCTGTGTAGGTAATGTTAGATGCGGGAGTACACAGTACACCTGATGGCAAGTTGACGCTGCGGCCCGTAAACATTTACATTTATCCTTAACTAAGAATCAAAATGCATAGACATTGTCACCCCTAAAGACCTAAGATGGAAAGCCTTGTTTCCAGTAAAAAGGATTCTGGTACTCTACACTCATCATATGAAACACAGCAGCAATAAGCTGCTATTTTATACTGGTTTTCTGTGTAGTGTGTGTGTGTGTTGCCAGAATTCACATGTCATGTGTGAAGGTTTACTTACAATATTTTCTTTTAGTTACAACCTATATATAAGTCCCACTCCTGGACACAGGCCTCCCCTCATTTCTGAGAGAGTTTTAGGGCAAGGACTTGTCTGCCGCACTGCCCCAATGCGTGTTGGCGAACTTCACATGTCTTCGAAATATTTTTTTCTTATTTCTCAGACATGTAGGTTTCCTTACAATATTTTTCTTCACTACCGAGCATATGGCAAATCAGCACTTAAAAATGCATTTAACAATTTCATTGGTGCAGGCGGGGATCGTACCCGGTTTCGTCAAGTACTGTTAAATATACAGTGAGAGCTAACTATCTGAGCTACCACGGCTAAATATTTTCTTTTACATAATATAAAATATAGACCATTAAGCGTACATTTTTGTCATAGCCTTTAACTAGTTTTGTATTATGATCTGTAAGTGAACCAGTCAATTATTTACTGACTCATTATACTTTCACACTTCATCATCATAGTCATTATAGCTCTTCACAGGCTCCCTGCTGAACATAATCTCACAGTGGTCCCATATGCATTACAAGTTCGTTTTGTGATATTTAAAGATGGTAAATATCTTTTTAGTGAACTATTATTCCTCTTTTTCATAATAGGCTTGTAAGAGTCGTCTGCAAGATATGAGCTTGTCCTGTTGTAGGGAGAGTTTGGGTTCCAATTGATATATATAGTGCTAGATGTCTTGCACCATACAAGTTGCTGTCTGTAGCCAGTCTGGGTATTTCACGTCTGCCAAAAATGAGATGGTTTTACTCCATTTAGAAATTATAGAATTTATAATATTTTGGTGGCATATTCTTTCTACTTGCCTCTTACAATACCAAAGAGACAAGGTGAAGGTATTGGATTCTGTCATGCTGCAGCCACATGGCAAATAAATTATTTATGTATTTTTTTAGATAATATATATAAAATATTATTCAGCACTCAAGTACAGATTATCTTATGCTTAATGATGATGGAAAAGTTACCTGCGTTTGAGAGAAATAATGGAGATAAATCCTTGAGACTTTTTAATTGAGAATATTTAATTATATTGTGATCAATTTTAAATATAGTCTTTACAGTGTATGAATATTCACTACCTCTTATCTATCGTGGGTATCGCAAGAGTCCACACAGGAATCAAATGCTAAGGCCCATAGACATCTACGTCTATCCTTGATTATGAATCAAAATGCAGACGTTAATGCGTCCATTTGATGTGACAAGAATAGTAACATAGTGAGGACCTAAGATGGAATGCCTCGTTTCCAGTAAAAAGGGTCTCCGGTTCTCTACACTCACCATACAAAACACAGCAGCATTAAGCTACTATTTTATGCTGGTATTCTGTGAGAGTGTGGTCCTTCCCCTGTCAAGCTGACCCATTCGTGCTACAAATATACTACTAATGTAACTGCAGCATGGCTCTACCACATATAAAAAATATTCCTTACAACAATAATAATATTATATAACAATAATATTCCTTATAACAACAAAAAATAAAAAACTGCAGTCAGACAACCTGCTAGTCAAGCGTGCCAACTAAGCCAAATATCCAGTCTATGGAGGAGGCCTAAGTTAAGCAGTGAACTTTAATAGGCTGTAAAGGTAACAGTAAATATAGCAAACTTGAATCTCGAATTAAATGAAATGTTATACTATTGTGTCAGGCTGTTGTATTACCTCAAGCTTAAAGTTTAGTGCGCGAAATAATTTCTAAAAAATTATGCCGGGTACCGCTAGTCTTATAATTTGCACTGCAACTACAAAAGAAAATTTGTAAATTGATGAAATTACAAATTTTGTTATATGTGACAGAAATAATGGAGATAAATTGGGAGCGGGTGTAATGCAGGAATTATTTTACATTAGGGACAACTAACAGCACTATAATAGAGGGTTTATCTCTGTTTTAACGAATTTGTCATGAACTCCATACTATAGTCTATTTATGAGTTTCTTACCCCTTATCGCACAAGACGGTAAGAACTTGTTGATGCAGTGACAAATAACACATTTGTTGATAAAAACGTGACTCAAACAACAACAAATAAGTTCATAATATACTATACAAACCTATCCTAAAAATACATTTTGAACAAAAACAAAAATAATTTACACGGTTTAGTATTTCAGATATGGAAATATTTTAATAAGAATTTTATTTGTGTTATAAACTTGATATGCATCAACATTGGATGAGTTTATTATCTTATAACAAGTTTCTGTTTAAAGAATTCAAACCTTTGCTTTATGTTAAAAAATCAAACTACGAGTATGTGTGATGCAAATGCAAAGTCAAATAAAGGTGATTTACGTTACACCGTGTCGCAAACGGGCGGGGCTCCACCTGGGGCACGTCCACCGTTTTGCGCCGACCGGACTAGTCGTTCATGCTACACCTGGTGTTTGTGAATTCTTTGCACGGCCGTGTCTGTGATGGGGTTATAGGTGTTTTGTGTCAACTAGCGATTTAATCAGTGGATATATGTGACGCTTGAGTAAATATGCAATTTTCACAACTGGTATTGATATTGTTTTCCAAATAACATTTTTGTATTTATTACCCAAATACTTAAGTTGGCTCATGCTGTAAACAACAGGATATTTGCACACATTCTAGCAACTTTTCCATTTTGATATTAAGCTGCTCACATCTCAAAGATTTGTCGTCGACTGCACACGCGTTCATGTTACAATGTGTCGATGCCGGGCCAAGCCGGAGCCGGGAAACAATACCCACCGATATTTTGACGCCGTGCCCCGGCCGGGTCCCGACGGCGCACAGCGGGGACATAGCCGGGCCACGGTTAAGCATGAATCACAACATACAAAAAGTATAGAAGATGTTTGACAGTGTCCCGGCCGGGGCCCGGCCCGGTCGCGACACGGTGTACCGCGAATCATCCTTAACTTGGTTTTGATAATTTTACAATTGAATCTGTAATATGAGTTTAGTGATAATATCCTCCTGAAGAAAATGTGTTTTTTACTCTTCCTAAAACCCTCTCAGGGATAAAAGGAGGTCTTTGCCCAAAAGTGAGTCTTAAAAGTGAGAGTTAAATAGGCTGTTATTTTTTAAAAGAAATTTTATATTATATTTATAAGCTCCTATGATAAAAATTTATGTTAAAATGCATACATTAAAATACTAATTCTGAATTAATCTTTTATATATTTATTTTATTTACTTTATACAACATATGTGATGTACAGATGGACTTAATGCTAGCGGCATTCTCTACCATTCAACCATAGAATAAATCTTTATAACAATTCTTCTGTTTGTGTGTGTGTCACTGTGAACTCCTAAATGGCTGTACTGATTTTGGTGACTTTTTTGTGTTTTTGAGTGGATCTGTGGATGGTTTTACATAGTATACCAATACATAAACTGGCATAGAATAAAAATATTAATTACAACAGGGCTATTTTGCAATAGCCGACTGAATTTCCAGAGAAGGTTCAGAATAAGTAATATAGGCAAATGGTGGAACGATACACGCCGTGTAGTGGCGGTTGAGAATATCCACTACCCTATATCTTCCCGTGGGTGTCGTAAGAGGCGACAGAGGGAGACAGGCAGGAGATGGGCAGCAGCATCTTCCTGATAACAACTGTGATATAATAAATAACTGCGGTTGCCAACCCGCTCGCCAGGCATGGCAACTATGGCAAATATCCCCCCATGAATAACGACGCAAACAAACGGCTCCCAGTTCCCGGCGGCCAGCTACTCCTGGCTACGGTGGCGACCATGGTGACGGCGGGGCAGGGGGTTCTAAGAATCTCCGGTGGAGGTTCTGCCACCTACGACGACTCGACCTGGCAACATATAACGCACGCACCCTGAGGACTGACGAGAAGATACTGGAGCTGGAAGAAGAGGTAGACAAGTTGCGCTGGCATATTATTGGATTATCCGAGGTCCGAAGAGAGGGGGAGGACACGGTAATCCTCGAGTCCGGCAACTTGTTCTATCACCGGGAGGGCGACCATCTGTCCCAAGGAGGTGTCGGATTTATCATCACAAGTCTCTCGTCAACAACGTTGTAAAGATTGGGAGTGTGTCGACGAGGGTGACGTACCTGATACTCAGAATCACCAAACGGTATTCGCTAAAGGTCATACAGGTTTACGCACCAACCTCGGCACATCCCGATGAGGAGGTGGAGGAAATGTATAAGGATATTTCCAGAGTCTTGCATTCCTCCAAAACCCACTACACGGTGTTGATGGGAGACCTCAACGCAAAACTAGGTACAAGAGAAAGCGGTGAGCTGAAGTTAGGGAAATTTGGAGTAGGGCAACGGAACCGTAGGGGCCAGCAGCTGGCCGACTTTATGGAGAAAGAGGGACTCTTTATGATGAACTCTTTCTTCCTTCCAGAAGCGGCCCCACAGGAAGTGGACCTGGTCGAGCTCCGACGGTTCGACAAAAAATGAGATCGACTTCATTATGACGACCAGACGCCAACTGTTCAGTGATGTCTCAGTGATCGCAAGGGTGAAAACTGGCAGCGATCACCGAATGGTTAGAGGCACACTGAACCTAAACGTTAAGTTGGAGAGGTGTCGTCTAATGAAGACAACGCTCCGTCCCCCTCGTGCTCTAATCCAGAATCCCGAAACCTTTCAGCTCGAGTTACGTAACCGCTTTCACTGCCTAGAAGATTGCAATGCAGTGGACGATATGAATGACAAGCTCGTGAAAACTGTCCGTGTAGTCGGAGCTAAGTTCTGCAAGACCCGCCGCAGAAGAACACAAAAACTCTCCGATCACACTCTTAATCTCATGGCTGTTAGACGGGAGATGAGGCTGCAATCGTCAACAGATTTGACAGCATACAGGCAACTGAACAGACAGATCTCCAAATGCATGCGGCGGGACTTACGCAACTTTAATACTGCTCGTATTAAAGAAGCGATCGAGCGGAACCAGGGCTTCAAATTCTTTGCCAGAGATCTGTCTGCCAGTAAGAGCCAACTGTCAAAGCTGAAGACTGAGTGTGGCAGCATCGTTTCCGGGACACCTGAGATTCTGAGTGAGATTGAGAGGTTCTATGGGCAGCTGTACACATCATCGTTTTAGCCACACGCAAGTGTGAGTAACGATCCAGGAGCAAGTTTTATCCGACACTATTCCGATGATATCCCGGATGTCAGTCTGAGCGAGATTAGAATGGCTCTCCAGCACCTTAAAAACGGCAAGTCCCCGGGAGAGCATGGAATTATGGCGGAGCTTCTGAAAGCGGGTGGAAAACCGGTGCTTGAAGTCCTTCAGAGGCTCTTTAATTCCGTCCTCCATGGTGGAACTACTTCGGAGACATGGAGCACAAATGCGGTGGTCTCGTTCTTCAAGAAAGGCGACAACGCCCTCTTGAAGAACTACAGACCGATATCCCTTCTGAGCCGCGTCTACGTGCTGTTTTCAAGTTGAATCGTCTCGCACGCAGACTCGACGACTTCCAGCCTCCCGAACAAGCCAGTTTCCGAAAAGGTTGTAGTACCATAGACCACATACACACCCTTCGGCAAATTCTACAGAAGTCCGAAGAGTACAATCTGCCACTTTGCCTGGCGTATGTGGACTATGAGAAATCCTTTGATTCCGTGGAAATTTGGGCGGTGCTACAGTCTCTTCAGCGGTGCCAAGTTGACTGTCGGTATATCGAAGTGCTGAAGTATTTGTACAGTAGGGCTACGATGGCTATCCCAGTACAGAAACAGAGTACGAAACTAATCCAACTGCAGAGAGGTGTTAGACAGGGTGACGTTATTTCCCCGAAACTCTTCCCGCTGCATTTGGAAAACGTTTTCAAGCTACTGGACTGGAAAGGATACGGTATTAACATCAATGGCGAGTACATCACTCACCTTCGATTTGCCGACGATATAGTCCTTATGGCAGAATCGCTGGAGGACTTAAGCACTATGCTCAATGACCTCAATAGTGTCTCCCAACGGATAGGTCTTAAGATGAACATGGACAAAACAAAGATCATGTTTAATGTCCATGTCACACCTATGCCGGCGGTTGTTGGACTAAGCTCGAAGTTGTTGACGAGTACGTTTACCTGGGACAAATAGTCCGGCTAGGTAAGTCGAACTTCGACCGAGAGGTCAATCGACGGATTCAACTCGGCTGGGCAGCATTCGGGAAATTACGACGCATCTTCTCGTCAGGTATACCTCAAAACCTGAAAACTAAGTTCTACAACCAGTGCGTGTTGCCAGTGATGACCTACGGAACCGAGACGTGGTCCTTCACTGCTGGCCGTATGAGGACGTTCAAAATCGCTCAGCTAGCTATGGAGAAGGCTATGCTCGGTGTTTTTCTGCGTAATAAACTTAGAAATGAGGATATCCGCAGTAGAACCAGAGTGACCGACATAGCCCAACGGATTAGTAAGCTGAAGTGGCAATGGCCGGCCATATAGCTCGAAGAACCAACAACCGTTGGGGAAGAAGGGTTCACGAGTGGCAGCCTCGTATCGGTAGGCGAAGTGGAGGGCGACCCCCCACTAGATGGAGTGACGACCTGGTAAGACATGCAGGAAGTCGATGGATGCAGGTGGCTCAGGACCGTACTTTGTGGCACATAACTTCGGGGAGGCCTATGTTCAGCAGTGGACTTGTGAAGGGCTGTAATGATGATGATGATGATGATGAAATGGTGGAAAATATTTTGTTATTTTTATCTTTTCAATTTAAAATGCGTGATGATGCATTATTTTAACTGATTTTCTGCACACTCATACATTCGTCGAGCGGTAGGCAAAAACGTTGTTGCCCACAAATCACATTCAATTTGGGATAATTTCATAGAAAATTAAAAGCCTTTAATACTCGTATTTTCAAAAACTGCAATAATGGTATATATTTTTATACGTGGTAGAGCCATGCTGCAGTTATATTAGTAGTATAGTTGTAGCACGAATGGGTCGGCTCGACCGGGGAAGGACCACGCTCTCACAGAATACCAGCGTGAAATAGTAGCTTAATGCTGCTGTATTTCGTATGGTGAGTGTAGAGAACCGGAGACCCTTTTTACTGGAAACGAGGCATTCCATCTCAGTCCTCACGGGTGACAACGCATCTGCATTTTGATTTTAATGGAGGATAGA
Source organism: Parnassius apollo (assembly GCA_907164705.1). Classification (NCBI taxonomy): domain Eukaryota; kingdom Metazoa; phylum Arthropoda; class Insecta; order Lepidoptera; family Papilionidae; genus Parnassius; species Parnassius apollo. Next base: position 4,345,010 of record CAJQZP010000393.1, read on the forward strand.
TGTACCTGTATGTCACCCTATTCTATAAAAAAAATTTTTTATATATTTGAACTGAAGTTTAAAATTTGGCTACTCTTTGAAGAATAATTTTGTATATGTATGATACATGATTTTATATATTTTTAATTTTGATTTCAGGTGAACGCGCAAATTATGTAAACATTCCCCACGTGATCGCTATGGTGGGTCTGCCTGCTCGAGGCAAGACATACATATCAAAAAAACTATCACGGTACCTGAACTGGATAGGCATAAATACCAGGGGTGAGTAATGAAATATAAAGCATAAGATTATTATATTATTATTACAGCTATTCCCAAGTCCACTGCTGAACATAGGCCTCCCCCAAGTAATGCCACAAATCACGGTCCTGAGCCACTTGCATCCATCAACTTCCTGCATTTATCACCAGGTCGTCAATTCTTCTAGTGGAATGTCGCCCTACCCTACGCCTACCGGTACGAAGCTGCCATTCGAGAACCTTTTTTCCCCATCGATTGTCGGCTGACAAAACGTTTTGTATCGCATGCCAGGGTCCTGAGATACAAGCTGCGCTCAGTTTAGGACCCGCAGCTACCTGAGTTCTTTACACTGTCACTTAATGTGCCACTTCAGCTTACTAATCCTTTATACTCTATTCCAATTACGAAGTCCCATTTGACAGGTGTCAATAATCAAGTACTAGTAAAGTACCTATAGTCGATACTTGACGATATTGATTTTCGATTACAATAACGAACAAATTAAAATCGTATTGACAGAAAAAGGATTAGCATCAAATTAAAATTTATAAAACTGTTTTTTAATTTTAATTAGATAATATTACATGATATTTTTATCATCATCATCATCATCATCATTACAGCCCTTCACAAGTCCACTGCTGAACATAGGCCTCCCACAAGTAATGCCACAAAGCACGGTCCTGAGCCACCTGCATCCATCGACTTCCTACATGTCTCACCAGGTCGTCACTCCATCTAGTGGGGGGTCGCCCTACACTACGCCTACCGGTACGAGGCTGCCACTCGAGAACCTTTCTTCCCCATCGGTTCTTCGAGCTATATGGCCGGCCCATTGCCACTTCAGCTTAACCCGGTCACTCTGTTTTTACTGCGGATATCCTCATTTCTGAGTTTTATCACGAAGAAAAACTCCGAGCATAGCCCTCTCCATAGCTCGCTGAGCGACCTTGAGCGTCCTCAGACGGCCAGCAGTGAAGGACCACGTCTCAGATCCGTAAGTCATCACTGGCAACACGCACTGGTTGTACACTTTAGTTTTCACAGATTGAGGTATACCTGACGAGAAGATGTGTCGTAATTTCCCGAACGCTGCCCTGCCGAGTTGAATCCGTCGATTGACCTCTCGGTCGAAGTTGGACTTACTAATCGAACTATTTGTCCCAGATAAACGTACTCGTCAACAACTTCGAGCATAGTGCTCCCAACAACTACCGGCATAGGTGTGACATGGACATTAAACATGATCTTTGTTTTGTCCATGTTCATCTTAAGACCTATCCGTTGGGAGACACCATTGAGGTCATTGAGCATAGTGCTAAGGTCCTCCAGCGATTCTGCCATAAGGACTATATCGTCGACAAATCGAAGGTGAGTGATGTACTCGCCATTGATGTTAATACCGTATCCTTTCCAGTCCAGTAACTTGAAAAAGTCTTCCAACGCAGCGGTGAAGAGTTTCGGGGATATTACGTCACCCTGTCTTACACCTCTCTGCAGTTGGATAGGTTTCGAACTCTGGTTCTGTACTTGGATAGTCATCGTAGCCCTACTGTATATAAATACTTCAGCACTTCGATATACCGACAGTCAACTTGGCACCGCTGAAGGGACTGTAGCACCGCCCAAATTTCGATTGAATCAAAGGCTTTCTCATAGTCCACGTATGCCAGGCAAAGTGGCAGATTGTACTCTTCGGTCTTCTGTACAATCTGCTGCAGGGTATGTATGTGGTCTATGGTACTGAAGCCTTTTCGGAAACCGGCTTGTTCTGGAGGCTGGAATTCGTCGAGTCTGCGTGCGAGACGATTCGTAATGACTTTCGAAAATAGCACGTAGACGCGGCTCAGAAGGGAAATCGGTTTGTAGTTCTTCAAGAGAGCGTTGCTTTCTTAAACAAGACCACCCACTCTGTTCCACTCCTCCGGAGTAGTGCCACCATGGAGGACGGAATTGAAGAGCTTCTGAATGGCTTCAAGTACCGGTGTTCCACCCGCTTTCAGAAGCTCCGCTGTAATTCCATCCTCGCCTGGGGCCCTGCCGTTTTTAAGGTGCTGGAAAGCCATTCTAATCTCGCTCAACGACGTCCGGGATATCATCGGAATAGTGTCGGATAAGACTTGCTCTTGGATCGTTACTCACACTTGCGTGTGGCTCCAACGATGATGTGTACAGTTGCCCATAGAACCTCTCAATCTCACTCAAAATCTCAGGTGTCCCGGAAACGATGCTGCCACATTCAGTCTTCAGTTTTGACAGTTGGCTCTTTCTGGCAGACAGATCTCTGGCAAAGACTTTGAAGCCCTGGTTCCGCTCAATCGCTTCTTTAATACGAGTAGTATTAAAGTTGCGTAAATCTCGCCGCATGCATTTGGAGATCTGTCTGTTCAGTTGCCTGTATGCTGTCAAATCTGTTGACGATTGCAGCCTCATCTCCCGTCTAACAGCCATGAGATTAAGAGTGTGATCGGAGAGTTTTTGTGTTCTTCTGCGGCGGGTCTTGCAAAACTTAGCTCCGACCGCATGGACAGTTTCCACGAGCTTGTCATTCATATCGTCCACTGCATTGCAATCTTCTAAGGCACTGAAAGCGGTTACGTAACTCGAGCTGAAAGGTTTCCGGGATTCTGGATTAGAGCACGAGGGGGGACGGAGCGTTGACTTCATTAGACGAGACCTCTCCAACTTAACGTTTAAGTTCAGTGTGCCTCTAACCCTTCGGTGATCGCTGTCAGTTTTCACCCCTGAGATCACGGAGACATCACTGAACAGTTGGCGTCCGGTCGTCATAATGAAGTCAATCTCATTTTTTGTCGAACCGTCGGGGCTCGACCACGTCCACTTCCTGTGGGGCCGCTTCTGGAAGAAAGAGTTCATCATAAAGAGTCCCTCTTTCTCCATAAAGTCGGCCAGCTGCTGGCCTCTTCGGTTCCGTTGCATACCGAAGTTAGTTTCGGAGCGGTTTTCAAATTCATGAGATTTCGCGCGCTCGTGATGTGACGTCATATCTCGCGTCTCTTACCGCTCAGACCATCGATCACTAATAGTGATCGATGGCTCAGACATTAAATAAGGTACGTACGCAATGGTCGAACATGCTTGTTTTTCCACAATTTTTCTGATATTCGATTTCAAATAATCTAATTTAGAACGTTGTTAAAGTTGTTGTAGGGGGTTAATTTAAACAATTTAACATGCAAGGTAGCTATGAAAAAGGTCAATCTGACAGTTTACCTAAAGTGAATGATTTTATGGTAACTCAATATATATTAAAAATAGTGACTAGGTAATCATTAATGACTTATCTATGAAGTAGTAGAAGGTTTGTTAGGAGTATTACATGTTATGTCGTACCTAAACATGGGCTGTTGTTACAGAGTTACTACTAGGGCCGCGTTTATCGAAAAGTCTAGTAAAAACTAAACTTGTGTGAAGTAGACGCAATATCTCCACTTCCATTTTGTCACAGAATTTTCTTAATAATTTCTGCATTCCTACATTTTCCTATAACGGACCGTAAGTAAGCCTTTCGTAAGTTTCAGCAGTCCTCATACTCGTTTATACTTCACATAGGCATACCATGTCATTTTCAACTTAAAGACAAAAATGAATATATTTCACGACCACCTGTGTGGCGTAGCTCGCAATCAGGGGCTTCGGGTTCGTTTTCCGGGCGGAAACTATTCGGGTGAGATTTGTTATTGTATCAACGATATTTTTATACTTTTGGAGCCATGTTTATTCAAAATAGTTACTCAGTACAGAAATAGAAACTTTTGTTATTCAATAAAGATTATAAATAATACTTATTAAAAGTCACTTTTTTAATCACCATTTGTTCGAAAAAAAAAACCTCTGTCCAGGGAAGAACCAGCAAGAAACACAGCGGGACTTTTTAAAAAAAAATAACTACTTACAATGATGTTGTTAACAGTAACATACTATTAACAACACATAACAAATTAGAAATAGCTTGGTAGCTATTTCTATTTTATTATGTGATATAGAGATAACACACATAAAAAACAGTCGAATTGAGAACCTCCTCCTTTTTTGGAGTCGGTTGAAAAACAATATGATGGTTTTTGGTCGTATTATAAAAAAATTCGTAGTTGTCAAAAATAAGTAACGAGTAGTGACGTCACCGCGTTTCGGCCGATTGAATTTTGAATTATTTCGATTATCGAAACAGGAATGAGCACTTTAGTCTTTATTATCTCAGCCATTTTTTATGATAAAAAAATGAAAACACTATTTTTCTTGGAATTTTCCCTAGTTGTGTAATAAACAACAAAAATCGTTGGCCTTGTTAATTGTTAAGATTGTTTTTATCATCCTTGTTGTTCAATATTTCATTGTGTCATTGTTTATTTACCCCAATAAATTAATAAAATAATCTTCAAAATATTACCGAGTTTAGAGAGCTCAGAGGCTTATCCGCTTCTTAGGGATTAGGGCACCAGTGAAATTATTAATTACAATTTTGAGTCCTAAATTAACAATGTGCTCAGGCAATGAAGGTCTGAGAAATTTAAAGAAAAATCTAAGTATATGAAGTCCTCCGATACGCATTGGGGCAGCGCGGCGGACTCTTCCTTACCCTAAAACTAGCTCAAAGCTGAGAGGAGGTCTTTGTCTGGCTGTATTAAGCCTTAATTATGGCGATGGCTTAATTTTTTATTGAGGACTGCTTTTGAATTAAGCCTAAAGAGAACCCTTTGTACGTGGGAAAGGGTATGAATAAGCCTATGTTTGTACGTGTCTCTTTTATAGAATAAGGATGAAAAACGAGCGCATTGTACACCTGATGGTTGGACATTTCTCCTTAATTAAGAATCATAATACAGATGCATTGTCACCCGTGAGGACTAAGATGGAATGCCTCATTTCCAGTAAAAAGGGTCCCCGGTTCTCTACACTACACTCACGATTAGTGTTGCCCAAAATCGGTCTTGGTCTTGCAGTCTTGGTCTTGTTCTTGCATTTTTGGAAGACCAAGACCAAGAACAAGACCGCCTAATTTTAGCAAGACCAAGACCAAGACTGACCGTGCAAGGTTTGAGCAAGAACAAGACTAAGCCTGTGAGACTCTTGCGTCTTGCAGTTAGGAATGAGTATCGTTTCAGGGAGTATAGGAGTTCGGGTATACGCTTAGGGACTCTATAAGACGCAAAAAATATATTTAAAAAAAATTTGGAAAATTGGACTTATGCGCATTACGGACAATACCATAAACATACATAGCGGATGAAAATATCTATTAAAAGAAAAAACAGTGCATACCTAGTTTTGACCATCGGCACATTGATAGTGCGCGGCGTCTTGTTGTCGGCATCATCAAAGGTCGAATACTGACCTGTCAAAGAAATTTTGCAGCTATTCGGAAGTACAAGGTCAAGATACACGCGCCGGCGGCTTCTATTGATATCGCATTTAATCGTCACCGCCGCGCCGCACGCACTACTTTTGACACTGTTTGAATGCCGCCAGTTCATGACAGAGTACATGTTCCAAAGAAATAAGTTTAAATAAGTTTCCGGGTACAAGAATACATTGTGCTGATCCCGCAAGGAATATTGTAATTAGATAATGGTAAGGATAGGTAGATACCATAATAATTTATTCTAATAAGTAATTATTATAATATTAACTATATGGGTTTATAATAATTACTTACTATTATTATTACCTAATAGATAAACATGTTCAATAAGTTCACTGCAAATCTCGATTTTTGGAAGTGTGTGTTTTTGAACACAAAGTGTTCGAATATGTCGTCACCCATTTGATAAATATTGTAGACACTTTTAACACACTTGAAACGTGTAAACATTTTATACAATGCTAATCGAATAATACAAAAAGTGTGCATATTAAATAAAAAGCATAAAATAAGATCTCTGTACTTTTTAAGAGCCCGAGTATCTCTTAGAGAACCGTTTAAAGAAATTGATTGCATTGAATTGATGTAAATAATAGTGATTTGCACAATTTTAATAGTAGAAATAAAAATAAAATCACAATACCTGCTTTCCGGTTACACAAAGTATATAATGCATTCTTGGGTAGCGATATACGCTTTTATAATAAGATTCCAAAAGAAATGTTAGATCTTTCACCTTTTCAATTTAAGTCAGACAAAAATGCCTTGGAACTGACCTCTCGTACTACACAGGACTAACTAGAAATTTCTAAACCGATTTGGTATCTACATATACATTTGACATTTTATGTTTGACTTATCGCTTTACATAATTATAGAACTATTGTAAAAATATTTTGAAAAGAGCAACTACTGAGTTTCTTACTTTCTTCCATGATTCTTCTCAGTAGAATCAGAACCCCTGGACATGGAAAAAGAAAAAATTGGGGAAAACAGTGATTATATGACTATTCAAAAGTATATTTTTAATGCCTACTTGAATAAAACATATTTGAATTTTGAATTTCAAACGAGTGAAGGCAAATTTAATTTAATTAACGTTTTTTTTTTTTTTTTTTTTTTTTTTATAGAAGAGGGGGCAAACGAGCATGTGGCTCACCTGATGTTAAGTGACTACCGCCGCCCATGATCAACCGCAACACCAGGGGAATTGCAGGTGCGTTGCCGGCCCTTTAGAAAGGAGTAAGCTCTTTTCTTGAAGGTCCCCAGGTCGTATCGGTCCGGAAAAATCACCGGTGGTAAATTATTCCACAGAGAGGTTGTACGCGGAAGAAAACTCCTTTTGAAACGTACAGTGGTGGACCGCCAAGCATCCAGATGGTGTGGACGTAGATTAATTCAATCACAGGAAGAACATAATATACATTAATTTACATATTTACATTTCATTTTTACGTAGGCACACTATAGCTGTCTGGCAACGCATCTAGTTTATTAATCTTCTGAAGAATCATTAATTTTATCAAAGGATGCCGAACTTTCCTTTGTCGGTCTTTCGGCGTGTACTTACAAATAGTAGTATTTATTTTAATTCTAGTCATTCCCAATTGAGCTTTGCTTCGAGTCTAATGTATTAATTATTTTTACTCTAAATCCTTGTTGTTCTCGGAGTGATAAGTTTACAATTTGACATGAGTGACGAAGAGTCGAATAGTTCTAGTCGGAGTAGTGAGAGTTGGAGTTATAGATCTAAAAGACCTAAAAGTAAATTTGATGAGTTTTTCGACATAATTCATGCATCCCAAATTGCTTTGTGTAAATTATGCCAACATAAAAAGGTTGAAATAAAAATGAAAAAGAGAAACACTTCAGGCTTAAGGAAGCATCTAATATCTTTCCACAAAAAGGAATCACAAATATTTATTCCTGAAAAACCAAAATTAAGTGGAGATATCACAAGCTTTTTAATAACCACCGGAAAAAAGTGGACAGGTGAGAAAAAATACACTTATCACACAATTACATAACACATATATTATGTAACTAGCGGCCGCCTGCGACTTCGTCCACGTACAATATCTGATTTCCTATGAGATTTTGAAATTTTCTCGCTGCAAAAGTCTTACCTAAGTATAAAGAGGCTATATAGGTAAAGCTTAACTATGCAAGTATTTATTATTTAAAACTAATAAGTAAATGTCGATCTTCATATCTATACTTTAAAAATATAGGACTTGCATGTAACCATTTTACCCCAATTTCACCCCCTTAGGGTTAGCATTTCGTAAAACAGCTTATTCAGGATTTTATTATTGAAAACTTATAACTCTAATGCCGATTTTCGTGTCTCTAACTTCAAAAACGTAGGACTTTCATACAAACTTCCAACTCCCATTTCACTCCCTTAGGGATAGATTTTCTTAAAACCGTTTCTTAACTGATCTCTATGCAATTAAAAGGAACCTACCTTACAAACTTCAAGTTTGTATGTTTTATAGTTCCTGAGATATCGTTATAGTCAGTCAGTGAGTGATAGTTTAAAAAAAAAAAAATATATATATATATATATATATATATATATATATATGTAGATTATAGTGTTAAATATGTATTTATAATTCACTCATATTTTCATTTGTTTTTATAATCGGCGAGCCACATGATTTACTATTTTATTTCAGTCTGAAAATAGCAGTGACAACATCACGACAGATACAGTTGATTGGATGGTTAAAAAATATACTTCCCTTCTCATTTTTCGATGACGAAGCTACACAAGTATATTTTCGATCAATTTGCCCAAATATGGTGTTTCCTAAAAGGTCCACACTTAGAAGGAAGGTCAAAGAACGGTTTGAAGAGCTTCAATTGAATCTTAAGAAACGACTACAACAATTTTCATCTAAAATGTCATTTACCATTGATGGACGGACTTCAATTGCTGGTAGGAGTTACTACGGGGTCACTATTCATTATATAGACAACGAATGGAAGTATCGATCTGTAGTCCTTGATTTTATACCATCACGCGGTCGACATACTGGGGAAGATATTGCAACGATTTTCCACCAATGTTTATTGGAATATGACATAATTGATAAAATACAGGGTATCACGGTCGACAACGCAACTGCAAATACCAAATTTATGTATGAATTGGACAAACAGCTGCCACACTTTGATTCAGACAATCAACATTTCCGGTGCTTTGCTCACATCAAACCTTGGTGTACAAGATTTATTAAAGACCTTAGCATTACACAGTGAAACTGACAATAAGGGACAAGAACTGCAGTATGAAGATAATGAAGACGAAACTGAGGAAGATGAAGATTATGCGCCAAATATTGCTGACTCACGTACAGCTATAACAGAATTACGCAGTATTTCCAGTAAAATAAAAAGAAGTGAGATATTGAAGAGGAAGTTTCAGTCTGCTTGTGAAGCAGCTGGCGTGCCATCAAATCTGAACCCCATACTCAACTGTCCAACGAAATGGAATTCCACACATGATATGATTGGATTTGGTTTAAAAGTGACAACTGACATTAACATATTGTGCACTTCTGTCACCGAATTGAATGATTTTCAAATCACAGATAGTGAATGGAAAATACTCGAAAAAATACATAAGTCTCTAATAAACTTTAAACTTCTATCAACGAAACTTGGTGGAAAAAAATATGTTACATTACCGCTAGTCATTGTATCATTCAATCTCTTGCTCGATAAAATTGAATCCATGGTAAAACAATTAGATGAGAAACCTAATCGATCCGAAGTGGATGAAAGGCTCATTCTGGGTTTTCAAGCAGCTCGAGACAAAATGCTTAAACATTATAGAAAGAGCAACTGGATTTATTGTAACTCTTTAATTTTAGACCCAAGGCATAAGACTCAGACTTTTGACATGACATTATGGGGGAGAAATAAAAAACGAATTTTTGAACTTTATAAGACTATAAAAGTCTACACCAGTAATACATCTCTAGAATCACCAAGAAATGAAGAAAAAATAATAAAGAAAACATATTCAAAATAATACCTAGTAACCCAGAGCGCGTAAGACACAAGAGTGGTGGAGGACGCATGAGACAGAATTTCCGACTTTATCGAAGATGGCCCGTGATTTTCTTTTAATACCTGCAACAGATCTGAGAGATATTTTCTAAGATCATTAGTAATTAAAAACATAGAAATAGGTTAAGTGATAGTCACAGATGGTTACTTTGTATTAATTCTTGGTCAAAAGAATTAATATAAAGTAACAGTAATGTCAAAGCTGTTGTATACTGTTATGTAATTTAATTTGTATTGTATTTTATTTTTGTATTTAAATAAATTGGTAAATTGTATAACTCTTTTATTCCATTACATATAAGGGTCTATCAATCTCTTTCTAGACAGATAATGTTTTTTATAATACAGTCAAGTTAATGTCATTAATTTGTTTTTTATATATTTTGACTAAGTTTTAGCACATGTAAGCTTATTAAATGTAAACGTTTATTAAGAAACAGACTAACTCCGACTTAACTTTAACTAGCAGTTGGTTAGAGCATCGGCACGGATCGCTTAGGTCGTGGGTTCAAACCCCACCCGGTATTAGTTGATGTTTCGATTTTCTCATTAAATGTTTAGACATTTATTAGTTTGGTTGGTCTTTCTATGGCTATGTTAATTCAAGCTCAAAATGTGCCTACTCTGTTAAGTTGTTCTAAGATCTAAAGTAACGTTTAATAAATAACAATAGGCTAATAGGTAATTGCGAGACTTGCGAGACTCTTGCTGCAAGACCAAGACCAAGAACAAGACTGAGAGCGCAATACCAAGACCAAGAACAAGACCAGGACCTATTGAAGCGCAAGACCAAGACCAAGACTGGCTAAGTCTCGTCTTGTTCTTGCATTTGGGCAACACTACTCACGATACGAAACACAGCAGCGTTAAACTGCTATTTCACGCTGATATTCTGTGAGATCGTGGTCCTTTCCCGTTCGAGCCAACCCATTCGTGCCACAACCATAATATGGCTGCAGCGTGACTACCACGTATACCGCGTTTTCAGTTCACGTTTAAACCGATATTTTCAAGAGCCTTTCAGTCAACATCTTTGCTAAAATAAATTTCATTCCATTGTAATTTATCTATATAATATAGGATTAGTTTGCAACTGATAAAAATTCATAAAGGAATGCATAAATAATTTGGCACGGGTAGCTGACATGTGCGAGTTCCCTTGGCCGGTGTCCACTGCCAAGTAAGATGCATCTAGTATTTATACCACATATAGAGTATAGGTGATCATTAAGCTCTACAAACACGTGGGTTGCACTGATAAAGAAAATATATTTACCAACAATGTGAGACCAATCTTGCAGTTTTTAACAAAATTATTTTTAAATCGCACAACTGTTGAGTTTGCGTGATTATATACTTACTTAATATACTTTATCTAAATGAGGACTTAACCTATGATACTTCTGATAAAAATGTACTATGATAGGAGTGACGGATAGCAAAAATATTTATCGCTAAGTAATTAGTTTTATTTCTATTAAATTCTGAGTGAAGTGGACTGGGATCATATATACTAGGATGATCTTTTTTATCGTCTGGAAAAAATAGGCTGTATAACATGTGAACGGAGTAGAAGCCTATGGCACTGATATTTTACAAAAAATAAAAACAAGAATTTTAAATTAAACTTTTGGTTTTTTTACAATTACTTTGTCCTTTGCCCTTAAGCCTGTGACCCTACGACGTGACAAGGTCAAAGATGCCTGCTAAATTTATTGTTTTATTGCCGTTCGTAAAGTAGGGTGTGTGTGATTTGAATTTCTATATATTTTAATTAATTTATTTATTTAATTTATTGTAAAATATCAGTGCCTTGGGCTTCTACTCCGTTCACTTCTTATGTTATACAATAAGCTAAGTCTGCGATCGTGTTTGCCTGGACTCGAAAATTCGAGTTTTGAACGAACGAAATTGACAATTGAAAAGTAAATTACGGTACTAAATTGTACCTGGAATTATAAATGTGTGCAGAAGTCCCCTCTAAGAAGCAATTTATGGGAATACCTATGTTCTGAAGTGGACTTTTATAAGATGTAGTGTATGATTATGGAATAGATGGACATCCATCTCTTTCATGAAACTTTATAGATAGATAGATAACACTTTATTGCACGCCAAAAAAATCATATAAATATTAACATAAAATAGGAGAGAAAGAAGTGTGGTACAATGGGCGGTCTTATCGCTAAGAACGATCTGTTCAAGACAACCTTTATAACTTTTTCTTTTCTTTTTTTTATGTTGTACTATGGAAGTAGCCATTTTAATGAATTTAGCGCCATTTCTCGGGCAGCAAATTTTCTTTGGTTATTTTTTTAATAGAATAAGGGTGACAAAGGTTCACAAAAAATATTTAACGGGATGCACCGCGTGCAGGTGAAGTGAGGCTGGCATTAAGAGAACAACTGCAACATCCTCCTTACGGTGTGAAAGGGGGGTGTATTTTACTATAAAACTAACTTATAATTAAAACTACAGGCAGTAAGTTTTTACTAAAAATACCCTAGCGTGAGGTTATACAAGAATAAGCCCTAGCTATCATTATAAACAAAATGAGAACATCGTCAATGTATTCGAAGTTAATTAAATACGCATTATTAAGGATAAACGGGTCAGATCTTGATCAAAGTTATATGGGATCATATGAGAGGCACCGGCTTTAAAAAAAAGAATCATCAAAATCGGTTTAACTATAAAAAGTTCTGAGGTACCAAAAAAACTACAGATAAATTGAGAACCTCCTCCTTTTTTGAAGTCGGTTAAAAGAGATGTAGTGCAGTTGGAGACCATTTATAGGCTGTAGAGAGCAGATTAGTCGTATTGTTTGGTTCCACCAAAGTATCATTTAATAGTATTTCCAATAATAATGATACATGTGTGCGTAATCAAACTGCTTTGCTATTCAAAATATTATACCTCTCCTAACTGCGTAGAATATAACCAATTAACATACATTCTGTATTTCATATTTTTAAACAACTTCAAAAAACAACAGGAGGAAATTCTGAATTCGACTGCTTTTTTATGTGTGTTAACTCAGAACTTTTTTCTAGGTGATTTTGATGATTTTTTTTTATTTGAAGAAAGCTGGTGCTTCTCATGTGATCCCATATAAACTTGATCAATATCTGCCCGTAATTTTTGAGTTATCTTTAATAATGCGTATTCAATTTACTTTGAATACATTGCTGATGTTGTCATTTTAGTTATATTGAAGCCAGTTGTAAAACATTTTTAATTTTACCACTTGTAATGGAATGTGTACGAATCGAAAACTAAAGAGCAAATATCTTGCCTCCGCAGTAAATATAATGTAAATAGGTTGGATATCGGATTTTATAACAGTACTCTGAGGGAACCAGTATGCTGTACAAGATTGTCCAAATGGGTATTCATAATATTATAATAATTTTTAATTCAGATATCCAATATTATGTTAGTAATTATGAAACTTATAATTTATTTTAGTACCTAAATTTAATACTTAAATTTATTTTAGTAACTAAATCTAATTCTTAAACACAAGTGCCTTATCAACTAAACAGAGGCGGTAATATTGCTTCAAAATAAATGAGTCATATCTACTAGCAATTATTTTCATGATAGAGTTGGGAGCTAGCCCGCACCCTGCCGAGCTTTGCGAGGCTGTTTTCTTTCTTATAATGGCGTAGTCGTCATCCGTATACGCCTTTGCTAACATGCCTGATGCACTGCAAAATCAGGGTAGCCCCAACAAGACCCTAAAGTCGTTATTGTACTGGGCGCGTAAGGCGTCGACAGCCGACAGTAGAAAACGTAATAGTAGGCTTTAAATAATGTTATCTTTAGTTGTTTACTACACCGCGCGCCAACATATTACATCGGATTGCCACCGCCCTACCCCTCCCTTTCAATTTCAACATTGTCATTTAGGTCGTCGATAACAAAATGACCTAGGTACTTAAATTTACTCACTCGTTTTAATTCAGGGCCATTCAATTTAATAGCAGGCACGTTTTCTGGGCTTCTAGAGCCGAAAACCATAAATTCGCTTTTGTTAGTGTTACAACTCAAGCCATTGCTTAAGGCGTACTTCTCACATATCTTAAGGAGTTCTCTGGTTGCCTTGACCGTTGGACTCAGCAGCACTATATCATCTGCGTAACTAATGTTATTAAGATTTACGTCGTCGATACGACATCCGACTCCTTTCCTGTTGAGTTCAACGTTTAGATCATTTAATGTACAGGTTGAAAAATTTTGGTGACGTCATCCCATCCTGTCTGACCCCACATTGCAACCTGTACCTTTCAGAAAACTTATTCCCATCCCACATTATTATACTGATTGTTGTACCAATACTGAAAAATTTTCAGAAGCTTTGCACCAATACTGAAAAATTTTCGGAAGCTCTGCTGGAACCTTTTTATGGCGTAGGTTATCCCACAATAAATCATAATCCACGAGATCGCAGCTCTGGAGAGATCTAAACAACATGTATAAACGGCGTTTTTGTAGTATTCATCAGTGTGCTTTAGGGCTAGAATAGCATTCTCAGCAGAAATGAAGATACAATGAGGGTGACATGATAACTGTTTTTTTTTTATAGGATAGGGTGACAAACGAGCACACAGTTCACCTGATGGTAAGTGGTTGCTGTGGCCCATAGACACCTACATGTATCCTCGATTACGAATGAAAATGCAAATGCGTTGTCATCCGTGAGGACTAAGATGGAATGCCTCATTTCCAATAAAAAGGGTCTCCGGTTCTCTACACTCACCATACGAAACACAGCAGCATTAAGCTACTATTTGACGCCGGTATTCTGTGAGAGCGTGGTCCTTCCCCGGTCGAGCCGACCCATTCGTGCTACAACCATACTACTAATATGACTGAAGCATGGCTCTACCACGTGTGAATTTTCACGTATGAAGTTTATAAAAACTTTACTGTGCAGTGTCGGTATAAGAATATTCTCTACCTCAATCATCCCGTGGATGTGATAAGAGGCGACAGAGGGAATTTAAAACGGAGGATGGGCGACAGCATTTTCCTGCTAGAAAGTGAGTAGAGAATCGGTACCAGAATCTATTTTATTTCGCTGTCACACTTGGAACTACGACACAGGCGTGGAACGGAAGCAATAGTGGGGTAAAATATCTTGATTTTCAAAAAAAGGACGATAACACCCTTATGAAGAACTACAGCTGAGTTTTCATTGTCATTACGAACCGTATTGCACGCAGACTTCATAACTTCTAGTCTCCTGAATACGTTGATCTGAAACCTAGCACTACACTCAGTTTGACTACATAGTGTCTGCCAACGGTTAGGTTTCCAACGGTTAAGTCGTCATAAAAAGATGTGTTCATGTCGCATCTATACGAGGGTTTTTGAGAAACTACTCGCACAATTATTGAAGACTGCGATCTACCCCGGCTTCGCACGAGTGATTTCTAGATCTTGACAACAGCGTCCCCTTCCCTGGGCCAACTGTGAATCGTTTAGATTATCCAAGACCTCGCTATAACAAACAAAAAAAATTCATCAAAATCGGTCCAGCCATTTTCGGGGTTTTGCGAGATAGCAAATGATTTTTATATATAAGAAAGAAAGAAGATGTCTGGAACAAATATTGAAGGAAAATATAGTGTTTATAGATTTAATATAACAAACATCATAACAACTTTTTATATTCTCACGAATACTTCACGTAGTAGGATTTTATCGCGTTTAGTTCGAACTAAACGCGATAAAATCCGTAATAATAGTTTTATTCAATAACAAAAATATTGTTGATTAGTTCATCCATGTCAAACTTCCGCATATAATTTGTAAGTTAGACTTTGTCTTTATTTATATTTTAGTGACTAATAGGAGCGCTATCAAGTAAATAATTTAGATCGCAAAGAGTATTTTAGGTGTCTTTTCCGCGAGGGGCGGAAAATCCACTAGGCAAGTCCAACTTTGGCCGAGTGGTCAACCGACAAATCGAACTCGACTAGGTAGTCCAATAAAACCCAAATTTGGAAAACACACCACACCTAGGCCCCCTGTAACTCAAAATGATTAAAAAACTTCAGTTGCCAACATGCCTGCCAAGCGTGGCAACTATGGCAAAATCCTTATAAGGCAATATATGGGGGAAGCCTATGTCCAGCTATGAACTTTTGATACACTGTACTGGTAATGTTTATTCTGGCTTTGCCATTGTCTGAAGAAGCAAAAAGCTGTTCAGGATAGTCCAAATGGATCAACTAAAATGAGGGTAGAGCCATGCTCCAGTTATATTAGAAGTATAGTTGTAGCACGAATGGGTCGGCTCGACCGGGGAAAGACCACGCTCTCACAGAATACCAGCGTCAAATAGTAGTTTAACGCTGCTGAGTTTCGTATGGTGAGTGTAGAGAACCGGAGACCCTTTTTACTGGATACGAGGCATTCCATCTTAGTCCTCACGGGTGACAACGCATCTGCATTTTGATTCGTAATCGCAGATAGATGTGGTGCAGGTGGACTTGTGCTCGTTTGTCACCCTATCCTATAAATAAAAAAATAAAATAAATAAGGGTGCCCTTGGCCCACACTGGAAATCCGGAACAATTATTTGTAAGCCAAACAAATACTTGTTCTGTGCGGGATTCGAACCCGCGATCCTCAGCTGCTGCTGCTTAATGCTAAACTACTGCGCCACGGAGCTGTCAAAGAATAAAAAGTATCACTCCCGAGTTAAAAAAGTGTTATTTCACAGTGTTCAACCTGGGCGAGTACCGACGGCACGCCACGACTGCGTACACGAGTCACGAGTTCTTCCGCGCGGACAACAAGGAGGCGATGGCGATCCGGCAACAGTGCGCTCTTGACGCATTACACGATGTCTGCGAGTGGCTCGTCAAGGGCGGCGAAGTCGCTGTGAGTATCGTCTATCCTCATATCTCTCGTGACCCTTCAATAAGTCATAAGCTAAAATAAAAACTTATGTTCTCTTAATATTTCAAGAATCATCCACTGCTGAACATAGGCCTCCCCCAAAGAATGCCACAAAGCAGGATCCTGAGTCAACTGCATCTCTCACTAGGTCATCACTCCATCTAGTGGAGACCCGTACCAAGAATAACACTTTTTGTCCTATATAAATTAAAAGAATACGTATTGAAATGACAGTGGTAGAGCCACGCTGCAGCTATATTATGGTTGTAGCACACATGGGTAGGATCACGCTCTCACAGAATACCAGCGTAAAATAGGAGCTTAATGCTGCTGTGTTTCATGTGGTGAGTGTAGAGAACAGGTGATCCTTTTTACTGGAAACGAGGCATTCCACCTTTGAGTGACGTGTGTCGGGAGTGACGATGCATCTGCATTTTGATTCTTTATTGAAGATAAATGTAGATGTCTGTGGACCACAGTATCCACTTACCATCAGGTTGACTGTGTGCTCGTTTGTCACCCTATAAAAAAGTTATCTTTTATTCGGATAAACCTGTGTTCTGGGAAAAACTTGCAATTAACCCAGCGGGAGTTTTTTTTTAAACGTTTATTTACAATATAAAATATTATGTTTTGCAATTAAATATGAAAACATTTCAAAACAGCGTGGTAGCGATGACCTCATTCCCAGGGGTTATAATCCGTCTGGTCTATAATTCGTCTGTCAAAACAAAGAGTGGCCGTTATCAATCATGTACTCCATAGTTATTGTAACCCTTATTAAATCACTTTTGCTTAAGGGGAAATATAACCTCAAATGGCTTAGCAAGATCCTCCTTTATGCCGAAAGTATTGCAGCATTAATTTTGAAATAAATATATGGTAAAGTTGAGGATTAATGTTAAGGACTATGTTAGACGAAAACACGATTCCGTAAAATTTTCTCGATAGAAAAAAATCCAAAGTTACCTCCAAACTGAACAATAAATCGCTGTTATTCATAAAATACTTTAAATAAGATCATGAAACTTTGCATAGTAACTGAACTAACTATAAAGCAGTGCTTATGTTATTTACTTTTTTTTTAAATACCATTATTTTCACTGTAAAAAAGAAATTACCTAAACTATCAGCGTCTTGAAGCTTGATTCCTGTCGCCCCGTTAGTATCGCTTAGGCTTTTGAAGGGAGAAGTTGTCTCGCTTACGTCAGAATACACATTACGCAACAGGACGACGTAAAATTAAAATGGGAAATAACCGTGATAAAAATAAGAAGCGACTGGGTCGGCGTTAAGAAACAGGCATAAATATGATAAAGCTAATGAAATACGTATCTAAAGATCTATCTACTTACAGTATTAGTGATTACAAACATTTCGGTACATAGCATACGACGCGCGGGGAAGTGGGGGCGAAATTAGAATTTGAGCTGACTTACTATATCCCCTTAAGAGGATACCTTGAAAATAAATCGTAATTTTGGGGGCGTGGCTTATTCCTTTGGCGGTGAAGCTCATGGACGACTGAAGGAGTGTCAAAATGAAAGTGATTGATTGCAATGACTTCATAATACGCAAATTATGAGATAGCTATACCCAACACGCGCTTGGAATTAAATGAAGTATGCGCCAAACAATTTTTTTTTTAAACAAAACTTCGTTATGGATTAAAAAATTGGTTTATGAGAACTATGCCTTAACAATAATTCCATGAATAATTCCATTCGTAAAAATATGGTGGTGTCATGGAGAAATGTAACTAATTAGAGTCTACTTTGCAATTTTTTCTATCGAGAACATTACGTGACATCGTGTTTTCCTTTTATGCAATCCAAGATTATATACCTAGTCAAAAATTATATACCAAAATTTTGTTTTGTAATCTATAATATTTTTTGTAACTTAAAAAACATGTAAAATAGAAAAACCAGTAAATTTTCGAGGTATCACCTTAAAGAATACTTTTTGATAGATGGGTCCTGCATATTTTCTAGTACTTTGTTGTAAAAGCGTATGCATTGTCCCTTTAAAGGCTACCAGTAATATTATTTTTATTCATAAAATAGCCCTGGGTGTTACTGGATTAGATCTCAAAAATAAATAAAAGATATAAAAATAATAAAAATATGTTATGCTATTGATCTATGTCTGGTATAGTTAAATGGTGAGGGCCATAGACATCTACATCTATCACCCATTAAGAATCAAAACGTATATGGGTTGTCAATTAACACTCGTGGTTTTATACGTGTTAGAGCCATATTGCAGCTACATCATGGTTGTTGTACGAATTGTTTGGCTCGATCAGGGATGGACCACGGAATACTTCCGGATACTCACGGAATACCATCGTAAAATGGCAGCTCAATGCTGCTATGTTTCGTATGGTGAGTGTAGAGAACCGAAGACCCTTTTTACTGGATACGAGGCATTCCATCCTAGTCGTCAGGGATGACAACGCATTTATATTTTAAATTTTTGATTCTTATTTGAGGGTAGATGAAGATGTTTATGGGCCAAAGTATCCACTTACCATCAGGTAAGCTGTGTGCTCGCTTGTCATCCTTATTCTAAAAAAAAGCATCATTACGCTAGTATTCTGTGACCTAGTTCTTTCCTGGTCAAACCAACTCATTATTCCTACAGCAACAATACAACATATAAGGTGGCACTACGACATAAAAAGTCTAGTACTCACTAAGCTTATGATGAAAGAAGATATCTTAGCCACTAGACTCCTCTTCAAGAGTTCGGCTGACATAATTTCATTCCTTGCGAAGTTTTCTTTCGTCAAGGAGCATGTGGTAAATTAGTAATTGAATGTGTTTCAAAATTACGGGGACAATACAATTGTGTGAAGTATTTAACGTTTCAGAGCCATACCGCTACTTGATATCACAGTTAGTGAGAGATATGGCCGGACTTATGATATATTATTAAGAAAATACAATTCATAAACAATTTTACAAAAAAACCTGTTTACCAATAATATTGCGTAATAACAATTCGTAAAAAAAATTGTCCTGCTGGGTTTCTTGCTGGTTCTTCCCAGGACAGAGGTGTTTTTGCCAACCAGTGATAAATGAAAAAAGTGAATTTCAATAAGTATTATTTACAATCTATATTGAATAAAAAAGTTTCTGTTTCTGTTAATGTATAGAATTGTGTGCGTGCGTGCGTGCGTGCGTGCGTGCGTGCGTGCGTGCGTGCGTGCGTGCGTGCGTGCGTGCGTGCGTGCGTGCGTGCGTGCGTGCGTGCGTGCGTGTTCGTGCGTGCGTGCGTGCGTGCGTGCGTGCGTGTGTGTGTGTGTGTGTGTGTGCGTGCGTGCGCGCGCGCGTGTGTGTGTATGTCTTTGTGTGTACATTAGACTACACTTCATTATAAAAACTAATATATACCCATTGTCGTGGGAGCTACACGTCACTACATGTGTTTGTCTCTCTCTCTCTCTCTCTCTGTGTGTGTGTGTGTGTTTGTGCGTCTGTTTCTGTGTCGTGTGCGGGCGCGCGTGTCTGACCGTGTGAGTGTGTATGAATTTTTAATATCGATTAGTAGTCAAAACAAATCCAATAATAACTGGTTAAAAATAGTTAATTAACTAATTGATATATTTATTAATAAACTTGTAGACTCTATTAACATTACACAGTGTGTGTCCGTGCGCAGGTGTTCGACGCGACCAACTCCACGATGGAGAGGCGCCGGATGATCCGCGACATCGTCGTGCACAAGATGGGCTTTAAGCTGTTCTTCGTGGAATCGATTTGTGACGACCCGGGGATCATAGAACAGAATATCATGGTGAGTCGATATTAACACTTGAAAAAAAAAACATAGAATTTGATTTTAATCACTTGTATAAATTAATGGAAAGTTTTAATTTCAACAATTTTTTAATATCTACAAACATTTAAGTATTAAAAAACGAACTTTACACCTGGTGGAGCCACGCTGCAGCTATATTATAGTTTTAACACGAATGGGTCGGCTCGAGCGGGGAAGGACCACACTCTCACAGAATACCAACGTAAAAGTGCAGCTCAATGATGCTGTTTCGTAAGGTGAGTATAGAGAACCCGAAACCCATTTTACTGGAAACGAGATGTTCCATCTTAGCACTCAGGGGTGACTACTTATCTTCACTTCGGTTTTTAACTGACGATAGACGTAAACGTCTATGGGCCAAAACCATCCACTTACTATCAGATGGATTGTGTGCTCGTTTTTCACACTCAATTAAAACTTATATCACTTGAAGCGCGTCCGAAGAACCAGTGAAAAAAAAAATATTTATTTCTTTTTTTTTAAACTGATATGACTAACGAACTCACCTCACCTGATGTTAAGTAGCTACTGCAGTCTCTGCACACCTGCAACCACTTCTAAGCAATGAAACTAGAGAGCTACAGATGCTGTTGGGTGCAAGTCCAACAAATTAATTGGAAAAATTTAACAGATGGTATAATTAAACATTTTGTACAATCGACTTCAATAATAAATAAAGTGAGAACGTCATCAATGTAGTCGAAGTCAATTAAACACGCATTATTAAGGATAACTCAAAAACTACTGGTCAGATCTTGATCAAATTTATATGGAACCACATGAGAAGCGCTAATTTTTCGAATAAAAACGTATCATCAAAATCGGTTGACCTAGAAAAAAGTTCTGAGGTTCAATGCGGTCGAATTGAGATACTCCTCCTTTTTGAAGTCGGTTGCAATGGTAAAACACGTAAGTAATTGTGCGACTATAGGTTAAAATAATTGGTAATATAGCAATGGTTAGTGGTAAACACGGCGTAATTGGTGACTGATGAACTAAAACTAAATTTACGGATTTTATCGCGTTTATTTCACTACTTTTACTTATTTTTAATTCCCGACGTTTCGGGTGCTTTACAGCAACCATGGTCACGGGGGGGGGACTGAGATATTTGACGTCCCAATGTCATAGTTAGCCCGTCTACCCTCTGTTTTCGAATATTAATTTTTGGTACGATTTACGCAAAACGAACTTACAGTATCTTGAAGTCTTGCAGCGGTATGCTTGGGTTTGGGTTTGATTTTGTTAATTATAGGATCCCAAGCAGATGGCAGCACCCAACCATCTTCTCTATTGAAATTAGGATGTTTTTTAATTTCAATAGCCTCGCGTATCATCCTTGGTAGGAATCGGTGTTCTTTTGCGAGGACTTGTGGTTTATCAAATCTGATGTAATGGTGGGGACGATCTTGAACATGTTCACAGACTGCAGACTTCCCAGAGCGTCGGTGCTTCACGTCAGCTATATGTTCTTTCACGCGGGTTTTTATGGGTACTTTTTGTTTGACCTATGTAAGAGAGACCACATTCACAATCTAACTTGTTAACTGTAGTGTTTAGGATTGTCTGTTTAAAAATAATATTGGTAAGGAAGATTTGGAGGCTATACGTCAAGATATTTCGTGCTTGTTACGTCGTAGTTCAGTGCCGAAACCAAACCTTCCTAAAGACGAATTTACAGCGTTGATTAACTTACGGAACAGACCAGAGCTAACGATTCTCCGCGCGGATAAAGGAAACGCTACGGTAATAATGGACACGTCAGAGTATAATTTTAAAATACTACAGCTTTTATCGGACGAAAGTACATACAAAAAGGTCAAAACAGACCCCACAACTAACACGCTTAAAGCAACTAGCGATTTAATAAAGAAATACTCCGAAAAATTAAATCTCGACGTGAATTCGCTAATACCATCATGTACCAAACCACCGAGGTTGTATGGGTTACCGAAGATACACAAACCAAACGCTCCACTACGTCCCATAGTGAGCCAGATCGATTCACCAACTTATAAGCTGGCACAACACTTGGCAAAAGTACTGTCACCACTGAGAGGACATACCAGAGCACACACAAAGGATTCATACCATTTTGTTAGTGAGATAAAAGACCTACATCTCGCTGACAATGAAACTATGGTCAGTTTTGATGTTCAGTCACTATTCACATGCCTACCTATTGAAAACTGCATATCAATTGTAACTAGGAAGCTGGAACATAATAACATGCCTGCTGAATATGCAGTATTACTCAGACACTGCCTCACATCTGGCTATCTATTGTGGAAGGAAGAGTTCTACAAGCAAGTAGATGGTGTGGCGATGGGCTCACCTGTATCTCCAATAGTCGCCGACATATTCATGGAGGACTTCGAGGAGAAAGCCCTTCTTACTGCTCCTGTAAATCCAAGATTCTACAAGCGGTACGTAGACGACACTTTCACAATTTTACCATCTGACAAAGTAACTGAATTTTTAAACCACCTTAACTCTAAAATACAATTCACAATGGAGTTAGAGGCAAATAATTATTTAGCTTTCTTAGATGTTTTAGTCATTCGAAATCCTAATAACACAATTGGTCACAACTGTGTATAGGAAAAAGACCCATACCAACCGATATTTAAATGGTGAATCTCACCATCATCCTTCACAGTTAGCTACCGTGGGTAAATCTTTGTTTCAGAGAACACGAGGGATCTGTGACAGAAAACATCTGGCCGCCGAACTTCAGCATGTCAAGCAAGTATTGCAAGACAACAAGCTTCGGGTCCCGCGCCTACGTCACAGTGACCGAGTGAAGCCGGCCACAGTCGAGCGTGTACCTGCTGTACTACCATATGTCAGAGGAATCACAGACAAGGTTGGCTACATCTTGAAGCGAGCTTCCATTAAAACATACTACAAGCCGCCGAAGAAGATTAGTAAATTTTTACCATCCGTCAAGTGTAATATCCCTCTACAAGATGCAGGAGTGTACAAGCTAGATTGTGAAATTGGTCTCTCTTACATAGGTCAAACAAAAAGATCCATAAAAACCCGCGTGAAGGAACATATAGCTGACGTGAAGCACCGATGCTCCGGGAAGTCTGCAGTCTGTGAACATGTTCAAGATCGTCCCCACCATTACATCAGATTTGATAAACCACAAGTCCTCGCAAATGAACACCGATTCCTACCAAGGATGATACGCGAGGCTATTGAAATTAAAAAACATACTAATTTCAATAGAGAAGATGGTTGGGTGCTGCCATCTGCTTGGGATCCTATAATTAACAAAATTAAACCCAAAACCCAAGCATACCGCTGCAAGACTTCAAGATACTGTAAGTTCGTTTTGCGTAAATCGGACCAAAAATTAATATTCAAAATCTGAAGGTAGCCAGGCTAAAAATGACATTGGACGTCAAACATCTCAGTCCCCCCCCCCCGTGACCATGGTTGCTGTAAAGCACCCGAAACGTCGGGAATTAAAAATAAGTAAAAGTAGTGAAATAAACGCGATAAAATCCGTAAATTTAGTTTCATTCAATGTGTAGTGTTCGCGTAAATTTAAGAAATCATTATGACTGATGAACTGTTTTTTTGCAATATTAAATTTGGGTCAGCGTGTAAATGCAAATGCTGACTCAGCGCGCTCTGATGTTAATGCGAAGTACTTTGTACCGATGCGTTATCACGGAGGACTAAGATGGAATGCCTCACAACTTTTAATTATAATGACTCTATACCCTCGAAACAAGAACATTGCAGTACAGGCACTGCAATTTAGCAGCAGAAGATGGCTTGGTAATACGCACAGACTCCTTTTAAAAAATAGGCCTTAGTAAGTACAGTAGCAGTATTCTATAATTATTAATAATCTATCTAAATAAAACACAAATATTATGTTTCTATGTCCGTTTATAGCCTTTTAAACCATCAAACCGATGTGCCCCAAATCGGTTTCATTAATAAAGGCAATCATGCGAAGATGGTTTTAAACCACTAAAACAATACATTAAGCACTTAAAAATTTATAAAAAAATAAACATTAACAAAATTCCCTTTTTTGCAAGAAATAAACAAAATATATTTATTCTTTTAGCGTAGTAACACACGCCGAGTATCTGCTAGTTGTGTGATAAAGTTGTCATCCGATTAATTCATTATTATAATGTGCGATGTTAGAATAGGTTTATTATAATAAAGCATTTCAAATAGGTCTATCCACCGCCGCGCCTCAAATCCGTCACTTGTCCATTTAACACAACACTTCTATACAAAACTAAATTCCAATTAATTCAATTACAATTATTAATATATATATATATATATATATATATATATATATATATATATATATATATATATATATATATATATATATATATATATATATATATTGTATATTTAATATTAAAGAGAGAGATTTCGTTCAGTACAATAAAACATCGGCGTAAGCAGCCTCTCTGATACAGAGGACCGATTCGTCTTACATTATTATGCTTAAGTTGAATACAATCTATACAAATAAATAAAACAGAAGTATCTGTTTGTATTGTCAAAATAACAGCTTTTTACTAAATGCATATGAAAGCATATACAGCAGTTATAACAAAAAAAAAAACAATTCTTAACATTTTTGTTGCCTGTTTGTTCCGACTGGAGCGATTCTGACGGGACTTTCACTAGCAGGTAGCTGATTTCATGAGGAGTAACTTCGGCTTACTTTTATTTTAGAAAAAGAATTAGGGTTTGGTGCAAAAAATTGGTTTCACACATGAAATCTAATCGTAACAAATTCCACGCTGGCGAATTCGCGGGGAACATCTAGTTTTAGATAACAAAAAATATTTAATAATAATCATTAATTTTCAGGAGGTGAAAGTGAGCAGTCCAGATTACACAAACATACAGAACATGGATAATGTTCTGAACGACTTCCTACTCAGGATAGAACACTATAAGGAGAAATATGAACCCCTGGACGAGAATCTCGAGTCCGAGTATAGTTTCATGAAGATTTATGACACGGGGGAGAAGGTGGTGGTGCACAAACACGAAGGTCACATACAGAGTCGAATTGTGTACTATCTGATGAACATACATATAGTACCAAGAACCATTTATTTGACCAGGGTAAGTGTATTCATTTTTTTTTTAAATTGAATTCTGTTGATCAAACAATATTTTTATTATATAATATTATATTCACATGTATCGTAATAAACGCACACCCTCAGACACCCTAATTAATATGTTATAATCATGATACTTACACTGACTTTTTAGTTAAACATGTTTATGCATTGATTATATTAAATTAGTTATACTAATTCCCGAAGAAAGTTGTGATCACAGTACAAATCATGCTTTAAATAGGTTCATTTTTCTATGTTTTGTATTGAATGACGGAATTTGTTTTAAAACAAATAAAACTGCACTTTTAACTCTTCTTGTGGGTTACTACGGTCCATTACAATTTGTTTTGACTGTACAGGTTTACTGTGAGCTGTGACTGTAATTTACGTAGTTTTAATTATTTTTGGAATAAAAAATTATCTATATTAAAAATTATTGATATCGATTCAGTAAACGATTCTCAACAAACAACTTTTATTTTTATACAAATTGTATCCTAAAAACTTTAAAATCTAGCAACCAGTTCAAAAGTTTTTTCTTCTATTATTAAATTATTATATTTATATTGAACCTATAAATTCCAATACAATTATTTAAAAGATTAAGAGCATCACCTAGGGACATGAAAAAAAATCGATGTATATGGTATCGATATTTTTAAACAGTATCGATATATTATATCGTGTTATAAATATCGATAGCACGTAAATTCGTTTGTCCTGCGCCTGATCTCTCTTCGGTCGTGTCGGTTTACCGTCCTATGAAAGTGAGAGAATAGAGATATGATTAGAGTGTGCACCTGTGCTTGCGCATACTCGTGGGCACTATGATCCTGTCCTACGCAGATGGCTAGTCTCCATTAGGACTGGCCGCCGTGAACGAAATTCGGTCTAGAGGACATTATTATTATTATGGGGGAGGCTTACGTTCGTCGGTGAAATTTTGATAAGCCCTTTTTTAAATTAATTTATTTATTCCAGCATGGTGAAAGCATACACAATCTAGTGGGACGCATCGGTGGAGACAGCGAACTGTCGGCACGGGGTCGGCATTACGCCAGCGCTCTGGCTACTTATATCGAGCAGCAGCAGATTCCAGGGTTGAGGGTCTGGACCTCGTGGATGCGACGAGCCATACAAACCGTCAAAGACGTGCGAGCTCCTCAGGAGAGGTGGAAAGCGCTCAACGAGATTGATGCTGTAAGTATTGACTGTATGAGTTTAAGCACAATCTGCAGGACTTTAAGATACCGTAGGCTCTAATTATCTCTTATAAATCTTGCTGTAATTATTAGTATTCTAGAACTGAAGGTAGACGGGCTAAATATGACATTGGGACCTCAAACACCTCGGCCCTTCCTCACCATGGGTGCTGTAAAGCACCTGAAATGACGGGAATTAAAAAGTTAAAATTAAACGCGATAAAATCCGTAATATTAATTTAATTTAATATATATTATGGGTTTAAGTTGACTTCAGAGTTTCGATAATATCTAGGCATGAATAGCAATAAAAACAGCAAGTCCCCGGGCGAGGATGAAATTACAGCGGAGCTTCTGAAAGTGGGTGGAAAACCGGTACTTGAAGTCCTTCAGAGACACTTTAATTCCGTCCTCCATGGTGGCACTACCCCGGAGGCGTGGAGCAGAAGTGCGGTGGTCTTGTTCTTCAAGAAAGGTGACAACGCCCTCTTGAAGAACTACAGACCGATATCCCTTCTGAGCCGCGTCTACGTGCTGTTTTCGAGAGTCATTACGAATCGTCTCGCATGCAGACTTTACGACTTCCAGCCTCCCGAACAAGCCGGTTTCCGAAAATGCTTTAGTACCATAGACCACATACATACAATGTGGCAAATTATACAGATGCCCGAAGAGTACAATCTGCCACTTTGCCTGGCGTATGTGGACTATGAAAAAGCCTTTGATTCCGTCGAAATTTGGGCGGTGCTACAGTTTCTTCAGTAGTACCAAGTTGACTGTCGGTATATCGAAGTGCTGAAGTGTTTGTACAGTAGGGCTATGATGGCTATCCGTGTACGGACCCAGAGTACGAAACCTATCCAACTGCAGAGAGGTGTAAGACAGGGTGACGTTATTTCCCCGAAGCTCTTCACCGCTGCGTTGGAAGACGTTTTCAACCTACTGGACTGGAAAGGATACGCTATTAACATCAATGACGAGTACATCACTCACCTTCGATTTGCCGACGATATAGTCCTTATGGCAGAATCGCTGGAGGACCTAAGCACTATGCTCAATGACCTCAATAGTACTTCCCAACGGATAGGTCTTAAGATGAACATGGACAAAACAAGATCATGTTTAATGTCCATGTCACACCTATGCCGGTAGTTGTTGGGAGCACTATGCTCGAAGTTGTTGACAAGCGTTTCCTGGGACAAATAGTCCGACTAGGTAAGTGCAACTTCGACCGACAGGTCAATCGACGGATTCAACTCGGCTGGGCAGCGTTCGGGAAATTAAGACGCATCTTCTCGTCAGGTATACCTCAAAACCTGAAAGCTAAGTTCTACAACCAGTGCGTGTTGCCAGTGATGACCTACGGAACCGACCCGGCAAATCGCTGAGGGCTCGGAGTTTCCTGCGAAACCAAAAATATCCGCAAGAACCAGTACGACAAGCCCCGATTAAGCTAAGTGGCAATGCCGGCCATATAGCTCGAAGAACCGACAACCGTTGGGGAAAAAAGGTTCTCGAGTGGCGGCCTCGTACCGGTAGGCGTAGTGTAGGGCGACCCCCCACTAGATGGTGTGACGACACGGTAAGACATGCAGGAAGTCGATGGATGCAAGTGGCTCCGGACCGGACCGTGCTTTGTGGCGATACTCTATGTTCAGCGTGGACTTGGGGCTGTAATGATGATGATGATGATAATGATGAATAGACATAGCTTTTATTGTTTATTTTTTAATAAGTGGGTGCTATGGCTTATATGCATCTACATTTATTCTCGATTAAGGATCAAAATGCAGGTGTATTGTTTCCCTTGAGAACTAACATGGAATTACTCGTTTCTAGCAAAAAAAGGTCTCCGGTTATCTACACTATAGTTGCTATTTACGCTGATGTTCTGTGAGAGCGTTTTCCATTCCCGGTCGAGCCGGCTCATTCGCGCTTCAACTATAATATAAACGCAGCGTGGCTTTACCACATATAAATATATAAAATAAATGAAAATAAAAGTTCATTATATTGTGTTCTATGGTCATTCTGTCAATAAATGAAATTTTATTGAATGAAATTGAACACAATATGTATTACAATATAATATAGTCCGTACGGAAAAAAATAGGATTAGAAATGGCGTGGCAGTACCAATAGCGAAAACCCGCTAATAACGATATATCGTGTTATAACGTTACATTATTTGGTTAATTGGAAACTTTCTATTGGAAAAAAATTGTGTATACAGGTAGGTATATTAATTTTAAAATAACATTTATAACTAGCGACTGGCTCAAGCGGCGCCTGGATGGGATATATTAATGTGCCGTTATTTAGACTTAAGATAATCATAAAAGACCATGTATTTTGTCTTATCAATATTTTTATTAGAATAAAATTTCTAAATTATTCGGATAAAAATTAGTGTAAATCACTCCTAGTAATTGTTAATTACTAATTGCTAATCCTACTAATTATTAATTTTATACAAAAATATCAACAAACAAAATCAACAATGATTATTGAAGAAATTTTTCAGAACGCGTCGCAGCTCACAAATTAGCAAAATCGAACTGATTTTTTTTTTGTAGTTTATGGGAATTTGTTGTCATTGATTCCAATAAAAGTTGGACTGAAGTTATACGACGTTCATAATACGCATATCGCTACAGATAGCTACAGTGTGCAAGCGAGAGATGAATAGAGGCGACACCATTTTCAATCCCATTCTTTAACCGCACATACAGTACTTGATATTTAGATTAAATTATTGTGCAAAGGAAAGTAAGCCATATACCAGGCTGTGGATATGGGTAGGTATAAGAGTAGCCTACTTGGGGAGTTCTAAGAAAAGCTGAATGGACTGTGTCAGAGATGATATGCTTAAGAAAAGAGTGAGTGAGGAGATAACAGCTAATGGAGGATAATAGAAGAGGAAGACGTATTAAGCCGACTCCAAATAACTTGAGATAAGGAAAAATTTATAAAAAATTGAACTAAATCTAAAACTAAATCACTCAGTGCTAGTTTCTATATTTAAATGAAATGTCTTTCAAACATATTAATTTGTTGAACTACAACCACCTAGTGTTGAAGCGCCTGAATTTTTTTAAAATAAATAGAAACAACACGGGTTAATATAATAAATTAAATAATTATAAATAAACGGTAATAAAATATTGCGAGGACTGGTAACTGTTGTAAGATTAATGCAATCGTCCAAATTAACTATTAAAAAAAACTGAAAGAAACATTTTAAAGTTGTCTAATACTCCCGAACATAGGGATGTTTTTATCCAATTTATCACTTTAATTGTATTTTCTTTTGCTTCATCAATTTTTAAAGCAACTACTTGACATAACCATCTTGCGTTGTGGGTTTGTCATAATAGCTATGCATCTCAGTTCAAGTCATCTCGTACTTGATGTTCCCCGGTTAGTGTTCTGGATATATCACATCTGGAATAAAAGAAATGGTGATATCGCCATCTATCGTTGGTCTTGTGTTCTTACTAATACAATCTATCTCATATAGTTACCTCTTACGAGACCCGCGTGGGGCAGTGGGTTTCCTTTTCATTTATATACATCATTATGTTTTACTTAATAATAATGTTACGACAGTTGCGTATTACGTCACATTGTATGAGAATGTTAAACAAAATGTTATTAAAATAGATAACGCTTGGACTATTAATGCAAACAAAAAGAAACCTTATGTGTACGTAAATAAAGGCTTTTCTTCTTTGGATATTGTTATCGTTAGTTATCTCGAGTGTTCTAGTACTTTCCGATTGAAAGAGTGAAACGAGCCGGATTAGCCTAGAAAGTTCTATATTTCTTTTATCGATTATAAAATTCGGCGATTGGAGAGTTAGTTATTTCGGAAACGCGAATGTGAACTCTAATCTGGGAAGAGACTACGTGAATTCGATCTACGATATCTGCGATTATTAAGGACCTCACCGAAGAAGCTTAGCGATTTTGGACGACACCTTTATAAACTTGCTGTGTGTGGATAAATACATCTATTTTTCATCCTAATCGGCATTTTTATTCACCCTGCACGTAACAATAGTATAGTTTCTCCGTCTAATAGACTTTATAATGTGGATATCCGCAGTAGAATCAGAATAGCTGACAAAGCCCAATAGTTCAGTCAGCTAAAGTGACAGTATCAGGTATTTTACGTGGTAGAGCCGCGCTGCAGCATATTGTAGTTGTTGCACGAACGGGTCGGCTCAATCTGGGCAGGACCACGCTCTCACAGAACACCAGTGTAAAATGGCAACATAATGCTGCTGTTTCGTATGGTGAGTGTAGACAACCGGAGACCCGTTTTACTGGAATCGAGGCATTCCATCTTAGTCCTCAGGGGTGACAACGCATTTGCATTTTGATTCTTAATTGAGGATAAATGTGGATGTCTATGGGCCACAGAATCCACTTACCATCAAGTAGGTTGTGTGCTCCTTTGTCATCCAATGCTATAAAAAATGTAGCTTGAAAAACAGACAACCGATGGGGAGGAAAGGTTCTTGACGTTTTATATCAGTAGGCAGTGTAATGAAATAGATGCAAGCGGTATTGGCCATGCTTAGTGGTATTTTACTTGGGAGAAGACTATACTCAGTGTTGAATTCGTAATGAGCTGTAATGGTGATGATAATGATCATAACCTCTCATATTTTATATTTTTATCAAATAGGGCATCTGTGAAGAGATGACGTACGCGGAGATCCAGCAAAAGTACCCTTCGGACTTTAACGCGCGCGACGCAAACAAGTTCGCGTACCGGTACCCTCGCGGCGAGAGCTACGAGGACCTGGTGGCCCGGCTGGAGCCCGTTATCATGGAGCTGGAGCGGCAGGGCAACGTGCTGGTGGTGTCGCACCAGGCCGTCATGCGCTGCCTGCTTGCCTACTTCCTGGACAAGTCTGCCGGTGAGTACGTGTACGGCTTACGTGGTAGACCCATGCTTCAGCTATATTATGATTATAGCACGAAGGGATTGGCTCGACCCGGGATAGACCACGCTCTCACAGAATACCAGCGTAATATAGTAGTTTCGTACTGTTGTGTTCCGTATATTGAGTGTAGAGATTCGGATACCCTCTTTTCTAGGGTGAATACTCGGAAACGAGTGTTCGTTTATCTACCCTAATAAATCCACCCTAGGGTGGGTAACTCGGAAACAAGTGTTCCTTAACCCACCCTAAGAAATCCACCCTAGGGAGAATACTCGGAAACGAGTGTTCGTTTATCCACCGTAGACGGGGTGGATAATCGGAATACTTAAATTATTATTGTTCCGATTTTCCTCGTCGTATATAAACGGAATAACCCCCAAATAGGGCTGAATTTTAGTCCAAAGCCGAAAATTTCTAGCAAGCGCTAAAATTAAATATACTGTTACGTATGAGTGAGAGCGTGTTGGACGTGGCAACGCAATTTTTATCATCTCTAAGGATGATTAAAATTACCTTTTTATATTATATATATAGTGTGATGACTCGGTAAGACATGCAGGAAGTCGATGGCTCAGGACTGTGCTTTGTGGTATGCCTTGGTGAAGGCATTTGTTCAGCAGTGGACTTGCGAACAGCTGTAATGATGATGATGATGATATTATACAGTCAATATACACCTTTAATTGAGTTTTTAAATTAGTTTTAGCCAATCGGCTTAGGCCAGAAATCGAGCTTCTGTCAACACTAGAATTGATTGATATAATAATTTGGAAATTGTAAGTAGATATGTTTGTACCTTGTGCAGATGAGCTGCCGTACCTGCACGTGCCGCTGCACACGGTGATCAAGCTGACGCCGGTGGCGTACGGCTGCCGCGAGGAGCACGTCACGCTGCCCGTGCCCGCCGTCGACACGCACCGCTCCAAGCCTTCTGTGAGCTCCTTCATCAATACATCTATATCTATACAAATAAATTCAATTGAACTGTCTGTTTGTAATTTCACAATAACTGCTTTTTACTAAATACACACACATAGGTATAAGTACAAGTACAGTACTAATAACAATTTTTTATTATGATTTCTTATATTTGCGCGAACACTGCACATTTAAATAAAACTAGTTTTTACTAGCCACTCGAATGTCGGGGTCATTTTGGCCAATATGGCGCATCTGTCGAGCACTTTCCGAAGTACTAAGTATATAACAAGTATACTAAGTATATATGTAATATATACTAAGTAAATATATTAAAATAATATATCAATGGAAACGTTATTAAATAAATTATGAATAGATATATATGTATAAAAAAAAAAAAAATATATATATATATATATATATATATATATATATATGGCGTTTGACAGATGCGCATATTATTTGAGACGCCAGAATATGGCGTTTGGACTGACGAAAGGCTAGTTTTTAGTATTGCCGACGTTTCGAGCACTTTACAGCACCCATGGTCACGGGGGGGACTAAGGTGTTCGTAGTGTCATGACCATGGGAGCTTTAAAAGTTATTATACGCAATAAAATCCTTAAAAATTAGTTTTATACAATTTATTTTTAATTTTTGTACTTCTGTTTGTTCTGGCTAGTCTCCGACACAACTGGACCAATTTTGACTTTACTTTCACTGGCAGATAGCTGATGTTATAATGAGTAAATTAGACTACTTTTATTATAGGCAAAGAGCCAGGCTTACGCGCAAAAAAAAATTAAAACCCATGAAATCCAATTATAATATATTCCACGTGAACGAAGTCGCGGGCAACAGCTAGTTCTGTATATAAAAACACACTAAACTGTAATATATTCACATCTCTTTGTGTAATATGTTCGTGTTGTACTCTACATAATCAATGCGCACAACACTAAACATCTACCTAGAGCTACAATTCATGAAAGTAAAAAGCATTATAGCCTTTCTAAGTCCATTGCCTTGCCCAGCTGTGGACTTTCTAATGGTGAAATAATTTATTTATTGCACTAAATTAATTACAGACAGATTGAAAACTGCATCATAAAACTATTATCTTTACTTGACATATATTTTGACTACATATAATATTTAACCTAATTAAAACCTCAGTTACTGAAATGTAACTCAGGTTTTAATCACCTACTTCAGGCACCAGCGATCCACAACCACTTTTGTTATAGTAACTATTAAATTTAGCCTTAAGACATTTCTGTGGCTTGTGGTGAGAAGTAAATAAATTTTCATTTCATTTCAATTTTTAACCTGCTTATATCATTTCATCTTTCAGTTGAAAAATAATCTTTACATAACTAACTAACTTTACATCCTGCTTATTTCTTCTGTAACCTTTTGACGGCTCCGTGATGCAGTGGCTTAGCAATGAGTTGCTGCGCTGAGGGCCGCGGGTTCGAATCCCACACGGAACAAGTATTTGTATGGCTTACAAATAGTTGTTCCGGGCCTGGATGTTTGTCCTTGTAAAATTTATGTTTGAAAACTGACACGATACCGGAGAAAATGCTAGTGTCTAACGTTTTTAGAAATAAAAAAAAAACTTAAATTTATTTTACTGTATGTACTTTAAAAGAGCAATATGCAGCACTAAGCTATGTGATATTTCTAACAGGACCAAGAAGAAGATGGTGCAACTTACAAAAACGTATGCATAGTTTAAACCTTTACACTTGGAGTACAGGGGTGCTGCTGGCAACATAACAGCTTGACATACGATAGTATAACATTTTTTTTTAATTTGAGATTTAAGTTTGCTTTTGTTTCCGTTACCGTAACACCCTGTTGAAGTCCACTGCTAAACGTAGGCCTCTTCCATAGGTAGTCTCAAAAGGGGGATATTTGCCACAGTTGCTACGCTCAGTAAGCTGGAAGGCAACCGAAGTTTTTTTAGATGTTATAAGAAAGTCGGTGATGCCCATCTCCTGATTTGTTCCCCTCTGTCGCCTCTTGCGACATCCACGGGATGATATGGGGTTGTGGATATTCTCAAACAAAAATTGCAAATTGGTGCACGTTATTTTCTTATATTTATGGTAGAGCCATGCTGCAGTTATATTAGTAGTATAGTTGTAGCACGAATGGGTCGGCTCGACTGGGGCAGGACCGCGCTCTCACAAAATACCAGCGTAAAATAGCAGCTTAATGCTGCTGTGTTTCGCATGGTTAGTGTAGAGAACTGGAGGCCCCTTTTACTGGAGACAAGGTATTCCATGTTAGTCCTTACGGATGACAACATGCATTTCGCTTCGTAATCGCGGCTAAATGTAGATGTCTATGGGCCACAGCATCCACTTACCATCAGGTGTACTGTGCGCTCGTTTGTATTGTTCTATCAAAAAAAAAAATACTTTTGTGCCCTCGAAAGAGGTTGACAACAGAGCTCGATTATATTTCGATCGTAATTTTATTCTGCAAGTGGATCTTCCTTTAATCTAATTTCAGTTAATTTCGAGCTCGAGTTACAATTACATTCTCATCGTACCCCGAGCTCTACAAGGGCAATAAAATTTAAACTGTGAATTTTGATACAAAAAGTTTGAAAACTCAATTTTGAACCTGTAGCAAGCACTACACACTGGTCTGGACTTTATATGTATACCAACGGTCCGTGGCGTTAGGCATTTCTTCGATCGTTAACGCTTATTTAATCATTATAATAACTTACAGACAGATACACACACACGTTAAATATAACACCCCTTTATTTACGTCGGGGGTTAAAATTGAATGAAATCAACGCTAAGTCTCCAAGAACATATTGGATAAAATCTCAAAACATTAAGAGATGCACACGCATCAGCTATTCAGCTGCTAATGTGTTTGTGTATTAATAAAAAAAATAAGTGACGTGACTAAACGTTCATATAGTATGTCATTCCCATTAATTTTATAGTTTCCTATAGCGTTAACAATCATAGAATGTCATTTTTGCTAACCGCACTGGCATTTATATATATACTGGATGATCTTCTTTAACGTCTGGAAAAAGTAGATGTAATGTGATCGTAATAGAAAACAATGGCACTGATATTTTACGAAATACCAAAATGAAAAACCAAAATTTTGAATTAAACGTTTGGAAAATTTTTTTTTGAACTATTACTTATCTCAGTCTTTGAGCCTGTGACCCTGCGTAGTGACAAGGTCAAAGATGCCTACTAAATTTATTGTTTTATATCCGTCCGTAAAGTAGGTGGATGATTTGAAAGTCGATAGATTTTAATTAATTCATTTATTAAATTCAAATTTTTTGTTTTAATTTTTTGTAAAATATAAGTGCCACAGGCTCCGCACACATGTTATACCCCATTTTTTAGACGGTAAAAACGGTCATTTCCATTATTTTGCAGTAATTAGAACTAATATCATGGGAATGCTTAAGTTTTTTTTTTATCTCTACTTCTTTCTTTTTTATTTTCAAGTTGGTTTAAAATTTTGAATGCTACCAGCAGCATCACTGCACCATTTATTTAACAAACGTTTGGTATATTAATATTGTATTTGAATGTTAATATCTTACTACTATATAAGAAATTAATCGCGAAATGTGTGTTTTTTATTTGGTGGAGGGTTTATATGTTTGGGATTTTTGGTGTTGGATTAATTTGGGTTGAGTTTTGTAGTCTTTCTCATAGATATTTTATGTATAGATAAAATTGCTAATAATGTATTGCCATGATGAAATTAACTCGCCGTACATTTTCTTTCTTAAGGTCATTGCTACAAATCCGTGAAACAAAGTAGAATATTAAAATCAGATTAATTAATTAAAAAAATGATTGACTATAAAAGTACCTATATTTCGTGTATACAATCAGTTACCACCAGCTATTAAACAATTAAATGGAAATATGTTCAAAACAAAATTAAAGAAATTGTTAATTGAAAATGTTTTTTTACAATCTTAATGAGTTCTTTAATAAAAAATTAAAATTTATTTTCTTAATTGTTGCATATCCGAAATGGGTAAACTGTTGAGCCTAAAACTATATGTTTTTGTAATAAGATCATATTGTACACAGTTATGCAATAAATGTATGTATTTAATTAGGAACAATGGATGTAACTAATGTTTCAAAAATGTTAATGTACTGTCTACCATCACAACTACCATGAAAATAAAATATTGTTAGGTACTTTTAAAAACCTCCCGTTTCCAAAAATATGACCTGTCTTTATGTAGTTTCATTTTATTTTATTATTTATCATATGTAGTATATATAAGACTATTAAATGTTGATTATTATCTTAAAAAGGGTTTAATTGTAGCATATTTTAAGAATTGTGTTAGCAACTGTTATTGTGGTGTATATGTGATTTTTTTGGTAGAAATAATTTTATTGTATATACAATAGAATCTAATTGCTGTGAGATTTCAAATTATTTCTATATCATTTGCCATTTTGTTTTTATTAATGTGTTTCTTTTTTTTATTATTTGCAGGTGATACCAGCCCCACCCATAAAGCCACCGGTCCCTCTCGTCAACGGTGATACCAACGGTGAAGAGAATGTTGGAGACCCACCCCATTAATAAAATATTGTATATTACAATTAGAAAACAAATTAAAATTTAATATTAATTTAAATAAATATGTTCCGACTTGACCAAGACCTTCGCGACAGTTTAAAAAAAAGGAACGGTGTGTATAATCTGTGACATCAACGGTGTGTAATGGCGGTTAATTTGAGACTGATGATAAGTGAGTTTAGACGTCTAAGTCATGTTATCGTATAATGAAGAAAATTGTAAAAAAAAATTTATATGAAATTAAATTTCATCCATATTAGTCACTCTAATCTTAGAGTAGTGCCGAGTTACAGTGGCCTGAGTTGCTTTTTGCATATAATGTATATGCACCTCATCAAAATAGTTAATATTAAAGTTATTATCATATATTTACTTGTGAAATAAAATAACGAATTTTATTTTTTTTATAAAATTTCGTTTCAAGGGCCCCTAGTATAGTGTAGTGGCGGTGTCAGAGAATTTGCAACATATCTGGAATGTGGTGTAAGCATCAACTAAGGTTAACAAAGAAAGATAGACGCAACGCTGCACTCATTTCAATTTTCTACTGATGCTAAAACCATCCTCAATTTCTTACACACAAACAAGCACACTTATTTACCAGGCCATAAAAGTTCCCTGCTGGACGCACGCATATGTCTAGAAACCATGTCTGTGTTCCGAAATAGAACCCAGTATACTAGCTAACAAATAATAATCATGCCATACTGGTAATTTTTTCAAAACATTAGCCAGATATGCATCACATGCTCTTAACCACTCTTCTTTCTTCTTTACTCTACTCTCCTCAGTAACAAAGAATGAGTATGATTTCTCATTCTCTTCATCGTACAGATTTAACTGTTTAAGATCTGCCATTTTCGGCGGCACGCCAGTACAATATTGCGTCAATTAATAACGTCATTTGCATTCGCCAGTATACTGGGTTCTATTTCGGAACACAGGCTATATTGTTGGTTTCAATTGATTTTAGATGCATATGTATACGTGAGTGCGTGTTCTCACAATAAGTTGAGCATGGTTTTGGCTTGGTTATTCCGCCATTTGAAAAGTACAAAGCGCTTAGTCGTTCTTTGTTGGTCTGAGTGCATCAAAAAATGCTAATAATATTGGCCTATTCTAAACGTGTTACTTGAAAAACTGTAGATACAAGCATAAGTAAATATTTATAACTAGTCTTGTGTTATAATTTTGTTGGGACACATATCGTAAGCGAAGATTACATTTTTAAATGTTTAAAATATATATTTTCTTGTTTATTTATGTATGGTTTTAGAAATCCAAAGAATGCTTAAAAATAATATACATGTAATTATATTCGCGCTGTGTTACATCGCACATATCGTATATTAATTTTTTAATTTCAATTCGAAATAATCTTTTAAGAAATATTTTTCATGTGTGAAGGATTTAAGACAAAATGCAGTTTGTCACAGTCTTAAAATAACTGTAAAACAAAGTTCAACCTTACCTAAGTGTAAGTTTAAGTAAATGTTAACCTTTAGATCAATTTTTTATTGTTGAACCCAGTTCTCTTCATTTCCCGTCAAAAAGATAAGTCAATAAAAAGTTATGCTCAAGGCTTATTGTTAAATTTTACCTTGTTGAATATAATTAATATCAAAACATTTTTACATGCTTTTAATCATATTAATTGTAAAAGATTTTTATATTTATTATTTATTGTTATATTTATGTAGGAAAGAATGTAGAATTTTATATTCTATTAAAATTTATTCATTGACGTTTAATTTCCTTCAGCAATGTAACTCGGCGCTCATATATTTTTATAAGGTGGCTCGTTTTCTCTACTCTCCCTGCATATGACCTTATTAATATAAATATTTAACTAAGTTTTTACAAAGTGGCTATATATAAAAATAATGTAATTGTTAATTTAATTTTTTTAAATATAAGTGTATTATAAACGGGTTAGATGTGTTTTGAATTTTGACCTCTACTCCCTTAAGGTGGCCCTAGTCGATAGCTCGAACTAAATGGTAGGCGGGGTTAAAATGCATGCTATCTTAGGCAACATCACGTGCGAAAGGGATTGACGCTGTGATGAGTAGTAAGAAGCTAGTGCGCACACACATGCGCACTCCTGAGTGACCACGACGGCGTCATCGCGTACCTATATATTGCGATTCTTTTTCGAATGACAACATAAACTCAAACCGCAATTGAAAGCTCCGTGTCGCAGTGGCTTAGCAATGAGGCTGCGCTGGGGGCCGCGGTTTCGAATCCCGCACGGAACAAATATTTGTATGGCCTACAAATAGTTGTTCCGGGTCTGGATGTTTGTCCTTGTGCAATTTATGTTTGTAAACTGCCTCCACGATACAGGAGAAAATACTACTGTGGGGGTAACGTATTTTAAAAAGAGAAAGGAGAGAGGAAACAAATTGGTGTTATTATTATGAACCCAATTTAGTTGTTATTATGAAAGTTCTTATGTGAATTTAAGTAGATGTTGTTATTATATAATAATTTCATTGATTTGTTTTTACCTACTTTTTAACCGACTTCGGAAAAAGGAGACGGTGCTCAATTCGTTGTTTCTTGGTTATGTATGTTCTGTCCCCGATTTCTCGAAGATGCCTGAACCGATTTGGTAAATTATTTTTTGCTTTGAAAGAATATGTACTTTCCAGATGATCCCATGGTAATCGATGATGGTCAGATCAGGATCTGATGATGGGATCTTGGAGAAATCGAGGGAACTCTTCAATAAATGACAGCAAATCAACCGCGATTGCTGCTATCGCGTACCTATGCATTCTTTAGGCAACCACACAGTATAATATCACGTCTGTACCCCCTAAAGAGACATAACTCTCAACAAAAAATAGTACATTAAAAAAAATTTGAAAAAAAATATAACCGACAAAACAGAAAAAAGTGTAAAATAATTATGTTTTTTTTTTATGTTTTTGCATTTTATTGTAGGTTATGCAAACATTAGTTACTATGAATTCTAAATAGGTATTTACTTACCATAGCTAGTTAGCTATAATAGCCCACAGCCCACAGGCAACTCCCCGAAGTACATGCCAGCCAGTGTCAGGATAACTGCTTTTTCGACAGCGCGACTGATGTGATTGGGGCTTTTATATAGGTTAATTAAATAAATAAAAATGTTAGTTTGTAAATTGTTTATTGATTGTTTGTGTTCAATAGGGGTTTGCAATATTCTCTTAGTACTTGGAAAATTATCAACAATAGGAATTGTGTCACTGCAGGGACAAGCACAAACGTCTATCAAAATAGTAACGTACCTAAACGGAATAGGACTAATAGCACAGACTTCCTTACAGAAGTCCAAAGAACACGTCTAGACAAGGTAAGTAATTAGAAGAAAACTACAATTTAGAGATCGATTGTAAATCAAATTCACAGTACAGACACAATTAGCGAAATATAAATAAAATTTTGAATTATTTTATGATAGTAGATAACGCTAGTTGAAAACTAAACACTGTATGGGAATGGCTATAAAGAGATTCGTTACGAAACGTTTGTATGCTAGAGGGCTTGGCCTGTTTATGCTATTGATAACGAAGGCTATAAAATATGTACAAATTAGAAACTAAATCCTATGTGTACTTATCTGTATTCATAACCCAATATCTGAGGTAGGTTGATGCGCTCTTTAATTTTTATATAGTTCGTATTATTCTGTAATAAATTAAATCTAAACCAAAATATATACTATCATACAATAGCAAAGCTACTACTATTTTATTTAGTAGTAGCTTATATAGTAGTATAGTAAATTATATATAAAAAATATGAGTATGTCTGAGGTAAGCTTAAATATAAACAAATATTTTTGCCAAGTGCGAATCCGACTTCCGAGCTTCCGTACCATCTTACAAGATTTAATATACATATTACTATCGATCAAAAAAAGCCAAAAATACACGTTTCTTTTTCTAGTAGGAAACCCTTTAATTTCAAATTTATTTTTACTATTTGCTGTTATAGCGGCAACAGAAATACACGTTCTGTGAAAATTACAACCATCTACCTATTACGGATCATGAGATACAGCCCGCTGACAGACAGACACACGGACAGCGGAGGCTTCGTAATAGGGCCCTGCTGGTTACCCTTCGGGTACGGAATCCTAAAAAGTACTTAGTTGTCCACTCACATCTGTATGGTTCTTTCTTCAAAGGACCATTAGCCACCTGCCTGGTTCTCGTATGACATGACCAATGTAATACCTGCTTCTTCTCAGTTTCATGTTTTTGTTGTGTTAAAGTGTTTTTTAAAAAAACAACTTACAAAACAAATTTTATTTATCATTGACTGCCCTTCTTAGATTCTTATGTACTTACATAAATTACATTAGGTATATTAAGATATGAGATTCCTATACGTAAGCACGATTATCGAAAATGTAAAAATTACCTATTCTAATTAAATTTATAGATAATTTTACGATTTTCGACAATCGTGCTTGTCAATGAGATGTTTTCGTTAGTTGGCAAATCGAAAGTTCATTATTATGTACCTACCTGTTTTCAATTTTAACTACATGTACTTCAACAAACTTATGGGTACATTTTACCAGCTATATTCATCCCGGCTTCAGCAAGTGGACACGAACAAAAGGAAGCAATTTTTCTAAATAAAGATTTAAATATGTAGGTATTACAACCATAAATAGATAGCAGCGGTTAACCTAGTGAGCATGTGCGCTGCGCCCCCTCCGTCCGTCCCACTGATTTTTTTTGCGCCCGAAGCAAATATGGGCAACCCTCCGGAAAGCGGGGGAGGGAGGTTGGGAATGCTCATAGCATACCACGCAGCCGGCGCTGCGTGGTTATGTGGTGACTTTTACCCACTAAACTCAACCTTTTAGGAATTGGCTTAACGATCTGACTAGAGATCTCTAAGCCGTATACGAACGCGACCCTCCTTGGCAGAAAGGAGGGCGCAGTTAACGGTCCCACTGATCTGGGAAATAATTTGTAGCGAAAGGCAAGATGATTTACAACAAAAAGGAGCGCGCGAAATTTTATAAACAGACCTTTGGGAGTCTGGATGTCATGAAAAATCTTTTGAATGTATCTGTTCAAAATAAAATTATTTGCATTTTTGAACAACTAATCTATCCCTGTATGGTAACTGTTTTGCAATTTTCGTTCTTCTTATGGTATTTATTTCCGCCCAAAGATGTGTTAAAAATAGTGTTGAAATTCGGAATTTTCGACGCTTATAACTTTTTTTACTTTTTTGTTCCCATTCAGGGCTAGATAATGATGAGACAAATTGAAATCATTTTTTATTTTGAACGTACACCATCAAACAGTGGTGTAATCGCCAGACTACGTTTGTATGGAAGAAGGAGTGACCAGTGTACCCTTAAAATTAACAAGTAGTATAGATAAAAATTTTGTACAACCGACTACAATATAAATAAAATGAGAACGTAATCAATGTAGTCGAAGTCAAGGATAACTCAAAAACTACTGGTCAGATCTTGATCAAATTTTTATGGGACCACATGAGAAGCATCAGATTTCCAATAAAAAAATCGTCAAAATTGGCTTAGCTAGAAAAGTTCTGAGGCAACATATAAAAATACTGTCAAAATGAGTACCTCCTACTTTTTGAAATCGATTTGAAAACATAAAACTCGAATATTAGCTATTTTATTCACAAACGAATGCTTAGTTCACAGCAGCTCGTAATAGTATAACAACCACTTGAACACTCGCTTTCAGACCTCTAACAGTCTTAAATTCACTTTCGGGTATAGGCTGCATCAAGAATAACACCTATGACGAGAATACTTATAAAAAGTTGGCCATTCATTAGACTCTGCACACGAAAAAATAGCTCTGATAAGCAGGAATTCTTCACGTGTTCGCGCGGTTGGTTTTTTATCATAGAATAAACGTAGGAATAATTATCAGTAGGTAATAATAGATTGTATTGCTAAATAGGTAAATTATATAGAGTA
Source organism: Parnassius apollo (assembly GCA_907164705.1). Taxonomy (NCBI): domain Eukaryota; kingdom Metazoa; phylum Arthropoda; class Insecta; order Lepidoptera; family Papilionidae; genus Parnassius; species Parnassius apollo. Next base: position 4,388,242 of record CAJQZP010000393.1, read on the forward strand.
CAATTTTTAAATTTTGTCATTTATTTTGTATAGATATTATATGTGCTTATTTAATACAATATTACATAATGTTATATCACAATTACATTTGAATGATATTTTTATCTGAATATTTTAAAAGGTAACTATGTCAAATATAAAAACATACTAAATGTATGTTTAACAAAACTTATTAATATAACATTCGAATTACAATTATATTTATTTAAATTGGAATAAGAGTCGTTCATAAATGCAGGACACGCGAGAGTTAAAAATGGACGAATTTAATCCACTTTGACTTTGATGTGGAAACCTAAAAATAAAATAAAAGAAAATTTAGCCTAATTATGATAACTCATATATGTTTCTACAAAAAAATTGTGCATAATAATATATTCGTCCCATACTTAGGTACCCACAGAAGTGTCGCATATTATTAATCTATAATACTTTTTATTAAGTAGGTATCTTTTAACCGATAAAAATTTATTCCTTGGTATTTGCCAACATTACTTGAATTATTAGTGCAATATCTAAAACACACCAAGGCATATTTAACGGAGATTTTTTTAAATATAATTAATCACCACGTGTCAACTCACAAGGGGACGTCCATAAATTACATGAGAAGTTTAAGGGGGGGAGGGGGTCGAGTCCAATCTCATCTAATCTTACGTTGGAGAGAAGAGGGGTCTCGGCAAATATCACGCAAATTTTTTTTCTGATTGAAACAAAAAAAAAACTGTTTTGGTCCATTTAATCCAGTTTGTACATGCTTAAGATTTAATCTTAAGCGTATATCGTAATACGATTAACCACTAATGAAATCTCAGATTATTAAACCAATTAGTCAAACATATGATCAAGCCAAAGAGTATAAGTAGGTTTAGCGAAAGACAATTTTTTTTAATGAAGGAAAATATAATTAGAGTTATTACCATATATTTATCCAAAAATAAAAATTATGAACAATTAAAATATCGAATTATTTGTATGAAGGTCACGTGAGCGTTAGAGAAACGACGATTGTAAGACGTTGTTGATAAATAAAATGTTTAATAAAATAGTACAGTAAAAATAGAATTTAACTTTGCACTAAATTTCCGATCCAATTTTATTCTTTTTTAAACATAGTAGTCACGATTTAACTATTCTATTGTTAAATTTTTATTACACTTATAACTCTCAGCAATATTGATTACTAGTCTTAACTAGTCGTAAATAGAGGCACGAAGCAATTTTTTTTTCTTTTTTCAATAATAATCCAACGCGTTTACGTAAGAAACCCACATTTTGAATAATCTCACGTGTGATTGGGGGATGGGTTGAATAAATTCTCACGAAATCTCACCAGGGGGAGAGGGAGGGACAGAAAATTTAAAAAAGCACCTAACGTAATTTATGGATGCCACCCAAGCGCCTAGTGTTATATATACAAACTCTGCTGTGCGAGTAACTGAGTAACTTTTGAGTGTTTTTTTTTTGGAGTGAGTACTTTTTGTAAAGTGGGGCGCTAACGCCGCAATCGAATGGTACAGGTACAGCGTAACTAAATGCAGTGTCGCCTCTAGTACGCAGTACATAAACGCTCAATGGTCCACAACTAAATTATCTAAATCTCCATTTATAAAAATCCATTGTCCGTTAGTCTCGCAAAAACGGTTCGAACGATTTTGATGCAATTGCTCATGTACAATTTGCAATCGGACGATTTACAATAGAACCCGGTAGGAAGCGCTGCTGTCGGAATCCAGAAATTACCCGTGTGAAGTCGGTACGGATTGCTAGTAGTAAAATTAAATTCTCGCAAACCGACGACATGGGAATTTTATATATTTTGATTTAAGTAGATCTCTGTTGAGCTGCGAAGCAAATGCAGTAACGACTAGCGCAATTATTAGGCGGCTTACAGCCAACGTACTTACAGTTTTTTTTTAAATAGAATAAGAATGACAAACGAGCACACAGTCCACCCGATTGTAAGTGGATGCTGTGGCCCATAGACACATCTACTTCTATCCTCGATTAAGAATCAAAATGCAGATGCGTTGCAGCCCCGGAGGACTAAGACGAAATGTCACGTTTCCAGTAATAAGGGTCTCCGATTCTCTACACTCACCATACGAAATAGCAGCATTAAGCTGCTATTTTACGCTGGTATTCTATGAGAGCGTGGTCCTTCCCCGGTCGAGCCGACCCAGTTGTGCTACAATCGTAATATAGCTGCAGCAGCTATACCACATATTAAAACAGTAAAATCGTTGTTATGAAATATTTCGTGTGAACAATCTAATAAAATATTAGGTTTTTACCTATGATTTTTCCGTTTTGTAGAGACCACTTTACACTGTTATATAACAAATTTTATATTGTTAGTAATGTCCTCCAGACCGAATTTTTTGCACGGCGGCCAGCCTCAATGCCCTCTGCGCAAAACAGGATTATAGTGCCCGATTGCACGTAACTCTCAGAGCAATAAGCACTCAAATGTATTCATATAATTTTTTTTAATAAAACGATAGGATGACGGAACCTACCCCGACGGACTCCAAGGCAGATACAATCTTACCACAATTCACAGGTGACGGTACCATGTTTGATATGTATAGTTAGGTAGTTACGCTATAATCAATGGGTGCGTTTGGCAGAAAAAAGCGCTAGCAAGCGCTTATAAGCGCTGAAATAGTTTTCGGCCAGGACACGATTGCTACTTCGGTAGCGCTGACACAATCCGCCATTTTGCTTATTTAATTTTGTTTGTTTTGAAGTAGAGTTTATAAGTTGTTTTGTGCAATATTAGTTTTAAGTAATATAATAACATGAATAAACATATACATGTTATTAAAATTCATGATTGGTAAGATTTTAATATGAATACTTTACAAACATATATTTAAATTAGGTTAGGTTTCCCGGTTAAAACTAACATCGTGTCCTAGAGGAAAATAGCTACTTACGATATGACAGCGCTTACCGCTTACGATCGCCATTTTGCTTACAAGCGCTTGCTAGCGCTTTTTTCTGCCAAACGCACCCAGTGTAATACGGTCGTCAATATTTGTGTCGAGTATCAGCCTCTTAGTGGTTCCCGGCTAATAATAATGTCATCCACACCGATTTCGATCTGCGCAGGACAGTATTATATTGACCGATTGTATGAATAAAATAGGAATAGAGAGTGCACCTTACTCTCATAGTCCGATGGGACGGTAAACCTACATCAGAGAGAGAGAGGCGCGGGGCCAACGGCTTTATATTCGTTCTGAGGCATAAGGATGAAACACCGCCAACTCTCTGACGCCGGGCAGCATTTCTTAACACAAGAAATAAATGTTTCGTACCCGGGTCCTCATTATCAGCAGACGCGTTTACGCCCACTAAACCAATGAGACAGTGAATACCAGATATCAAAGACAGCACTGTTGGGATGTGAGGGACAGCTCTACAACATGATGGGGTTTTCAGTAAATATTTGAATTGTTGTATTGTGTGGTGTTTTAATAAAAACACTGAATAAAAGTTGATTTCCGTTTTCTGTACTTGTTGTGGTTTTTTTTTTAAGAATAAGGGTGACAAGGGTGACCCATAGACATCTACATTTATCCTCGATTAAGAATCAAAACGCATATGCGTTGTCACCCCTGAGGGCTAAGATGGAATGCCTCGTTTCCAGTAAAAAAGGCCCTCCGGATCTCTACACTCAACATACAATCACGTTAATAACAACACTCGTAGCATTTCACCTATAAACATATATCAACATTCCATGGCACTTATTGACACGGACGAACATGAAATAGAGACACTTATTTTAAATATGAAAACTGATTATAGCATACGTAGAGATAATATTTGTACTTACTTTCTAAAAATATACAGAAATTTACTAGTCCCTCCCATTACATATATATCTAACCTTTCCCTTCAAACTGTTACTTTTTTCCCCAAGCGTTTCAAACTAGCTGAAATTCACCCAATTTACAAGAGCGGTCATGCGGGCTGTGTCAATAACTATAGACCCACTTCCATTCTTCCCACTACGTCAAAAATTCTAGAAAAAGTAATCAACACGCGTTTGACTAATTACTTAGAGACACATGATCTGTTATCACATTGCCGATATGGTTTTCCACCAAAACGTTCTACTCAGGATGCAGTTCATGAACTAACTGATTTCGTTGGTACAAACCTTGACCGTAAAAAGAAAGTAGTGGTTATATTCCTTGATCTAACTAAAGCATTTGACACAGTCTACGTCCCGCTCTTGTTGCATAGGC